>CAKOAT010584042.1:184740-214151 GCA_932364175.1 Eruca vesicaria subsp. sativa
AACATTAAGGTAAATTGCATTAAAACAATGTAATAAATATGATTTGAAGTTGCACAAGTAATATGTGTTCAAAATAAGTTTATAAAGACGAATTAACAAATTAGAAACATTAAGGTAAATTGCATTAAAACAATGCAATAAATATAATTTGAAGTTGCACAAGTAATATGTGTTCAAAATAAGGTAGGTTATTAATAAAGTAAAAACATTAAGGTAAATTACATTTAAACTATAGATATTTAAATATTAAATGATATATAATAAGGAAAGAATAAATATAAAAAGTAGTTGATATAACTTTTTCATTAATAAATATTACTATATATATTTAATTTTAATTAAAAAGATCATATAATTGCAAACAAAAAAAAATATATCAATTTTAATTAAAAATATCATAAAACAAAATCACAATCAGCAAACCAAAGAAATATATATGTATATATAAGATTATAATTCTAATTGATAATATAAATCTACTAATCAAAAAAAAAAAGTATTGGCAGCACAAAAAGATGCTATTGAAATGATATAGCTGAGAGATGTTATCAAATAGAGAATTTTTTTACCAGATTGAGGAACAAAGATGTTATCGAAATGATATATCAAAGATATGTACAATCAAATCATATATAGCTTCAGTGGAGAAATCATCATAATAGGATATCTTCATATAAACCAAAAGAAAAATCAGCTCTCAGTCTATTCACGAGATGTTATAGCTGAGAGATGTTATCAAATAGAGAATTTTTTTTACCAGATTGAGGAACAAAGATGTTATCGAAATGATATATCAAAGATGTGTACAATCAAATCATATATAGCTTCAGTGGAGAAATCGTCATAATAGGATATCTGCATATAAACCAAAAGAAAAAACAGCTCTCAATCTATTCACGAGATGATATAGCTGAGAGATGTTATTAAATAGAGAATTTTTTTTACCAGATTGAGGAACAAAGATGTTATCGAAATGATATATCAAAGAGGTGTACAATCAAATCATATATAGCTTCAGTGGAGAAATCGTCATAATAGGATATCTGCATATAAACCAAAAGAAAAATCATCTCTCATGAAATATAAAAGCTTAATGTTCTAAAATAAGAAAAAAGCAAATTCAGAACATTATTAACATAAAAAGTTCAGAATACAAAGTTCAATGATTTCATTTCTTCTACTATGAATGTCTTATTTATAGTAAATTGATGGACGTTTCTCAATGATTTAGCTTGCATGATAAGCTAAGAAGTAACATATTCTCTAATAAATTCTCAATAAATCTTATACTTTTAAGGTAATATTATTTTTGGAATATCTTGTTGATAAAGCTAAAGGAGAACATCTCGTGAGAAAATATTGGTTTTAGAGAGAAAATATCTTATCAATTAATTTTGTTTTAAATGCATGATTTTAAAAGTGAAAATATCTTGTCAATTAATTTTGTTTCTCTGACATCTAAAATATTTAATGAGTATTTAATGAATTAAACAGAGAAAGGATCGCAAAAGGATGTTCTTTGAATCGAGAAAACACAAAAGGTAAGTATTTAAATGGATTTCCTTTTTAGTAGTGTCGATGGTAAAAATAAATTGTAAAAATCAACCAATAGAATCGCTAGAATTCTTCTGAGAAGGGTCGTGTGAGTGCCACGTGTCAAAGTGACTTCTCTTTTAATGTATAGGGGGATTTCCTTTTTAGTAGTGTCGATGGTAAAAATAAATCAAAAAAATAAATTGTAAAAATCAACCAATAGAATCGCTAGAATTCTTCTGAGAAGGGCCGTGTGAGTGCCACATGTCAAAGTGACTTCTCTTTTAATGTATAGGGGGATTAGGAAACTTGCTAATACTCTACCAATCAAGCCCAGTGACACTCTGTTTATTTTTCATCACTCGAACACTGAAAAGTGAAAAGATATATGAAATCAGATCCATTAAATTCTAAGCTTTGATCTACAGTTCTAATTACAATTGTTTCTGATCCTACGTATAGATAATTATATAAAAAATCCAAAATTCTAAAATTTCAAATACATATAAAAACAATCATATGTAAATTTTAAATTTGTCAATACTAAAATTTTATATTTTAATTACATACATTCATCCTGCGCAAGGCGCAGGTGTTATCCTAGTTACGCTATAAGAAGGATTTTAATGTTGACACATAAGTAATGGTATTTTGGTTAATCACAAATAAGAATAAGGTTAGTTAATAATAATGTTCTTCAAATAATAATAAGGGGATGGTAAACAATCCACACCACTAATTAAATTCATAAAATTGAATTGTTGGTCTCATTCATAGCAACCACTTTGGTAAATACTTCAATTATAACTTTTAACTAAAATATTTTAATAAAGTTAATTCTTAAATTAAATTAATTTTTTAAAAAAATTTAAGAGCATCATTATCTTTGGGACCAATAATGGGTTGCTTAGTTATATTTTAGTAGTATTTAAGAAGTTAAGTTTGGTAAGAGACTTAGGTAAGCAACTTGATACTTTTACTCTTCCATTGCAAGTCTCTTATTTTAGGTTGCTTACAAAATTTTTATATTTTTTACAAAAATTAAAATTATTCTATTATATAAAACATAATAAAAGATAACATTTTAAACATAAATTTTAAAATAAAAACATGGAACCTAAGATTAGTAAAATAAACCAGAAGTTTGGTCTCAGGTTGCTACTTTATACGTCCCACAGAATTTGCAAACCAATTCATTCACCTTGTGCCAACGGTGCTTGCACTGAGATGTATCTCTTTTTTCTTTACAAGCAAGCTTAAGAGACGCCAAGAAGTATTCTGCAATTCTCGTCTAGAAAGCCCCCGACTTTTGCTCATTGCCAACAATAAGATCTTTGCTCGTGTTCAACCACGAGCTGATCAACACTAGATCATTTGTTGGAATCCACGTTCTTCTTTCCCTACGCTCAGCTGGAATCTCGTCAGCAATGATTGGATCTTGTTAACTGCCAAAGACAACATTTTGTTGACTATTAAGTTGTTCAAAAAAATTGGCAGAGTCTTGAAATGGATTGAAATCCATTTATGGAGTCAGAGATAGAGGAGAAACAGGAAACATAGGAGAAACAAGAGACAGAGGAGAAATAAGAAAAAGAGGAGAAGGAACGACCAAGCTCATTCGATGTTGGAGATTGAAGAAGAAGACAATAGTTATAAATAATTCGAGAAAGTGAAGTAGCATTCAACACACCCAACCAACAAGTCGTATGAACCTTTTAAAATTTTTTGTTTTAACTAAAAGCAGACTTGTATGCATTAAGACTTGACATTTATCTAACATCAAACAACAAACAATGTGATCTAACCATCAGTTCCATTCAACACACATTTATTTTTAAGCTAACCATAATTGTACACTTAATTCAATATCGCAGAAGCTAATCAATTTATCAATTCACTTCATTTCATTTCCAACCAGATGGAAGAGTAACTCTAACCTGTACTGATGAACCTTCTTGACCTCTCTTTCCACAGAACTTATTAAACGCTGATCCCTTCATCTCACCACACAAACCTTCTCACCACACAAAGATAGAAACAAAAAATGTCTCATCAGAAAATAGCCAAATCAAATTTGATAAACAAGCAACAAACATATACGAGGTTGAAACAGAATATTTAACAGCTAAACCCAACTTAATCAAAGGACATAATTAACTTCCAACTAACAAATCACAACTGATCTAAGCACATCTGAGACATGGATCATTGAAGAACATGAAACATAAGCTTTACCTGAGCGAATCGCGGAGAGCCATCGACAGAGAGCTCCGTTTCCGTTTAGGAGAGCCACCACAAGAAATAATCGAACCTACAAAAAAACAAAAAAAACATGCAATCAATATAAGAATAAGTCGAATCTAAGACATGCATGCTTGAAAAACACCATAAGCGACTTACCTTCTGATTCCAGTAGATCCACAGAGAGAGATAGACCGGTCCTTCGCCGTCGACGACACCCATAGAGAGGGAGATAATCACCAATTTTCGTCCTCGATGACAGCCACCGAGAGAGAGAGAGAGAGAGAGAGAGAGAGAGAGAGAGAGAGAGAGAGAGAGAGAGAGGCCTGTCTTCATTTCCTCGAGGAGCTACGCAGAGAAGGAGAATCGTCGTTTCGTCTACGAGACACGAAGAGAGACGGACCCGTCTTGTCGCAACCACAGAGTGAGAGAGAGAGAGAGAGAGAGAGAGAGAGATAATCGCCTTCGTCGAGAAGGTGGAGATGTTTCAGAAGAGAGAGAGAAGATAACAGAACCAAACAAACCGAAGCACGCTCCTCCTCTCTCCTCTTATTTTGCCTACACGTGTCCTTGGCAACCGTCCCTTTTTTAGCCAAATTAAGCATCTCCCCTTCAGTTTATTAGTGTTTTTCATTTATTTTAAGGCATAATTAACATAAGCAACCCCTAAATTCCCACGGTAATTAGGGTTGGGTTGCGGGTCAAACCCGCCCCGATGACCCGCCAACCTTCGGGTTTAAATTATTTTTTTGTCAAAAAATCCGACCCATACAACCCGCGAACGTATAAATTTACACCCGCACCCGCCTCGTTTAATTTTGCAGGTAATCCGCGGGACCCATAGGTTATATATATATATTTTTAAAAATAATTATTTAATTTATTTTTTATGAAAAAGTATAAAATAATATATTTATAATAAAATTATATATTTTCAAAATTTTTAATTATTATTATTTTTTAAAAATACTGTTTTTTTAAAAAAAGGTTATTTATTTTCCAAGAAAAACTATTTTATAAAAAAAAACACAAATTAAAAAAAACACTCATAACCCGCACCCACACCCGCCAATCGATTTTTTCAAATTGTTTAACCCGCATCCACCTCGCAGCGGATCAAACGAGCCGGGACTGGCGGGTGATGACTCATATTCCCAGCTCTAACGGTAATGGTGCTCTAAGGCACTCAAGTATAAACATTCATTATCATTATTTCATAAGTATTTAAAGATATCTTAGTTAAAATTGTATAAAGTACTTACATAATGGGTTTCTATAGATACCAAAAAGATAAAACGAGGAATATCCGAAACTATTGAAGATTGTGGTGTTATCTGCAAATATCGGTAATACATATTTACAAGAATCATATTAATACCAGAAACCCTAGTCTCACCCATCTTCCTTTTTCCCTCACCACTCTTGTTTCACGGCGACCAGGTTAGTGATAAGTTTCGTGTTCTGTCCCAAAAACCAGAGTGATTGGATCTCTCTGCTATTTTCATCGGATCTTATCAAATTCAACTGGTCTGAATTTTCATCAGTTTATCGAATCTCTTGTTTTTGTTGATTGTAAGAGATGGATTTAGGGTTTGGGCGAGATTAGGGGTTCTGTATTATCGTTCTCTCTTGGAATCGGATAGTTTAAACCAAATCGAGTTTCATCCTTGTTGATTTTTTTTCAGGCAAATTAAGAGTATCCAGTTCGTGTCAAGCTTGTTCGTCTGAAACATGGCGAATTTTGCCAAACCTGAGAACGCACTAAAGCGTGCTGATGGTAAGTTGACGAATCTCATGCCCGTAGATTTGGTTTTAGTGTGTATTAGATGACAATTTAAGACATGTCTTTGCAGAGTTGATCAACGTTGGACAGAAACAAGATGCCCTCCAGGCACTTCATGATCTCATTACCTCCAAGAGATACAGAGCATGGCAGAAACCACTTGAGAAGATCATGTTCAAGTATCTGGATCTTTGTGTCGACTTGAAGAGGGGTCGCTTTGCCAAGGATGGGTTGATCCAGTACCGTATTGTTTGCCAGCAAGTGAATGTCAGCTCCTTGGAGGAAGTAATCAAGCACTTCCTACATCTTTCTACTGAGAAGGCTGAGCAGGCTCGCTCTCAGGCTGATGCATTGGACGAGGCACTTGATGTCGATGACCTTGAAGCTGACAGAAAGCCTGAGGACTTGCAGCTGAGTATCGTCAGTGGAGAGAAGGGGAAAGATAGATCTGACCGTGAGTTGGTCACTCCCTGGTTCAAGTTTCTGTGGGAGACTTACAGAACAGTGCTTGAGATACTGCGTAACAACTCCAAGCTAGAAGCACTTTATGCGGTTAGTATTCATCTAAGATAAGCTTATAAACTTTCCTCTGATCTTTAGTTGATTTGTGTATTTGTTATCTTGTAGATGACAGCACATAAAGCCTTTCAATTCTGTAAGCAGTACAAGCGAACAACAGAGTTCCGTAGGCTTTGTGAAATTATCAGAAACCATTTGGCAAACCTGAACAAATACAGAGACCAAAGGGACAGGCCTGACTTATCAGCGCCTGAGAGCTTGCAGCTTTACCTTGATACAAGGTTTGATCAGTTGAAAGTTGCTACTGAGCTTGGACTTTGGCAGGTTTGTTTCGTTTCCACTTGCACCTTATTGTGGTAATAGTGGTTCTTGATGTATCTTTTATTTTCCAGGAAGCTTTCCGTTCGGTTGAAGATATTTATGGATTAATGTGCATGGTCAAAAAAACGCCCAAGTCATCTTTGTTGATGGTCTATTACTCCAAATTGACCGAGATCTTCTGGATCTCTTCTAGCCAACTTTACCATGCTTATGCATGGTTCAAGCTGTTTAGTCTGCAAAAAAATTTCAACAAGAACTTAAGCCAGAAGGATTTGCAGCTAATAGCATCATCTGTTGTTTTGGCGGCGTTATCTGTTCCACCGTTTGATCGTGCTCAGAGTGCATCCCATATGGAACTTGAAAATGAGAAGGAACGCAATTTGAGGATGGCCAACCTCATAGGATTCAACCTTGAGCCTAAATTCGAGGGCAGAGACATGGTAACAGAGGATACGATGTTACATTATTGTTATATATATTTATATATTTCTAATTTGTTATTTCTAATTCCATGCCTTTCTTATCCAGCTTTCAAGGTCAGATCTTCTGTCAGAGCTGGTGAGTTTACATCGCATTTCTATATAGTATGCATGTATCGCCGTGCAGGCATCTGATTTTCCATTTTCTGCATTATTAGGTTTCAAGAGGCGTTTTGAGCTGTGCATCCCAGGAGGTCAAAGATCTCTTCCATATTCTGGAGCATGATTTTTACCCACTTGATCTTGGCTCCAAGATTCAGCCTTTACTGGAAAAAATTTCCAAATCTGGTGGGAAGCTGTCGTCAGCTCCTTCTTTACCAGAAGTGCAGCTCTCCCAATATGTTCCTTCTTTGGAGAAGCTTGCAACTCTGAGACTACTTCAACAGGTAAATCATTACTGCTTGCTCTACTTTGTGAAGGCAATATGAATATATTAGACTTTGCCCTTTTGTCCGGTTGTGTCTCCATTTTGTATTAAAGTCTGTCGTGATTATTTTTTCCAGGTGTCTAAGATATATCAGACCATAAGAATTGAAAGTTTGTCTCAGTTGGTACCCTTCTTTGAGTTCTCAGTGGTAGAGAAGATATCTGTTGATGCTGTGAAGAACAACTTTGTTGCCATGAAAGTTGATCATATGAAGGGTGTTGTAATTTTTGGAAATTTGGTAAGCCTATGTTGATATTCTGCTTTTCATGCCCATCATTGAGTGGTATAACTCTTTAACTTTTTGACCCTTTGGTAGATACTAAAGTTATTTTGTGGACTGTTTTCCTATTAGGGTATTGAGTCTGATGGACTGAAAGATCATCTGGCTGTCTTTGCCGAGTCATTGAGCAAAGTAAGAGCTATGCTGTATCCTGTTCCAAGTAAAGCATCTAAGCTAGGTGGCATAGTACCAAATCTAGCGGAGACTGTTGAGAAGGAGCACAAAAGACTGCTTGCTCGGAAATCAATCATTGAAAAGAGGAAGGAGGATCAAGAGCGCCAGCAACTAGAAATGGTAGTTTTTTTACATTGCTTTTCATACTTCTCCATCAACGCTGTGCGGTTGATACTAATCCCTTGATTTGAATTTTGCTTTTGTAGGAACGTGAAGAGGAACAGAAACGGCTTAAACTTCAGAAGCTTACCGAGGAGGCAGAACAAAAAAGGCTTGTGGCAGAGATTCAAGAGAGAAGGAAACAAAGAATTCTTAGGGAGATAGAGCAGAAGGAGCTTGAAGAAGCTCAGGCGTTACTGGAGGACGCAGAGAAACGCATGAAAAAGGGAAAGAAGAAGCCGCTTTTAGATGGAGTAAGCTTATTAACACAAAATGTTAGATGTTAGCTCACTGAGTTTTTGCGTATAACTAATATTGGTTCAAATAAATTGTAGGAAAAGGTGACAAAGCAAACTGTGATGCAGATGGCCTTGACCGAACAGGTCAGGGAAAGGCAGGAAATGGAGAAGAAACTCCAAAAACTTGCCAAAACTATGGATTATTTAGAACGAGCAAAGAGAGAAGAAGCTGCTCCAGTGATTGAAGCTGCATATCAGAGAAGACTGGTAGAGGAAAGAGAGTTCTATGAACGCGAGCAACAGGTAAAACATTTCATTCCTTATAACTCGGTTCTGAGTTGAAGTGTATGAGGTCCTTAAACGCTCTTTTCTTTTTCAGCGTGAAGTTGAGCTCAGTAGAGAGCGTCATGAGAGTGACTTGAAGGAGAAGAGCAGATTGTCCAGAATGTTGGATTTTAAGGTCAGTTTTGACATGTCAAGTTGTTTCTCTTAATTTTCATCTCTTCATACATTACCGTAATATTTTCTTTTGAAGCTTACTCATAATCTAATCTTTATGCGTCCAGGAAAAATTCCAAGAGGAAGTGATTAGTCGTCGTCAAGCAGAGTTTGACAGAATAAAGACAGAGAGAGAGGAGCGCATCAGCCAAATAATTCGAGCCAGGAAGCAAGAAAGGGATATCAAAAGGAAGCAGATGTACTATTTGACATGTGAAGAAGAAAGAATAAGAAAGCTTCAGGAAGAAGAGGAAGCTCGCAAGCGTGAAGGTGACATCTGTTTCCATAAATTCACATCACTTGCATCAATTTTGGTTTTTTTTTCTAATATAACGCCCCTTGTTTTGTTTCTTATATAGAAGCTGAGAAACGCAAGAAGGAACAAGCTGAACACAAAGCCAAGTTGGATGAAATTGCTGAAAAGCAAAGACAGAGAGAGCTAGAGCTGGAGGAGAAAGCGAAGCGGATGCGTGAGGAGGTATTGAAGGGAACTGACGCACCACCTGCTCGCCCTGCAGAGCCTACAGTTACTGCTGCTGCACCTGCACAAGCAGTGGCGCCATCATCAGGCTCCGGTAAATATGTTCCTAGGTGGAAGCGTCAAGCTGAAATGTCAGGCCCTGCAGCTCCAACGCCCACACCACCAGCTGCTGCATCTGATAGCTGGAACAACCGTGGACCGCCTCAGAAGTCTGACAACTGGACCAGTGCTAGCAGCAGTAACCGCCAAAGTGGTGGTGATACTTGGCGAAGTGGTGAAGAGCGTCGCTCCCCGTTTGGAAGCTCCAGGCCCAAGCCAGGACAGCGTTGAGTTGCATTCTTTTTTGGTCCCAAATCTCTATGGAATGAAAGTGATCTCTGGATTTTTCACATCACAGGCTCTTGCCCTTCTTTTAGCCAGTTCTCTGTTCTATTGAGGGATTAAATGAAACTTGCTCAATGTTTTCTCTAGTGAGGATTTTAAAAACCTCTTAAGACTCTTTTTTGCTCTAGTACACACCAAGAGAGTTTTTCTCTTTCTTTACTCAGCTATCCGTTTATCTTGGTTTGTCTGAATATTTCAGTTAATTTCTGCTGTAAAACTTTAGACTTTGAACAGCTTCTTTTCATGGATTAATATCCCAAACAAAGGTTCTACTGTTAACGTCATTTGTATCCGTTGAGGGACGTGATCTTTTTTCATGAACTTGGGAACCTGGACTTTAACGTGAATGAATATATAGATGTATGCTTGCGTGGTTCGGATCGACTGGTTAGTACGGTATTTCGACAATTAGGAGATTGAAACGTCAGATTGAACCGAAAAAATTATGTAGGCGTAAGCGTTGGAATTAGCCGAGTTTTAAATGTTTTGAGTTAAATTAGTATGAAATTAGAGATTTGATGTATTTTTTTAGTTTTCAACACTTATTTTATTTTGGATATTACTTTGAATTTTCGGTTGACATTTTTTGGGTTTTTGTACGGTACTTCAGATAATACCCTGAAATACTACTGTACATAATTTATTCTAGGATGAGTGTTAGACTACCCATTCAGATTCGGTTCGGATTTATTTGGGTTTTAGTTTTCAGATTTAAAGATATTGGTTCCATTAAAAATTTTGGTTCAGATTCGGATAATCCATTTAAACTATTGTTATATTATTAAAATTTATATATATTTTAAATTTTTCATAATCTAAAAAGAAAAAAACATATATAGCATATATATTTTAATAATATATGTCAAAATACTTAAAATTAATATAAAAATTGATTTGACTTGAATATTTAGATGGAGAATCAACAAATATTGTAAGTATTATAAGTAAAATTGTTTAACTATTTTAGATATTTACTTTTAATATTTTTATATTTTTCAAATAATGAAGAAAATTTTAGAATAGCTGATATGTTTTAGATATTTTGGATATTAAATTTAAAAATAATTAATATATTCAAGTATATAAATCTGATTTGGATATAATCGGATATCCAAAATATTTTGGTTTGTATCCGTTCTGGTTTCGGTTTTTTAGATATCAAAATTTTGAATCCATTCGATTTAGAATGACAACTAAATTTCAACGAAAAATTATAAATTTGCGGGCCTTGCAAGATGGGTCTTTGCGAGACTTGATCTTTTGCGAGATGGGCCAAAACGAATCAGACTCGCATTTTTCTTCATTTTTTGTTTTACCTGAAAAAATGAGAAAAAGAGTGAGAATAAGATAGTTCATGTGACTTTCCCGATAAAATGTAAGGAGCTCTAGTGATGATGATTCAAGTTTCAGTAATGATGATTCAAGCTCCGGCGATGACGATTCGAGTTTTGGCGGTGTTTTGATTTGATTTTCTCTTTTTATTTAATTTGGTGTAGCAACTTTGATTGGTGTTTGATTTTATTTAATTTTTGGATTCAACATACTAAACACATTGATTATGAACTTATGAGTTATAAGATAATGAAAAATATCTTTTTTAATTCCCTAATATTATGTTTGGTGATCAAATATGAGTAGTGACAAAAATATGAGAAAGTTACTCCTATAAAAAGCTGTGAATAGTCGTAGTTCCTTTGGGGTTTATGATTTAGTAATTTTATCTTATTAAAGCTTACAACGAAAATTAACTATTTAAATAGGAAAGTTTACAAATTTTATTTTGCTGAGGATTTGAATAAACGAACATTATCATTAAACACACTTTTACAATGTTTTGTTAAAAAATTTAAAAAGAAAAATTATTATTAATTAATTATTTTACAGTTACCTTTTACTTAAGATTTTAGAAAAGGAAATTTAGTAATTCATTTTTATTAAATTTTTTTAGTTTTATTTTCTTTAGAATTTTAGAAAAATTAAATTATTATTACATCAAAAAATATTAGCTACTATCAAATAATTTTTTACAATTATATTTTTTAAAGTTTATAGAAACTAAAATTAGTATTAAATTAAGAAAAAAATATTGTATTAATCTTAGAAGTGGTGTTTCTAGTGGCGGACGGGTGAATAACGCGTAAGAATCTGCCTTTGGGAAGGAAACAATAGCTGGAAACGGCTGCTACTTGTTTAGGATTTGGAAAAACAAACTAATCTAGAAAATATAATTACTAAATAATATTAAATTTGATATTGTACCAAAATTTCTTTTTAATATTAACTTTCGTATATATCTTATATAATAAGATGGTATATTTTAACATGTTCCAATTTTTTTCCAAAAAAATGAAATAATCTAGAAATTAATATTACTAAATAATTTTAAATTTTATATTTTTAAAAAAATCGTTTTTAATATTAACTTTTCTTATAATAAGATGGTATATTTTATAACATGTTCCATTTTTTTAAAGAAAAAAACAAAATAATCTAGAGAATAATATTAATAAATAATTTTAAATTTTATATTTTTTTAAAAAAATCGTTATTAATATTAAATTTTCTTATATATCTTATATAAAAAAAAATATTAATCATGAGATATTTTAACACATGTCACAATTTTAAAAAGATAATTATAGAAGAAGATGTTATATTTTCTTAATTGTAATGTGTCATAATCATCTTAATTAGCAACTTTGAAAATCAAAATTTATATAATAATATATTAATATGTTTTGGATGTGATAAAAATAACTATAATTATTGTTTGAATAAAAATAAACAAATCAGTAAATAATGAATTATATCAAGTTAAATTGACGACTTGAGCGAGTGATCTAAAACATTTTGGAGTGATCTAAAACGTTGTAAATTCGTGAAGGCTTGTACATATAAGAGGACGTGTTTAGACAGCTATTTCGGAGACGCAGACCTGAATCCTGTAAAAAAAATCCTACTGTAATCCGGAAAGGAATGGGACAACCTGTTTACCATCTCTAGATATTCATTCTAAATATTTTATACTGTATTCGTCAACTGCTACTTGCGCTCATCTGAGAACAGAGAATGAGCAAGAGACGACATTAAATCCGAAGTCTGTATAACTAAATAATTTTCATAGAGGTGTGTTAATCAGCTAGGGTTTCGTTTGTGGATTTTCAATTTCGCAAAGAAGAATAAAAATGTGGCCATTTTGGTGGAAAGGAGCATCTGGATTCTCAGCTCACTCCACAGCTGAACAAGTCACTCATGGAATCGACGGTACTGCTCTCACCGCAATCATCACAGGTCCTCTTCTTCTTCTTCTCCCTCAACTTCTCTATGATCTGTATTCGTTTCAGTTCTTGGATTTGAATTTGATCCTGCTCTTGAACTGATCCAGCAGTAAAGTCTTTGTGGGTATCTAGTTAATTGAAGAAAGGATCAAACTTTATTGGTTTACAGGAGCATCAAGTGGTATTGGAGAAGAGACTACACGTGTTCTTGCTCTTCGTGGTGTTCATGTGGTAATGGCTGTAAGAAACGTAGATTCTGGTAATCAAGTCAGAGCAAAGATACTTAAGGAAACACCTCAAGCTAAGATTGATGTTATGAAGTTAGATCTTAGCTCATTGGCTTCCGTCAGGAGCTTTGCATCACAGTACAAGTCCTTGGACCTTCCATTGAATCTTCTCATGTAATTTTTTTCCAAACCACTGTCTTGTCTTTTAATATCATTACTTGCTTAAGTTAATCTATGTTCTTGTTCTTGAAGCAATAATGCAGGGATCATGGCATGTCCCTTCACGCTTTCAAGTGACAACTTCGAGTTACAGTTTGCGACCAATCATTTGGGTATGTTTAACCAGAAAAAAAAAAGCTTATGATCCTTCATTTTTTTTGGCATCTTTGTTGGATTGTATAAACTTATAATGAGGAACATTTTCTGTCTGTATTCAAATTCAACTTGTCAGGTCATTTTCTATTGACGAACCTTCTTTTGGATATGATGAAGAAAACAGCTAATGAGAGCAACATTGAAGGAAGGATTGTCATTGTCTCATCAGAAGGTCATCGTTATGCTTACCGAGAAGGGATTCGGATCGACAAAATAAATGACGAAGCAAGGTGATTGTTAGGTGATAGTATTGTTCATTACTTTTGGTTTCAGTTGTAAACATACTCTACTATCGCTCTCATTGTTTCTTTGCAGTTACAATACTTTGCAAGCATATGGTCAGTCAAAGCTCTGTAACATATTGCACGCAACTGAGCTTGCTAGGCAGTTCAAGGTACTCTACTGATTTTGTCTTTATCAGTTCCAAAGTTTCAAAGAAAAAGCTAACGGAGTTGAGTTTTGTCGATCTTTGTTGGTTTTGCTCAAAACAGGAACAAGGTGTGAATATAACTGCCAATTCACTCCATCCTGGATCCATTATGACCAATCTTTTGCGCTACCACAGCTTCATAAATAGTAAGAATTTGTTCTAACCCTGCCCTCAGAATTATATCATAGGTGATGTTTTAGTGTGTAACTAGTATAAAGTGAACTTTGCTTATCCTATGCTTACCGTATTAAGCTTGTCAATGAATGTTTATGATTTAACAATGGATGCATTAGAGGACCAACCGCTAGTGTCATGAACTGTGGAGTGGTCAATCTAACGACTTCCTCTTTTATTTTCGCTTGTTTGATGCAGCACTTGGCAACGCGGTGGGCAAGTATGTGCTTAAAAGTATCCCTCAGGTAGGCTTTTATTTTATTTCTCCATATGTAATTTACTTCCAAATTCATCACCATTCTCATGCATTTGGATCATTGTGTCTCAACTCACACACATACATTCATGTGTTTGTTGCAGGGAGCAGCAACTACATGTTACGCAGCGCTACATCCGCAAGCAAAGGGAGTGAGTGGGGAGTACTTGATGGACAACAACATATCTAACCCTAATTCTCAGGGTAAAGACACAGATTTGGCTAAGAAACTATGGGAGTTTAGTTTGACTCTAACTGGTGAAGAAGAATCATAGATTCGTTCAACTGTGGGAGACTATGAAAGGATATGCTGGTTCAGTTGTGAAGACAAAATATTATCCTTTTTATTTGAATAAAAAGTTCGGTTTCTATATACATTTATGTGTTGGTTCAAGTGGGTAGATATGGACAAGTACACAGAGATTTAGATATGTTCCAAGTCCTAGTTCCATGTAGGATTTGCCCATGATTTATTTGTGTTGCATTCATGCTAAAGATTTAGAGTTTAAAACAAAAAATTAATTTTGGGTTTTTGATATTTTGAAAATGAATATTCATGTAATTTCGAAAATATTTTGGTTTTCCGAAAAGTTTATTGGTTGACCTTGACTTCTTTGTAGCTATTGACCTCAAACTTAGTCTGTTAACTCCACTAAAGGAATCTGATGTAGACATCACAGGAATGTTCAGACATTTCACAATCTATTTGCCGAATTGGTGGATAGATAGTTTTAATTGTCATCCTCATTGGTGGTGTCTCTATGTCTTGTCCCTTTTCATCATTTCTCCATGGATAATGTGCAAAGAAAAGCTACACACGGTTTGAAGATGGCCTCATCTTCTCTATCACGGCAAACATTTGGAGATTTGCCTTCTAATTTCTAACATCTAAACACAACCCTTTGGTTCTCATATTGAGAGAATGAAGCCCAAGACTTCATGTTTACTATTCTTCTGTTCTTTCCTCATGAGCGTGGATGTTGTTTCTTCACAAATCTGCTTGAATGGTTACTTTAGACCCAATAGTACCTACCATTCAAACCGTCGTCAAATCCTGTCTTCTCTTGCTTCTAATTTCACATCTCACAACGGTTTCTTTAACTCCTCGATTGTTCAAACTCCCAACAGAATCTTCATCATTGCCATGTGCATCCCTGAGACTAAACCAGTGACTTGTTCAGAGTGCATTTAAGACGCATCAGACAGATTGTCACAGAGCTGTCCTAACCAAACAGAAGCTTATCCTTGGCCAGATTTTTGTATGGTACGTTATTCTTTTTTTTTTAAATGAATATTACATTCTTATTCATCAAAAAGCCTTTTTACATCAAAAATGCTACCTTTTTATAAATGAACTACATTAGAAACACTCAATTATATCCTTGTAACAAACCAAAATTGTATAACTCAATTATATCCTTGTAACAAACCAAAATTGTATAACTCGCTCCAAATTCTTTCCACCTTTCTCTCTCATCAAGCTTAGTTTGTTCCTAACTCCCTTCTCAGTAATCATCAATTGGAATATACCTTGCTCCATGTCTAATCCTATTTCTTTCCTGCCAAACCGCATGGATGGAGATTTGAAATGCTCCTATTTCTTAGCTGTGTAAGTGTTACGCAATATGCCTTTCACAAGGTGTTCCCAAATCTGAGAAGAGAAAGTACACTAAAAAAAGAGACTGTCCTTTGATTCAGCAGAGCACTTGCACAACACACAGGTAGTATCCACACCTCTGCTCCATTTCGAGATTCTGTCCATAGTAGACATTTTATCTTGCCTAGCTAACCATGTCATGAATGCAGACTTAAGTGTTGCTTTGGGAAAACCAAACACCCGGAGTCCATGAACACTGCACACCTACTTCCCTTACTAGCATCCAAATTTCCTGAGTAAAAAATTTACATTTGACCCCAGATTTTCTCCTCCAAAGACTAACATCATATTATCATTCAGTTTCCCTCGTAACTCCAGCAGCGCTGTTTCAAAACTTCTCAGTATAACCATACGGCGTCTACTACCCCTTCTGTTACTTCTCATTGCATCTGCCACAGTAGCTTCCCTATTATACCCATGTCTATAAAACCTCGATGACCCAAGATATCAAACAGAACCCCTTTCAGACCATCTATCAAACCAATAAGAAGTTTGACGACCACTTCCTATTACTTTCCTGTAAAAAGCCTTTGCTACATCTCTCAGCTTTAGCATTTTTTTCCACATCCAAGAGCCAACCTGATTCATCTTTTTGATTTCCCAAAAACTTTTTTCTCTAAGAAAATTCTCTTTTATCCACTTCCCCCACAAAGACTATCCGATTAACATCCTCCAAATGAGCTTGAGCCCAAAAATCAGATTAACTTCCTTCAAGCTTCTAATGCCAAGACCCCCCTTCACTCTTTGTTTTACAAATCTCTGTCCAAGTAATCTTTGCTCCAGTGATTCACAAATCAGGCTCTGTCCACATAAATACAGCACAAAGTTGTCTATCTCCTTCATACATCTACTAGGAAACCGAAACACAGCAGCCCAGAAGTTAACTATACTCATCAGAACCGATTTAATCAACTGTCCGCATAAGATAGATGCCTCCACGTCCAAGTACTAATCTTACCTCTTATTCTCTCCACAAGAGGCAAGTACTCTTGTCTTCTTATCGCCCGAGTCATTAATGGGAGCCCAAGATGTCTGACAGGGAGAATACCTTGTGCAAATGGAAAATTAGCAATAATCCTAGTCCTTTCATCCTCTGAAACACCAGCCAAATAAATGTTGATTTCTTTATACTTATACTCAATCCCGACCACACTTCAAATTCAGCAAAAACAGCCAAAGCACCTCCCACAAATCTCTTCGAACCCTCAACAAAGATCATCAAATCATCTGCAAAATATAGATGCGTAATAGACAGAGCTCGACATCCTAGATGGAAATCAAATTTGTTCTCCTTCGCAGCTCTATCTATTTTAAGAGACAAGATGTTCATACACAAGACAAAGAGATAAGGAGAAAGAGAACACCCCTGCCTCAAGCCTCTAGAACTTTGGAAATAGCCTGCAAGCTCTCCATTAACTTGCACTGAGAAAGAAGGAGAAGTGATGCACAGTTTGATCCAATGAATGAATTTTTCTGGCACACCAATCACTTTCAGACTTTTCAACACAAAGTCCCACTGAACTGAATCAAACGCCTTCGAAATATAGATCTTCATCACACCACGAGGCGAGACTGTAGTCTTATGGTTTCCTTTAACTAACTCTGAAGCCAAGAAAACGTTTTCCATTAACAGCCTTCCCTTAATAAACGCGGATTGGTTCTCGAGAATAAGACGAGGAAGAATCCGTTTTAAACGGTTTGCTAGAATCTTGGATACCACTTTGTACAATACGTTGCAGCAGGAGATTGGTCGGAAGTCTTTCATCTCTAGAGAATCTTCCTTCTTGGGGATTAAAGCAAGGATTGTGGAATTAATACCCTTAGGTAAAAACCCAAATTGAAACACAGACTGAACTGCCACCACGAAATCAGTTCCAATAATAGACCAAGCTGTTTTGAAGAATTCACTAGAGTAACCATCAGGGTCCATGGGATTTATTTGTTGCCATAGCAAATAAAACTTTCATGATCTCCTCCTCCGTTACTTCCTCTAACATCATATTGCAGTCTCCATCAGTACAACGGAAATCAACTAACTCTCCCCAACTGTTCCTCAGTTACACCTTGGTAACTCGCAGGCTTGAGGTTAAGGAAATCAGAAAAGAATCTCTCTGCCTCAATCTTTATTTATGTCTGAGTTGCAGCTATACTACCATCCTTACGTCTGATTTCCCTAATATTATTCTACACTTGACGAGCCTTTATAGCATTATAGAAAATTCTTTTTTTTTGGTCTCCCACTTCTAACCTATAACTTTGCCCTCTGTTTCAGGAAATCTTCTTCAAGTCCAGCAATATGAAGCTATCTCTCATACGCCTCTGCCTCATCCTGGACTGCAGTACCACTAGGATTTGACATCGTATTCTGTTGCTTAACACAAAGTATTTCAAATGCCTCTTTAGCTTTCTTAGTAAGATTACCAAGCTTCTCGTTACCAAGATCTCTAATGATCGGCTTTAGATGCTTTAGCTTCTTTGAGAACCTAAAGAGCGCTGAGGTAAAGTGTAACAAATGATCTGTTGAGTTTCAATATTCTCGAACAAGAAGGAGGAATTGTTGGAGTATTCCAATCACATTTGCATACTTAAACGACCTTTTAGTTTTCTCCTACACTGGCAAAACCCAAACCTTACACCTTAAGTGATCCGAACAAACTCCAGCCTCAAGCACTGAATAGGCAGTAGAAAACCTCCTCTGAGCTACATCATTCATCAAAACCATGTCAAGTTTCTTACTTATAACTCCTTCATCCTGCTTATTACACCAAGTAAAAATAGGACCTTGGTAACCCATATCTGTAAACTTACAATGCAGAACAGTTCTTTGAAAATCACGCATACTGCTTGAGCTTCCCAAACTAGAACACGAGGTTTCCTCCACATCTAGAATCTCATTAAAATCTCTCATTGCTAGCCAAGCCTTATCTCTAAATATAGGAGAGTTTTTATGGTGACAGAGATCCTCCCATAACTCCTTTATATCTTCCACCAAATTTCTTGCATAAATGAAGGTCCAGAAAAATTCATCCTCACCATGTAACTTCACAGAACACGTAATCATTTGGTCTGACTTATACACTGGAGTCACACCAACAGTATCTTTCCATGCTAACCAAATTCTTCCTCCCCAACTAAATTCATAATTCATCATATGTGACCATCCACAGAACACTGAATTAAGAATCCCAGTTGCCTTATTTTCCTTAACCCTTGTTTCTAAAATGCATCCAAACTTCATCTCCAAACTACTAGCCCACTCTCTTACAATGGAATGTTTCAACTTCTTATTAAATCCGTGTACATTCCAGAAGAAGCTTGTCATATTAATGGTTTCGACGCGAGGACCTTGTACTCTTTGGGTATGCACCCTGAGCTTTGGCCTTCTGTTGTCTTCTCGTCCCCTTTTTTGTCTCAGACTTTTCTTTTTCTTTCTCTTGGTGAGCTAGTATGTTATCTTTCCAATAGGTCAGTCTCTGACTCCTCCATCTGATCCTCCACATTATTCTCCGTGTTCTATTTTTCTTCAAGTATCTCTCCTTCCTCGTTATCCAAATCCAAACTTAAGATAGAATACTTCGAGGCGGATATCTGAATGTCATCGTTTCTCCCCTCTGGTTACATTATTCTCCTCACTTTACCAGAAGAAGACAAAGCATTACCCTCTATTTCTGAATTCACCTCACTTCCTTTTATCTTCTCTATCACTTCTTTACTCCCTGAATTTTCCTTCAACAAACTTCCTACCAACTTTCCTTTATTACCTCCACTACTCAATTCTCCAATATCAATTCCCTTACTCTTATTAGAGTTTTTTCCAGACTCTAAGACTTTGCGTACTCTCTCCTCTTTATCTCCTTCTCTACTCTCCATCTTTTCTTTTCCTTCAACTTCATTTGGTTTCTTCCTTTTTCCCATTCTTCCTACATACCTTGTCGGTATGACCCCATTTATCACACAAATTACACCTTGCTGTAAGCCAAGGATAATGATAAACAATTGTAAATTCCTTCCCATCTTTTGTAAACTCAATCTCTTTCGGCAACTCTTTTGATACATCCACGTTGACAAAGATCTTGGCTTCTTCTAGATTAGTGCATGCTATGGTTTCCGGATGCAATCGATCTGGAGTCCCCACTGTGCTTGTAAAAAAACTAAGTCCTTTCCATGAATACATATGCAACGGCACCGTCTTCAAGTGTACCCACATAGGAAACTCAGTTTCCTCTTGCTTCTCTTCCTCAGTTTTTGGTGACCATTTGGTGACCACCATTGGAACTCCTACAACATTCCACATACCCCTGTTAAGAATCTTTTCACGGGCTTTGGGATTCGAAACTCTAAATCTCATAGTAGCTGCGTTCACCACATACACCTCCACCTTCGAGTTGATTTCCCCATACTTCCAGATCTTGCTTAAAAGCACATGAACCTTTGCAGGATGTGGAGAAATATCTAAAAATTTTCCAACCACAAAATCATCCCATAACGGGGTAGAATCAGTGATAACCTCATCCGGGATCTCCACCTTGTTTTTTCCATCCTTAGTTGATACCTCGACCTCATACTTTCTCAGAATTTTGTTATCATGCGCCTTTGACACCCAACTCTGCGATAAAATCGCCTCCTTAACTTGTTTAGTATCCTTTCCCTCTATGTCTTCCACCCTTATATCCTCCGATCCGATCACCCGAGACCTTGCGACCTCCGATCCTATCTCCTGAGACGATGAGCCCGGCAGATTAGCCAGATCCATCGAGAGAAACTCGTACGAAATCGCCTTGCGAATCGCCAAAATCGCCTGTCTTCAAAACGGTACGTCCTATGAGTGCATTTAAGTTGTGGTACGTTATTCGAACATCTCTTTCACTGGATCACTCATTATGGAACCGTCTCAAGTGCTTTACACTCCCGGAGATATCATAGATCTCAATGTTAATTTGACAGTGTTTGATAGAGCGTATGAAGAGTTAATGGTTCATACAATAGCTGCAGCTTCAAACGAATCATCATCGTTTGAACAAAAGTACTATGCAGCTGAGGTTGCCTCGTTGAGAACTTTCAAAAGTATGTATACGATGATGCAATGTACACCGGATGTTTCCTCACAAGATTGTGAGTTTTTTCTCAACAAAAGTGTAATTGAGTATATAACTCATCTTGTCACAGTAAACAAGGTGGTTGGGTTAGCCGACCAAGGCAATGCAATAGTATCTTGAAGCTTTTGATACTATTACATTGCCACCACCTTCACCTCCACCGCATCCGTCACCACCTTCTCTGACTCCTCTGGCTAGTGATTGTGCAAATACAACCAAGAAAGGTAAAGCTTCTTCATATGATTTGTAACAAGAATCTGTGGACAGCTTCTTCTCATATGCAGTGGTTTGTAGCTTATGCAGATGGAAAAGCAAGTTTGACAGGGACTATTGTGGCAATTGTTGTCCCCACCATCGTTATCGTGGCAGTTCTTGTTGTAAGATTCACGGTTTGCAAAAGAAAGATATCAGAACAAGTAACTAAATTTCAAGGTTAGTTGGTTCTTGATCCCTTTTCAAAGGAATGATTACATTGAGTATATGATGCTGAGGAAGATGTTTTCAATTTTTTTTGTACATATGGTGATGAAATTACCCAAACACGCTCAGTGCAGTTTAGTGTTAAGACAATCGAAGCTACAACTGATAAGTTTTCAGACAGTAATCTAATAGGACAAGGTGAATTTGGTGAAGTTTACAGGGTAATAAGTTCTTTTCTTTTTTCTAGTTTGCTAATTCTCTGTGATGAAGTTGAATCACAGCAGGGTTCATCTTACTTCTGTAAGGAAGGCTTCCAACTGGTACTGAAGTAGCGGTGAAGAAGCTTTCAAATCATCAGGGCAGGGCGCGAAAGTGTTCAAGAACGAGGCTGTTCTTGTGAAAAAGCTTCAGCACAAGAATCTGGTCAGAGTTCTTGGCTTTTGTTCGGAAGGAGAAGAAGAAATACTCATCTATGAGTTTGTACCCAACAAAAGCCTCGACTATTTTTTGTTTGGTATGGTGAGGTTAATCAATACTTACAAGTTTTTGAGTACTTCTTAGTAGCTAAATAATTCATTGGCAATGTACAGATCCTGAAAAGCAAGGAAAACTTGACTGGACAAGAAGGTACAACATTATTCAAGGGTCTGCTCGAGGGCTTCAATATCTTCATCATTGTTCAAGTCTAACAATAATACACCAAGGCTTCAAAGCGAGTAACATTCTCTTAGATGCCGACATGAACCCGAAAATCGCAGATTTGGCATGCAAGGATGTTTGGAGTTTATCAGTCTCAGGCCAACACAAAAAAAATCGCCAGAATATAGTAAAAAAAAAAATTATTGACTTTAAAACATCTGCTTGGTCATTGCTTGTAAGCTAAAATGGTGTTTCTTTATGTTGCAGTGGTTATATGTCTCCAGAATATGTGATGCGTGGCCATTTCTTCATGAAATGTGATGTCTATAGATTTGGAGTTATGCTATTGGAGATTATAAGTGGCAAAAGGAATAGCATCTTCTACCGCATTGATGATTCTGCTAGCAACTTGGTCACACATGTAAGAGCATATCATGAATATGAGTATATTTGATAAAGTCAAAGGCTATAATAAATTAACTTGGTCACTTGTGTTAGACCTGGAGGCTTTGGAGAAACGGGTCACCATTAGAACTTTTGGATCCGACATTAGAAGAGAATTTTGAGAGTGACGAGGTTATTAAATGCATCCATATTGCATTTTTATGTGTTCAAGAAAACCCTGCAGATCTTCCAATTTTTCCAGAAATCATCTTTATGGTCACTAGAAGCAAAACCACTTTATCTGTGCCTCAAGCGCCCGGATTTTTCTTCTCAAGCATGCATGATTTTGCCTCAGTCTATAAGCAGTTCTGTTCCAGGTTTCATCAATAATGTGACGATTACAAATCTAGATCCTCGTTGAAGAATGGTGTTTACTAGACGCTGAAACTGTAATAAGTCTATGGAAGTATCAATACACACATAGAGAGCTTTTAGCTTTGTACATCCGAATAAGGGGAAGCAAACTACTAAGGGGTTAGAAGCTTGGTTCACAGACTTCCTACAAGTCTGTGAATGTGAGTGTCTAGTCAATAAGTAAAAGGTTGTCTTGAGCTTGCTTGAAAATTGTTTTTAGAAAGAACTTGTATGTGCTTTGAAAAGGATTATCCATGTGGTACTTAGTGTGTGCTCTAGTAGATAACTCTCACATTTACAGAAAGAACTTTTTTTTTTTAAGATGAAGAGCTTTGTATGGCTATTATATTAGTCATGTGATCATTTGCAAATTCGTTTTGTGTGACCATTTGAATTGGGTTTTGTTTTAACTTTAGAGTTTTTTGAATAGAGAAGGATCGTCATGTAGCCATGTAGGGAGCTAGCAAGAATGATTCTGAAGTTAGGAGAAGTGTACGAGATAAAGAAGATATGAAGCAGCTCATCATGAAACCTTCCCCTTGCTTAGAATCTTTCAAACACTTGGCCATATTCTTCAATTTACTTTCACTTATTACCTACCTTCTTCAATTATAAGTTCCAGCTTCTTCATATAACTCCATCAAGCTAATATCTGGATTTAATGTTGTTGAATCACTAACCAACAGCTAAAATTGTAATAATAATAAAAAATAGAATTTGATCTGTGCACCCGTACGGATATTAATTTAATAGAAGAAACATATGAAATTCTTCATAGCACATGAATGTAATGGTTGCACATATATATGTATCAATATGGATTTTTGTTTTTCATTTGTATTATATAATATTTATGATAGATCGACAGTTTTTAGTTGTGCGTAAATTGTAGTTTACTCATATTGTGGTTAGATACTAAAATCATTCAAAATGATATAACATATTCGTTAATTAGTAATTTCAATTACATTGACCATTTATTTATTTATTTATTTATTTATTTTATGTTTATGTATATTAATATATTCATCTTTCCAAAATAAAATATTATGTCAAATAAATTCACTTCTATTTTAACAAAATAAATATACACGACTTCAAGGTTTTATAAGACAAATAAATTTCTTTTGTTTATTTTTGAAGAAATATTAAATTTACTCATCGAGTTATTTAACATATATAAGAAATAATTTTATATCCTTAAATAAAACATATATATTTTATATTTATATATGAAATGAATATATAATATTTAAAGTTTGTATGTTACATATTAAATAAATCTGTTTATTTTTGTTGTAGACCTTGATTAGAGAATATTTTGTTTACAGAATAATGGTAAGTTTGGTTAGAGAATAATTTAACAAAATAAATAGTTTGTAGTTAATTAATTAATAGTTATTAAATCAGTGGTATAATTTATAATTATTATGATGAATGAATGGTTATTTTCAAAAAGTAATTATATAGGTATAAAATAAAATTTATTTGACCCAATAATCAATCAGATGGTGACCTAAAAACTAGTAATGCATTAACTTTTTGGGCTTGATTACATTTTGATTTTTATAATTGGCACAAAATTAAAGTTGATCAACTAATAAGTTAAAATATGCATTATTCTTATGGTAATATAATGATGTGATACATTGTTATGGTAATATATTCAATCAGATGGAGCTATACTCGGCATGGGATGTACGGCATGGGATGTATACAGTAAAATTAGGATATTGGGTCGCAGGAACATTCTGAGCCGTGAGGATGAAGAAGTGGTGATGGAGCCAAATACAAACTGCTTAAAGGCATTTGCATGGAGAATTCAAGCACCACAAAAGATTCACCGTCTTATATGGCAATTGGTGTCTGGATACATTGCAGTCACAAGAAATCTAACGAGGCGCCATATGCGTGGTGATAATCATTGTCTAAGATGTGGGGAGCCTGATGAATCGGCTAACCACACAATTTTTGAATGCGCTCCAGCTTTGCAAACATGGGCTCTTGCTTCCACTCTGTCACGGCCGGGAACCTTCCCAACGTCAAGCATATTTACAAATTTGGACTATTTGTTTTGGAGAAAGAATGAGACTGAAGATCATGATCTTGATAAATATCCCTATCCATGGATCATTTGGTTCCTATGGAAAGTGCGGAATGATAAGCTATTCAGAGGTATCTCAAGAGATCCACTTAAATTAGTTAGGCAAGTAGAAAGTGAATGCAACGCTTGGTTTGAAGCAAATGCTATAACCACACAAGCATATCAACCAGCACACACAGGTATGCAAGTCATAAGCTGCAAACCATATGTTTAGTGGATGGATCATGGACAGCTAAAGCAGATCACAGTGGATTTGGATGGGTCTGGAAGGATGGTTTAGGGAAGGAACAACTCTTAGGACTAAGGAAAAAATAAAACCGTATGTCTTCGTTACACACAGAACTGGAGGCTCTGATCTGGGCAATGGAGAGCATGATTCATAACACAAACTGTCAGCACTTTGGGATGGACTGCATGAATGTGATGATGATGATTCAGAACACGGAGGACTGGCCAAGCTACTCCGCAGAGCTAGGAGAATTGGCTTCATTGAAGGAAAGATTTCCAGACTTCAAGATCTCATACATACCAAGAAAGGAAAATCGAACTGCAGATGGATTAGTTAGGATTGCTCATACCTTTTATCGTAATGTGTATTTTTTGGTTGTTCTATTCCGGTTTGGATCCCTGGACCACCTCAAGCTTTAGTAATAGAATAGCATTTTGATGTTAAATATATATATAATTAATGAAATTTCTAAATTGAATGAAAAATGGATTAACAATTAATGTAATAACTTGTTGGAAGAAAGCTAAATTATATTTTGTATTCCAATTTTAATAGTATAGATGTCTTGAAGCAGAAGTGGAGAAGCATAGAACAATTCCTTACGCAAGAATGCGGTCGTTCGCTCTTTGTGAACTCAAAGTTTTCTTCCACATGAACCCTCGATTTTGAAATCATGGGTGATCAATCACGATTTTGATTTCTCTTCCACCACCATCAATTTTTGTCAAAGTTATTGTAACAAAATATCAAATTTAATATTAATATTTAAAAGTTAACATATTTCATTTTACGAAAGTCATATATATAAGTCGGTCCAAAAGTCCATACATAACATCCGTGATAACGAGAACAACATAAACCAAAAGTTTAAAATACGAAATAACATAAGCGATAAAATTCCAATAACCTATAAGCTCAATAACGATAAAATACGATAGAAGCCCAATAGCACCCATCCGGTAGATCACTCTTGGTCGTCGGTCTCACCTAAAAGGGAAAGAATGAGGGGGTAAGCAAGAGGAGAATCACACAGTGGGGTATGGGATGCTACTCCAAAGTCCGTGGATCCGGACATAGCACTTTGAATAAGTATTAATTAATTCTAATACATGTCAAACACAGTACCTAAAGTACCCAATCATCAAACAATGGTCCTAGAGAGTCGCGCACTCGCTGCCTTCTAACAGGCCAAACATAACACTTCAGTGAGAGTGCTTGGTGTCACTGCCCTCAGACGCTTTATCGACCACACCACACTACGGTCCAGCAGATCGACTGACTGGCCGTTGCTCCTCATACAATCTCATATACAGAAGTCTGTCTCTATATCCGGCCAAACAAATTACATAAAGTGAATCAATCAATGTTGAATCATCTAAATTTATAATTCTGGTGTAAGCAAAGAACCTAAAATCTAAACAAGCAATGCCATACTCGATTTCACGCAGACGGAACATATTAAAAATAAATTATATTTATTCGAAATCCTAAATTGAGTACGAAAAATTCAGGAATAGACGCTCACTTTAGCAACTTGGATAACTGGTATCTATGAACTCTAGCTGCTCAAATAGATCTCAAATCTGTAATCAAATCAAAATTTCAAGTCAGAATTCCCTTCGAACGGTCAAAACGGATGTCTACGGAAAGTCAGCCCACTGGTCAAAAATCAACCAGGTCAACTCTGATCCAAACCGGTTAACCCTTGACCAGATTGAAATCGAATTGATGGCTGAGGCTGGGTATTTATAGGAAAAAGGGGTATGGGATGAGTCTTAGCAGGCTAACAATTTTCGAAACCGAAACTAGTGGCGTTACAGTCATCTCTCTCCCCCATCCATTTTCAATTCTTACGTATTGTCTACACATGAACCCTCGTGTTTTTCATTTGTTTCGTTGGGTGATTTGGGTTGGGTTATATCATTAACCAGATTTATTTAGGACAAACGTGATTAGACTAATCACATTTTTGGTTGTAACAGCAAGTAGTAGGAAATAAGAAAAAATGTAGAAATGAATAGGATAAAAAAAGTTCGGGGAGTGAACTGATGAGTTAAAGAGTCTAGGGTTGTCCAAAAAAAAAAATTTAAACACTAAAATTAAAATACTTCTTTACACCCGGCCCCTCGCTTACAACTAACACTTTAAAATTTGCTAAATTATAAGTCTGGGGGGTTTTAGTGTTGGTTGCAAGCGAGGGGCCGGGTGTAAAGAAGTGGACCCATAATATATTGATCATTTAACCTTTGATTACCTTTGATTTAGTGTTTCATCCTCTAATGTATTAGTTCAAAAGAAATGTTTTTAAACCCGACTCAAACATTAAACCAGATACTTTGCCAGATCAGCGGATTACTGGGTCAATACATTAATTAATATTAATATATAATTATATATTAACTATTAAAAATATAAGAGAAATTTCACATTTCTTAAAAACATAGAAAATATTAAAATTTGCTCTCTTTATTTTTGTTTTCTTTCATATATAAAATATTTAAAATTAGATTAGACTATTTAATCAATTTTTATAAGAAATTAGGAGTTGAGACATATAGTAAAGGTTTTTTTTGAAAATTTGACTTAAAACTAAAAGTTAAACACAAACTAACCTTTTTTTTTACTTTTCTTTTGTCCTATTCACCCCACCTGTTAACATTATTTACGAAAATACAATTAATTTTTTTTTCGAAAATTGTTTTTTTACTCTCTCAACGTCATCATTTTCTAGTATTTACAAGATTGCCATTGCCATCAATACCCTAACTACCATGAACAACCAATTTGAAGCTCTTAATGCACCTAAAATCGATTTACACTCTCTCTTTCTCAATTGTTATGACATTAAAACAACATCTCTTTCACTTTGTCTCCATAATCATCCAAAAAACTCAAGCTTTTGATTCAATTTTTTTTTGTGGTTGATAGAGCCCTTCAAGCTTACTATTCTTCGTGGGTTACAAGTCGGTCAAATGCAAAACTAACCCGTTGATCCTAGAGGACTTAATGGTAAGTCGTCTAGAGTTTTTTTTAACAAACAAAGCTGGAAAACTTACAATTAAGTCGTCCCATTGAAAATTCAATTGCAAAAATGACATGTTTGAACGACTTACTGAAGTCCTGTAAGTCTTCCAGACGACTTACTGGTATGTCGTCCGCGTCAGTATTTAGTAAACTTTCAATATCTCTATGTTTACTAATGTGCTTTATTTTGAATTTTTGCAGATGATGCGTCAGTTACATGCAGTGTATGGAGAATGGTTGTTCAAAGATGGCTGTTGGGATTTTGTTGTTGATAATTTCAAAGGAGCGAGAACGTTTCTTTTGATTGAAGGTTCGACACATGCTGAACCTATTTCAATGGCTCAAGAATATTTTAACCTGGACATGAGCACAAAATCTGTGGAGATAACCTACTCACTACCAGCAGAAATGATTCAACAGATGGATCTAGACATCCCTCATATTTATGTTAAAAGTGATAGACAAGTTCGAAACTTTCTCGAGATAACCAAAACGCATGTAGTACGGCTTTGTGTATCAAGCCATAGCAAGGTGGAAACGGTTTCATAGGAAAGGGAAGAAGCTGATGAAGCTGATCAATTTTTTGAAAATGATGATGATGATTTGGTTAAAGATTAAAATCATGATGGGTAGGAGGATGATGGGGAGAAGGATGATGGGAGGAGGATGCTGATATCTCTATTGTTGCCGAAGCGGACGAGAATGGTGAGGATTACATTGTTTATGGAAAGTTTAAAGATGAGGAAGAAGATGATGATATGTGTTTTGAAGATTTAAAAAAGACATATGCTATTGAAGGAGGAAGATCAAAGGGTAACAATATATATGTCAACCAGAGTTTTGTTAGCAAGGATGCACTGATTTCAGAGCTACGGTTGACAGCAGTGAGGCATAAGTTCTCCTTCAGAATATACAAGTCAAAGAAAACTCTCCTTGTGGCAACATGTCGGGTTAGTGGTTGTGGATGGAAGATTAGAGCGAGTGTGAAATGTGGGAACCGAAATTCACACTTGTCGATTTCCGTTAAATAAGGAAACTTAGGAAAACCCTAATTTTCCAGAGGAACCGGATCTCTGCGAAAGCCAACGACAAGTAACCAAATAAATGCGGAAAAATATGAAAAACATAGTAAAACGAATTTATAAAGAAAGTCGATCTTATTTCCGATTCGCGTAAGAGCGTTGCG
>CAKOAT010584042.1:215135-265495 GCA_932364175.1 Eruca vesicaria subsp. sativa
ACGATCTCTCGAGTTTTATAAAGCGATTCTCGAGATTCATAAAACTGTTGCGTTTACGCGTTTGCGGGGAATTTTGGCTATTGATTCCTCGTACCGATTTTGACCCCAACAGTTTTATAAAACGATTCTCGAGCTTTATAAAACGATTTCTCGAGCTTTATAAAACGATTTCTCGAGCTTTATAAAACGATTTCTCGAGCTTTATAAAACGATTTCTCGAGTTTTATAAAACGATTTTTCGAGTTTTATAAAACGATTCTCGAGCTTTATAAAACTGTTCTTTTTGTATTCTTGCGGAAAGTTTTGGCTATTAATTCCGTCGTACCGATTTTGACCCCAACATGAAACATGGGACAAACACGTTTTGGGTAGCAAAGTATGTGGAAACACATACATGCTTAGTGGGAGACCGAATCGCACAGCGGAGACACTATACTCCGAAGCATGTTAGTAGGCTTTTCATTGATCGTGTTGGAATCATTGATGGGTTGACTCCGCAGCATATCACTGATGCAATGAAGAACATGTTTGGCATGACGCTTGATTACACCACTTCATACATAGCACTGTTATATGCACAAACATTGGTGAGAGGATCAACAGAAGATGGATATTCGCGTCTGCCATCATATCTCGAGCAAATCTCCTTAGAAAATCCCGATTCTATCACGGCTATAAAACATGATTCTGAAAATAGATTTAAGTATATATTTATATCTTTTGGAGCTTCTATCAAAGGTTTTAAATATCAGAGAAGGGTCATTGTGGTGGATGAGACTCACTTAAGTGGGAAGTATGGAGGTGTTTTGTTAGTTGCAGCCGCACAAGATGGGAATTTTCAGATATTTCGATTGGCTTTTGGGATCGTAGATGCTGAAGATGAACCTTCTTGGGAATGGTTTTTCACAAAATTGGCTACTTGTGTATCTGATGAGCAGCCTCTGGTGGTAGTCTCCGACGGCACCCAGCCATTAAAAGTGCGTGTGATTAAGGTGTTTCCTTGGGAAATCCGAGGAATATGTTATTATCACCTTCAAGATAACATTGTCAAAAAGTATAAAGGGAAACATATCTTGTACTTGGTGAAAGGTGCTGCTTACGCTCATACGGTTTCAGATTTTGACCGGTACATGGCTGAGATACGAAGTGCAAACCCGGACCGTGCAGCGTATTTGAAGACTGCCGACGTCAGCCTATGGTCAAGGGTTTATTGTCATGGGGACAGGTACAATATAAGAACAAGCATCACCGCTGAATCTATTAATTCTGCACTGAAGCGAACTAGAGGATTTCCGATTCAGTTCTTGTTGGAGTTCATAAGGGAGAAGCTAGGAAAGTGGTTTTGGAAAAGGAGAGAAGATGCTTTGAGTCTCCTAACAGATCATAGTATGGGTGTTGAATACTTACTTGTTGTTCGATCGGAGATAGCGTATACGATGAGGGTCCAACCAATTGATGGATGGAGATTTTTTGTGAAAGGTGGCATAATGGACTGTGTGGTTGATTTGGAGAATGGAAAGTGTGATTGTGGTGTCTATGAAGTGGAGAAAACACCTTGCTCTCATGCTATAACTTCTGGATCATATGCTCGTCAGCATATCTCCACACTTGTACATCCAGTGTACTCAATGAATTATTTGTTTGCAGGATACTCAGAGAATATATATCCTTGTGCTGGACAACAAGTTGAGGAGCGCACATGCTTTCCTCCGGAAAAAAAGCATGGTCCGGGGAGACAGAAGAAATAAAGATGTTAATCTTGGTTGGAGCTATCTCGGATGAGAGGACGCAAACCCTGGAAGCAACACATGGTTTATAGATGCTCAGTATGCAGAGAAACTGGTCATACGAAAGCACAATGTAAAGAATGACGTGGACGGCCTTCAATTAAGTTGTCCAAACGACCTTAAATTCATTCGTCCAGGGTTTATTCTTCCAGCAGACCTTAAAGTTAGCCGTCCAGTGTTTACTATTAAGAAATTGTGTTATGAATCTATGTATTAAGAATTTGTGTTATGAATCTATGTATTAAGAAATTGTGTTATAAATCTATGTAATAAGAATTTGTGTTATGAATCTATGTATTAAGAAATTGTGTTATGAATCTATGTATTAAGAATTTGATAGGTCGTCTAGACGACTTAGTAGAAGAATTGTAATTAAGTGTCTTCCTAGACGACTTAATTATAAGTCATCTGGCAAGTCTTCCAGCTGGATGACTTAGTAGAAGACTTATAGTTAAGTCGTCTGGAAAGTCTTCCAGCTGGACGACTTAATTATAAGAAATTGCACTACCAAAATCTACCAAATTTAAGAAATTGCACTACCAAAAGAATACAACATTCCAACTTTATATTTATATTATCCGAAAGGTTACAAAAGAATACAACATTCCGACTTATAGTTAAGTCGTCCAACATTTCAGACGACTTAACTATAAGTCTGCGAAGATAGGTTACGAAAACCAAAAATACAAACATCAGCCTAGTTTATCCTAATCTATTATACATCAGCACATCAAGTTCAATTACAAACATACAAACATCAGCACATCAAGTGGAAATACAAACATATCGCCCATTGTAAGTACCCACGTTCTCATCATTATCCTTGTTTTCTTTCTCATGCTGGCCAGGAAGCTCTTTAAATATATATGCCGCCATCTTATCCCTCATAGTCTTCCTGTTGCCCTTACCAAATTCCATTTTATTAAATGGCATCCAAAGAATATGACATTCAATGTACTTTAGAGTTTACACGCCACAATCACCAGCCCTACACTTAGGTATATCAATGTCACAGGTACAAGTGAATGGCTCCATGGAGTATTGGGCACGTTGTTCATCAGAGGTAGCGCACTCAACAAGCAGATAAGGGATCATGTAGAGAAAAGACTCTATTATCACAGCGAGTTCTTCATCAGAGATAGAGGAATAAGTGTTGTCCCAGACGACTATGTGTCTCTTAGGGATTGATATCCACATAGAAATCCAATGATAGTCGTTGTAGTTCACTGGCGCATAGATATCATCAATATCCACCCCCACATCTTGTTCGGTCGGCGAAATGTTGGTACAACGCCTGAATAATAATTCCACACTCCACCAGGGAGTCTTCTTCCTAAACCGTTGTGATCAGGCTCCGATTCCTTAAAATCGTGGTAGTTGAATCTCCATTGCTGTGAAAAGAGATGATCAAGGAAGCACATCCTGTTGCTCCTGAAATGTTGTGGCTTATCATCGTACCTCTTCCTCAGCACATTAAACCAAACATCAATATGCTGCATTTAAGAAGACTTATCAGTAAGTCGTCTAGTAAGTCTTCTACGTAGACGAATTATCATACTACTTAACGGTAAGTCGTCTACAAAGAAGACTTATCAGTAAGTCGTCTAGTAAGTCTTTTACTTAGATGACTTATCAGATGACTTAATGGTAAGTCGTCTAAGTAGAAGACTTACCAGACGACTTACCAGACTACTTACTGGTAAGTCGTCTAGAAGATATGTCATAGCAGAAGACTTACACAGTCGTGCAGCTAAGATAAGGAGGTCCGGTGCTGTACGTGGTTTTTTTGTAAAAAGGTGTGTTATATTCACTGCAAAATGTTGAAAAATAATCAGTTTTGTAGACTGAATCAAGCTATTATGGGAAAAGTAATCACTTACGGACCAGTTTTCAACCAGTTAATGAGCTCCTTCAACTTGTTCTTGTTAAGTGGTCCAAAGGATTATAGACTGAAGCTCGCTTTTTGTTTGGAATGATCACTTTGGCCGTGCTGCTTTCCGTATAAGGAGATTACTGTGAGGCAGCAAGTTTCCTTGTTTGATCACTCTTCGCATGTATACCTGCCAAAGTGGTCTCTTTCTTTTCCAGATATCTAGCATCCTCTTGCAGTTTATCTGAAATAGTGGGTACTTGTTTCTCAATTAAAACAAGGCTCGATTCTGAAGGTTTATCCTCGGCCTGGCTCGGAACTATACTCATCTCTTTCGAGGAACTAGCATCTACGGACAAATCTTTTGCTTTACCCCCCACCAAGCTCTTCCTTCCCACGTTAGCCTCATTAGCACTTTCATTCTGCTATATTAACCAAAACAAAACAAGCACACTATAAACAAAGATCCATTTCAATCATGAAAGAAAATCCATTTCAAACAATAATAACCAAAGATCCATTTCAAACAATAAAACCAAAACAAGCACACAATAAACAAAGCACACATGTTTTTTCATACAAGAAACAAAGCAAATCCAACTTTCAGTTCTTATTCTTAAGACTTTGTCTAGTCAATTTCTTGTTGCGAGAGGATGCTTTACTAATCCCAGGTTCGTGCGTTTTAGGTTGAGAGCTAGTGTTTCGAGATGATTCCCCTTTCCCTTTTTTGGTGATACCAACGATCTTCTCCACAGCTTCCACCATTTCAGACAGATACTTGATCTCTGTAAGGCACGTCCCAAACCCTTGACTCATGGCATCGAGTACGTTCTTCAAAGAATCCTTCAACATTCTTTCAATATCCTCTTTGGTCAGCCCACCAACAGTGGTAGTCACCTCTGGACGAGCCTTTATAGGAACCTCTTCATGTGCCTTTTCACTAGGCTCTTTACGAGTTTTCTTTAGAGGTCTTGGACTGTCTTTGTTCACTAGAACTATCGCTTTCTTCGCTGGACTTAAAACCGCCGGCTTTGTATTGACCCAAGTACCAGTGACTTCCCAGAAATCCATGGTCCACTTCCACGGTCTCTGATTATACATGAATTTAATTATGTTCTCTGCAGCCGGGTCCTTAGCATCAGAGTCCCATTTTGGAAACATTTCATCAATGTCCTTCTCAACAAAGTTCATCACCCTAGTCTGCAGTAAATATAAGATATACTTAGACATTTGACGGATTAAGAAAGATGCAAAGAAAAGACTTCGCAGAAAACTTATGATTAAGTCGTTTGGAAATTCTTCCAGCTGGACGACTTAGCAGATGACTTAATAATAAGTCGTATGGAAAGTCTTCCAGCTGGATGACTTAGCATACGACTTATTATTAAGTCGTCTGGATAGTCTTCCCGTACAACTTAATTATAAGTCTTCTACTAAGTCATCCAGCTGGAAAACTTTCCAGACGACTTAATTAGAAGTCCTCTACTAAGTCGTTCAGTTGGAAGACTTTCCAGACGACATAATCAAAAGTTTTCAAAAAATCTTTTGGATTGAAGTAAATACTTGTCTCTCAATAGCTTCTTTAAATCATTTGCGTCTTCTGCCACCCTTGTAAGCCAGTATTGGTGGAGACGGTGTGTTTGGTATGGGATTACCATAATTAGCACCCAATTCTGGCAGAGCTGTGTACACCCAGACCTTGAGAGCTTGTGTAAACCCATCAACAATGTAACAACCCGAAATATCTTTGCCCTTCACAAAGTCCATCATCACCTTAAACGCGACTCTCTTCCATGGATAATTCTCAATTCGTTCTAACTTCATCACTAGCCTTGCTAGACTAACCCATGTAGGGGTTGAAAACTTTCTCTCTTCAATGTATCCAGTGAAGATGGAAAGGTACCCGAGCCGCTTGCGATCATCCCGAGACCACCCTTTGCATCTCTCAAATGCTGCTATTATCTGTTGAGTAGTTGGCCCAGCTTCAACATGATCTCCCAACAACTCCCAGAAAGAAGCCAACTCCTTTGTAACAACACAGTTTGGTCTCTCAAGGTCCCCGATGTACTCACAATTTAGACCAGTGAGGTATTCAAACTCTAACAGTGAAAACCTCAAAGGTTGTGGACAAAAGAGACTCCACAGCTCATACTTCTTCTTTATGTCGAGCTGGAAACTGAGCATGTAGTGAACTAGCCTTGAAGCCCAATCAAATTCCAGCTCTTGGAAGTTGATGAAAACTCCCATCTTAGACTCCTTCAGCTCTTCATATTCGTCATCATGAAGAGCATTCCTTAAAGCAGTATACAACTTTGTACACGAATGATACAAAATGATATTCAATGCGGGGGACTCTTGCCCTACTGTATGTATCCTACGGGGGATTTCTGGAATATCCATTTTTTTCTGCAAAAAATCAAAGACAACCATTTCAAACACACAACCATCCAGTATAACATTTTAATCATAAGCCTGGAAGACTTTCCAAACAACTTATAATTGTTGGTGTCAAAAACCATAATCTCGAAATCAACGTCTACGATAACTTCTATAAAAAAATGGAATCATTACTTTCCGCAAAAATCATTTTATAAAACTCGAAGATCGTTTTATAAAAACTCGAAGAATCATTTTATAAAACTCAAAAATCGTTTTATAAAAACTCGAAGAATCGTTTTATAAAAACTCAAAGAATCATTTTATAAAACTTGAGTATCGTTTTATAAAACTCGAGAATCATTTTATAAAACTCGAAGATCGTTTCACAAAAACTCGAAGAATCGTTTTATAAAACTCGAGAATCGTTTTACAAAATCGCAAAAAACTAAAACCGCCGCAAAACGCGAACTGTCACGACTAGTTCGCCAGCAGGCGAACTAGGAGCCTCCCGACTAGTTTGCCTGCTGGTGAACTAAGCCAGCTCGGCTTAGTTCGCCTGTTCCTAGTTCGCCAGCAGGCGAACTAGGAACCTCCCAACTAGTTCGCCTGCTGGCGAACTAAGCCAGCTCAACTTAGTTCGCCAGCAGGCGAACTAGGAACCCCCCCCCCCCCCGACTAGTTCGCCTGCTGGAGAACTAGAGACTTCCCGACTAGTTCGCCTGCTGGCAAACAAAGCCGAGACGGCTTAGTTCGCCAACAGGCGAACTAGAAGCTCCTCGGACAACTGAACCGGACCGGCTCGATTCTCCGTACGTTGAACCGACCATCCCGAGCCTCGATCTCCCGCATCCCCGATTCGAAAATTACGCCCTTCGACACGGTCGCATTCTGAACCACGGCCAAAATATCTCTCGTTTCGTCTCGATCCGACTTATCGTTTGAGTTTTACGATAAAAACCGTATAATTCCGTTTTCTCGAAAAGAACTCGAAGAAATCGTATAAAACGGTAACGGTTAAACAAGACACCGAACATCGCCTAAACTATACGATTTATCCAAGATTTTTTGTTAAAATCGTTAAAAACGTATTTTTAATAAAAACTTCGAGTAAATCGTAAAAACGCGTTTTTAATAAAAATGTCGAGTAAATCGTAAAAGACGGAAACGATTAACTGAGAAAAAAACGTAGCTAAACATCACGATTAACTCGAGAATTTACTAAAAACGGCATTGAATCAAGAAACGATTCCGTACAAGGTCGAGAAACGGATTTATCGCAAAAACGGCCCGGAAGGTCCTAAAACGCGGTAAAAGCCCATCCCGCGATCTCGACAGAATCTAACCCGTAGATGCGATAAAGTTTTGACGGTGTACTCGCAGAAGGGAAATAAATGCCAAGCTTGAAGATAAAAGGCAAGTTTGAAGATAAATAGAAGATTTCCGCGGGAAGAAAGGAAGGATAGAGATAAATAGAAGTTTCCCGATAAACTGGAATCCGGGAAAAATGGAAAGATTGAGCCGCCTGGGAAAGGAGTATATAAGCCAGAAGCATAGGGAAGAGGAGGGGGACGAAAATCAGACCTAAAAAGGCGGCTGTTAGCTTAGGAATTTACGACTTAGCGTTTAGACTAGCAATCCAGATCCTTAGAACGTTTCGACGTCTAAGTTCTTCAATTCTCTTTGTAACAGTTGTCGATTTCTTACTTAATAAAAGCTTTCACACAAATTCTTTGTTCTCTGCTCTTCGTTATTCATCCGTATTCTGTTAATTTTGTTTGTTTTAGTGATTTCCGCAGAGATCCAGGACCTCGGGAAAATTAGGGTTTCTTCCTAAGTTTCCATATTTGACGGAAAATCGACAGTGTGGATTTCGGTTCCCACAGTTTGGTGCTAGAAGGAGGGGGGGGGGTCGGATTCTGTTACACAATAATCGCTAGAACGAACCAGAAAAGACATGCCTAATCTTAACGGTGACGTCATCTCATTCGAGAAAAAAGCAACGATCGATTCGATCAAACCTCTCAACGATCTTCTCGTTATTGAGCTGACGATCGAGAATATGGATGTCGCGGGAATATTACTCGATACCGGAAGCTCGGCTAATATCATCTTCAAAAATACTCTCGAGAGAATGGAAATCGATCTGTCTGAAATCGCGGAAAACATAAGCCCGCTAGTAGGACTCTCGGGAGAGATCACCATGACCCTCGGAACGATCAACCTGACAGTTCGCGCCGGGAGCATAGTGAAAAACGTCGAATTCGAAGTCGACAATCGACCTATGTCTTACAACGCAATCGTAGGGACACCGTGGTTAAATTCAATGCAAGCGATTCCGTCAACATACCACATGTGTCTCAAGTTCCTGACTTCGTGCGGGATCGAGACAATATGGGGAAATCGGAGGACTTCGTAAGTTTTCTACGCCGCGGATTTAAAACGAAAAAATCTGCCGGTCGTATCTCCTCCAAAAAGCAAAAGAAGTCGACGTCTCTCGACAACGCCCCAGAGCAAGAAAAAACGGAACTCTTCTGGCATTTGCGAGCGGCCGAGGCTTTGGAAGGGAAAGGAGAGCCAACTTGCGAACCTGTCATCTCAGTGTGCATCGACGAGAATTTTCCAGAACGCTGCGTCGAAATCGGTGCAAACCTGAGCGAAACCTTGAAAGTCGAACTCCTGACATGTCTTAAGCAAAAACTCGAACACGTTCGCTTGGACTGTGGAAGATATGCCGGGAATCGACATCAACATCACATGTCACGAACTTAACGTTGACCCAACATCCAAACCCAACAAACAAAAAAGACGAAAACTGGGGCCAGAACGCGCCGAAGCGGTCAACAGTGAAGTCGACAGACTCCTCAAAGTAGGATCGATCACGGAAGTTCGGTATCCTGATTGGCTCGCCAATCCCGTCGTCGTAAAGAAGAAGAACGGAAAATGGCGAGTCTGCGTTGATTTCACCGATCTCAATAAAGCATGTCCAAAAGATAGCTATCCGCTGCCACACATCGATCGTTTGGTCGAGGCAACCGCGGGAAACAAACTTTTATCTTTTATGGACGCCTTCTCAGGATACAATCAAATCATGATGAACACTGACGATCGGGAAAAAACCGTATTCATAGCTGATCGCGGAACTTATTGCTATAAAGTAATGCCTTTCGGCCTTAAGAACGCCGGTGCGACTTACCAGCGACTCGTCAATCGCATGTTCGCCGAACAACTCGGAAAACGATGGAAGTATACATCGACGATATGCTTGTGAAATCACTTGAAGAACGAGATCATGTCGTGCACCTCCAAGAATGTTTCGAAAAGCTCAACCTTCATAACATGAAGTTGAACCCTGTGAAATGCCGATTCGCCGTCGCATCCGGGGAATTTCTAGGGTATCTCGTCACTTACCGCGGGATCGAGGCCAATCCGAAACAAATCACGGCATTGATAGAACTGGTTTCTCCCAGAAAAAAATGCGAAGTAAAAAGATTGACCATCAGGGTCGCAGCACTTAACCGTTTTATCTCGCGATCGACGAATAAATGTCTACCTTTCTACGAAACGTTAAAAGGAAACGAAAAGTTCGAATGGTCCGAAGAATGCGAGAAAGCTTTCCAACAGCTGAAACATTACCTGGCTACCCCGCCAGTACTCGCGAAACCTGTAGAAGGAGAACCATTATTCCTCTATATCGCAGTGTCGACAACCGCCGTAAGTGGCGTCCTTATTCGGGAGGAACACGGCGAACAAAAACCGATCTTCTACATAAGTAAAACGCTATTGGACGCGGAGACGCGATATCCGATGATGGAGAAATTGGCTTTGGCCATAGTCATGTCGGCAAGGAAGTTAAGACCATATTTCCAATCTCACACCATCATCTTGCCAACCTCATTCCCTCTCTGCACCATTTTGCATATCCCCAGCCAATCGGGAATATTAGCAAAATGGGCGATCGAGCTGAGCGAGTACGATATTGAATATCGCGCAAAGACTTGCGCGAAATCGCAAGTACTCGCGGACTTCATAGTGGAACTCCCAACGGGAAGCACGCCAACCAAGAGCCAAACTCGACTTGGATCTTATACGTTGACGGATCCTCATCCAAACAAGGCTTTGGGATCGGCATCCGACTTGCATCCCCGACGGAAGAAGTATTGGAACAGTCATTCCGATTAATTTTCCACGCTTCGAACAACGAAGCCGAGTATGAGGCCTTGATCGCATGACTACGATTAGCTCACGGGCTGAAGATTCGTAATCTCCACGCATACTGCGACTCCCAGCTAGTGGCTAGTCAGTTCAGCGGAGAATACGAAGCAAGAGACGAGAGAATGGAAGCATATCTGATCTTGGTAAAAGATCTGACCCAGAAGTTCGACCAATTCACCCTCACTAGGATCCCTCGAGCAGAAAACGCCCAAGCAGACGCCCTGGCCGCCTTAGCATCCAGCTCGGATCCTGGTATGAGCAGGGTAATTCCCGTTGAATTCATCGAACATCCTAGTATCGGACCACCCATAGTCATAAACCTGATCAATGAACCAGAAGGCGACATGGACGAGAGCCACTCAGCCAAAGATCAGTCCAATTACGGATTCGATCGTCCGTGGATGGAAACGATTCTCGCATACATAACCAACGGAGAACTTCCACCGGAAAAATGGGCGGCCCGAAAAATAAAAACTCAGGCCGCACGGTATGTCGTAATGGACGGAGAACTTTACAAATGGAGATTTTCCGGACCACTGATGACTTGCGTGCAAGGGGAGAAAGCACAGCGGGTTATGCAGGAAGTGCACTCCGGATCTTGCGGAAACCATTCTGGCGGAAGATCTCTCGCAAAAAAAATGAAGCGCCATGGATATTTCTGGCCAACGATGATAAAAGATTGCGAAGATTTTTTGCGAAAATACGAGAAGTGCCAGCGGGACGCTCCGATTATTCACCAACCTGCCGAAGTCCTTTAATCTATTTCGGCACCATATCCGTTCATGCGGTGGTCAATGGATATAGTCGGGCCGATGCATGCGTCAAAACAAAAACGCTTCCTTCTGGTTCTGACCGACTTCTTCTCTAAATTGGTTGAAGCCGACTCTTACGCAAGCATCAAAGACGCCCAAGTAGAAAGTTTCGTATGGAGAAACATAGTCTGTAGACACGGAGTACCATATGAAATCGTAACAGACAATGGATCTCAATTTATCTCGACTAGATTCGAAGCTTTTTGCGAAAAATGGAAGATACGATTGACCAAATCGACTCCAAGATATCCTCAAGGCAACGGACAAGCCGAGACCATTAATAAAACTATCCTCGACGGTCTCAAAAAAAGCCTCGATGCCAAAAAGGGCAAGTGGGCCGAAGAGCTCGAGGGAGTTTTATGGTCGCACCGCACGACCCCGAGGCGAGCGACGGGCGAAACTCCTTTTGCCCTCGTTTACGGGACAGAATGCATGATTCCCGCAGAAGTCAAATTTCCGGGAGTACGCAGAAGGTTGCTCCCAGGAAGGGAAGAGTCAAATAACTCAATGCTTCTCGACGAACTCGATTTGATTAACGAACGACGGGATCAAGCCCTCGTCCGAATTCAAAACTATCAGCAAGCAGCCGCGAAGTACTACAACGCAAACGTACGAGGTCGCAGATTTCACGAAGGCGAACTGGTCTTACGAAAAGTCTTCCAAAACACCGCAGAACAAAATGCCGGCAAATTGGGAGAAAACTGGGAAGGACCATACAAGGTCATAAAAGTAGTCCGACCCGGAGCATATGAAATCGCAAACATGCAGGACATCAAAATTCTCAGATCTTGGAACGCGATGCACCTCAAAAAATACTATCATTAGCCGGCACGCCCACAAAACACTGAACTACGAGACGACTTGATCCCCTTAAAGGGGTACGTAGGCATCTTGTCACAAAGACAAGACCAGCTGTTCCCCCTCATTCAAATGGGGGGGGGGAGTAGGTGAGTATACGTATACTCGTATACGTATACTCGTATACTCCCGAAATTTCAAACTCGAAATTTCTCAAACTTTTTCAGCAAACGCATTGAAAGAAAAAAAAAAATTCCGAATATAGCGAGACGTCGCTAATGTTCGGAAAAATGATCCTCTTTAAAAACAATAAACAGTCCGTCCGCGACTATAAAATACGCAAAACTTCTTAACATACATATCCTTCACGAAGGCCCAAACTACCTAAACATCTATCACTTAAAAATAGTTTGTTGCTGATCACAACAAACTCGCAACAGTCCTAAACAAACTTAAGTTATCTCGCAGAGATAGCTCTCGAACACCCGATACAAGGGAAATAGCGCTATAAAAGAAATCCAAACTTTTGGTCAGCACCTCCGGGCAACTTAGAAATTGTTCCTGGTGAGATGCTCGCTTCCAATTAGACGAATCATATAAGCCGAGAACCTATCGCAGACTCTAAATCGGTATGGAATCAGGTTAAAATCGCAACAGGCAATACGAAAGCCGACTAGTCATCGCATAGCCTCAATCCGAAAGTAAACCTAGGTCTTGCCCTAAACCCAGCACACTGGTCGCTAACGTCTCAAGGCATGAATCGAGATCCTAAAGGCATGTCTCTTCGTCCATATCCGAACGCTCACTCGATTTGCTAAACATCCTAAAACGAGCAAACGAATAAGGCGATCCACTAAGGGAACGGAATGCGAGACGACAACTCGCGGACCTCCCACAATATCAACTCAAAACAAAAGGTTTAAATAAAAACTGATTGTCCATTACGAAAATAAAAAAGTTGCCGAAGCAACAAGGGATTCAAAGCCATAAAAGGCCAGTCCTGAACAAGTACAAAAGCCGTACTCGGCCAAATACATAAAAATCTAATTTTTAAAAGTCTCGTATGAAACTACAACTTCAAACACGCTCCGCATGCGGAGCCTCATCTTCACCCATCTCATCACCTTCGCCTTCGACAGCGATCTCCGGATCGTCGTTCTCGTCTACATCAGGGTGAGGGACGCTTTCGGTAGCAAGAGCTAGACCGGAGTCATTTTCCTCGACAGGAATATCCCCTTCGGTCGCGCAGGCAGTCTATCCCTCAAAACTCTTCATCTTACGCTGAAGTCTGCGAAGCTCCGAAGCCATGGACTTCTTTGCATCCTTCGCCTTGATCAGAGAAATCGCAGTCTTTCCAAGGTCACGCTCCAAATCGCTAATCCGAGCCTCAAACTGAGATATCTCCGCGGAATGAACACCCTCTATCGTCTTCAATTTTCCCTCGAAATGAGCAGACCTCTCCTGCGACTCAGCCAACTCCTTGGTTAAACGTTCAACCTCAGACCCACACTCTTTGATCATCCCGTCGATCAATGAAACGAAATGGAAAATTCAAGGCGGACGGTCAGATACGAATCAAAAACTATAGCTTTCATTTTTTTTTTTTAAAAAGAAGAAAGCATAATTCCGCGAATCCATACCTTGGTGCGGTGTTGCGACATTGAAACCACGCTCGGCTCCTTGCTTGAAGAAGCTCCAGTCTCCGGACCCTTCGCACCTCTCTTCCTCTTGGGAGCATCGGAGTTCGGGTAAGCTCTCTTACGACCCTTGGTTAAAGCAGGCAGTGTTGCACTAAGTGCCGGAAGTCCCAGAACAATCACCCTCTTGGCCGGAGGAGGAGGTCTAGGAGCCGTAACCGGGTCAACCGCAGTAGGAGCCGCAACCGGTTCAACCATGGTAGGAGCCGCGACCGGTTCGACTACGGTGGGAGCCATAACCGACTCGACCATTGAAGGAGTTGTAACCGTTCCGACCTCAGCAGAAACAGCAGCACTCTCGACTGCGACAAGGGGCGGGACAGCCGACGAACCCGATAGTTCAGTGACAACATCCGTCGAGGATTTCACCACCATATCCGCCGCTTCGTCCAAAATATCCTTAACCTCTCTCGAAAGTACGGATGGGTCCACCGGAGGTATACCACTCGACACTGCATCCTCGTCAGCTTCGCTGCGGTCCATCTCGTCTTGAAACAAGAGAAACTCGGAAATCCAAGCATCCTGCGGATGTGCCGTGGGGTTGTCACCAGATGGAACTTCATAGTTTTGTTGATCACCTTGGAAAGAAGACATCTTGAAGTTTTTCTAGAGAGAAGTTGGAGGGGAACTTGAGGGATGAAAGATATGGGAAGTGATGATCCAATACTTATAGAAAAAAGAGAGCTCTCCCCCGTAATGAGACAAATCCTAGCCGTTAACTCCATCCGCCCGCAAAATTTCCTCCAAGAATTTGCGGGCTGGGGGGCTAACTGTTTGTGTCAAAAACCGTAATCTCGAAATCAACGTCTACGATAACTTCTGTAAAAAATGGAATCATTACTTTCCGCAAAATCATTTTATAAAACTCGAAGAATCATTTTATAAAACTCGAAGATCGTTTTATAAAAACTCGAAGAATCATTTTATAAAACTCGAAGATCGTTTTATAAAAACTCGAAGAATCGATTTATAAAAACTCGAAGAATCATTTTATAAAACTCGAGAATCGTTTTATAAAACTCGAGAATCATTTTATAAAACTCGAAGATTGTTTTATAAAACTCGAAGAATCGTTTTATAAAACTCGAGAATCGTTTTACAAAATCGCAAAAAACGGAAACCGCCGCAAAACGCGAACTAGTCAAGACTATTTCGCCTGCTGGCGAACTAAGCCGAGCTGGCTTAGTTCGCCAGCAGGCAAACTAGGAGCCTACTGACTAGTTCGCCTGCTGTCGAACTAAGCCAGCTCGGCTTAGTTCGCCAGCAGGCGAACTAGGAGCCTCCCGACTAGTTCGGCTGCTGGCGAACTAAGCCAGCTCGGCTTAGTTCGCCAGCAGGCGAACTAGGAGTCTACTGACTAGTTCGCCTGCTGGCGAACTAAGCCAGCTCGGCTTAGTTCGCCAGCAGGCGAACTAGGAGCCTCCCGACTAGTTCGGCTGCTGGCGAACTAAGCCAGCTCGGCTTAGTTCGCCAGCAGGCGAACTAGGAACCCCCCGACTAGTTCGCCAGCAGACGAATTAGAGACTTCCCGACTAGTTCGCCTGCTGGCGAACTAAGCCGAGCCGGCTTAGTTTGCCAACAGGCGAACTAGAAGCTCCTCGGACAACTGAACCGGACCAGCTCGATTCTCCGTTAGTTGAACCGACCATCCCGAGCCTCGATCTCCCGCATCCCCGATTCAAAACTTACGCCCTTCGACACGGTCGCATTCTGAACCACGGCCAAAATGTCTCTCGTTTCGTCTCGATCCGACTTATCGTTCGAGTTTTACGATAAAAACCGTAAAACTCCGTTTTCTCGAAAAGAACTCGAAGAAATCGTATAAAATGGTAACGGTTAAACAAGACACCGAACATCGCCTAAACTATACGATTTATCCGAGATTTTTCGTTAAAATCGTAAAAACGTATTTTTAATAAAAACGTCGAGCAAATCGTAAAAAACGCGTTTTAAATAAAAATGTCGAGTAAATCGTAAAAGACGGAAACAATTAACCGAGAAAAAAACGTAGCTAAACATCACGATTAACTCGAGGAATTTACTAAAAACGGCATTGAATCAGGAAACGATTCCGTACAAGGTCGAGAAACGGATTTATCGCAAAAACGGCCCGGAAGGTCCTAAAACGCGGTAAAAGCCCATCCCGCGATCTCGACAGAATGTAACCCGTAGATGCGATAAATTTTTGACCGTTTACTCGCAGAAGGGAAATAAATGCCAAGGTTGAAGATAAAAGGCAAGTTTGAAGATAAATAGAAGATTTCCGCGGGAAGAAAGGAAGGATGGAGATAAATGGATGTTTCCCGATAAACTCGAATCCGGGCAAAATGGAAAGATTGAGCCGCCTGGGAAAGGAGTATATAAGCCAGAAGCATAGGGAAGAGGAGGGGGACGAAAATCAGACCTAAAAAGGCGGCTGTTAGCTTAGGAATTTAGGACTTAGCGTTTAGACTAGCAATCCAGATCCTTAGAACGTTTCGATGTCTAAGTTCTTCAATTCTCTTTGTAACAGTTGTCGATTTCTTACTTAATAAAAGCTTTCACACAAATTATTTATTCTCTGTTGTTATTCATCCATATTCTGTTAATTTCGTTTGTTTTAGTGATTTCCGCAGAGATCCAGGACCTCGGGAAAATTAGGGTTTCTTCCTAAGTTTCCATATTTGACGGAAAATCGACAGTGTGGATTTCGGTTCCCACAATAATTAAGTCGTCTGGCAAGTCTTCCAGTTGAAAGACTTATATTTAAGTCGTCTGGAAAGTCTCCAAGACTTCCAGTAGAACATTGTAAAGTTGACCTGAAAATTCGGAGAAGATATAGTCGCCTTAGACACAGCAGTTATAGATCTGCAAAAATAGACGTGGAAAAAAGAAGCGCGATGAGAACGATGTTTTATGCTCTTCTTTTCCTCAATCAATCACTCGACAGTAAGAGATATAACTTACCGGCGGCGGAGTTCAACGAAACGCCTCTAAGAGAAACAGCGCAAGGGTTTACAGAGAAACGGCGATAGGGTTTCCTCTCATATCTGAAATAGTGGAAGCGGTGGTGAGAACGATGGTGATAACGACGGTGATAACGGCGGAGGGATAACCGGCGGTGAGAACGATGGATTAGAGAGATTCGACGGAAATCGCCTTTAAAATCATCTTTGAGAGAAACATCGTTAGGGTTTTCTGAATTTCGCAAAAAAGTAAGTAAAAAAACATCTTATATATGTCCGGTAAGAAATCCAGTTAGGTTTAAAAATAAATTGGTAAAATTAAAGGTTTGGTCCGGTATGGATGACTTATTAGTAAGTCATGTGTTGAATACAATACATTAGACGACTTACTAGTAAGTCGTCTGCCTTAAGTATATTTACACGACGACTTAATAGTAAGTCGTCCAGATCCCAAACTCTTAACCCTAAACTAAATTGACTAAATTAACTAAATAACCACGTTATAAAATCAAGTTATACTTAAATAGTGTTTACTATACACAGAAAATAAACAAACTTAGGTAAATTTTAAATTTTTCAATAAAACATTTATGCTTCCGAAAATCTAACCCTAAGAAACACATACAATACTACAACATATGTTGGCAAAACCTAAACCAAAGAATATCATGACTCACTACTTTCACTCATCTATGTTGAAAACACTCAAAATTTATTATATCTTAATTTATATCTCTTAAAACATATGTTAATTACATGAATTCAATTTTTCACTTATCAAAATATTTTTTTACAAAAAATTTCAATTATTTTTAAGAATAACTATACTAGACGACTTTCAAGTAAGTCGTCCAGACGACTTTCAAGTAAGTCGTCCAGACGACTTGAAAGTCGTTTGGACAGAATAGTTGCGGGGTTAGAAACGTAAAAGAAAATTGGGTTTTTTTTGTTTGTTCAGAAGGGGCTGGTTGTAATTTCAATAGCCTTTTAGGTTTCTTTTGCATTTGATTCAAGTTTTTGTTTAATTTTGCATTTGAAACAAATTTTTGAGTCATATTTGACAAATTTCCCTATAGTAAATCATAATAAGACTTAAAATCTCATAAGTTTTAGATATCTATCATTATTTAATATATTTTCTTTAAGGCATAATGCAATGTTTATCAAAATCAATAAATGTTTTAGTCAATATTGTATATTATTTTTCAAAATTAAATAAGATCAATACATTTGATTAAAAAATCCACTATTTATTGATAAACATGTGAAATCATGAAAATAAAATAAAAGCATGTGATTAGAATAAAAATGAAGTTTATGTGAAAAAATTTAGAACTTAGAAATAAAAATCAAATGTTATTTACCACATAGGAAATCAACAAAATTTTTAAAAGAAAATTAAAGGAGATATAGAGTATATGTGATAGCACGAAAAACATTAATTTAATGAGAAAACTAAAAATTAGAAACTAAAAATCTAACTTCTTATTTTGGGTACAGAAAAGAATTTAATAAAATAGTTAAAAATCTAACAAAAACAAAATAAAATAACTTAGTGGTTCACCTGATGGTTTAACCGATAGCCGGGTCACCGGTTTTAAGTATTTTTAGCAGGTTTTATCAGACTTTTAATTAGTGGATATTTCTTAAAACTCAAACCGGATTACTTATCGGGTCACCGGGATTAGCGGTCGGACCGCGGATCCATGTCGGGCGTGAAAACACTGTTCAAAAGTAATTTTATTGAATTTTATACACATGTCATTCATATATATGGATCATTGCATTAATTGATATAATCTGATTTGTCAGTGATTTTTCAAATTTTTATTTATTTTATTCAATTCTAAAAAAACTAACCATAAACTGACTCATACAGTTGTCAAAAACTATATTGAATCAAAATATATCCCAAGTTTTATTATAAATTTATTATCAAACATATCCAAAAACATCCTATTTAAAAAAATCGTTCAAATATTTTACATCTTTTGAACATTTAAAACTTAAATCCATATTATCCTACTATATATCCTCTTATATATTAATTGATAAGTTATTTTATTGACTTTTGTACACATGTCATGTATATATGTGAGTTGTTGAATTAGTTGTTCTAATCTAATAGGTTGATGGTTTATCAATTTGTATTTATTTAATTCAATTCTAAAAAATAAACTAACCATAAACCAACTCATACACTTAGAAATTTTCATTATGATATGAGAGTTTACTCTCTCAAAGGTGTCTACCTCATCATTTTGTGGATCCCACATAATGGTTGAGTTATTAATTATTAATTTTAATTCATAGTTTTTTTTTCTAATTATATATATATATAGAATTGTATACATTGACTTGTCACACTATTTTCAAAATTTATCATCTTTTTAAAAATAGAAAAATAAAAACCACACTCACACTATTACCAAACTCATCTTTTTTTTATTAAAAAAACTTCACAAACAAAATATACATTTGGCCCGAAAAATTATATGTGAACCAGATAATTTAATTATTGTGGCCATACACTAATATAGTGGCCAAACATAATAATGTACGAAATTCAACTATTTTTTTTTTTTTGAAATTCAACTATTTTTACTCACCCTGTAAATTTAGATATCAGAAACCTCTTAAGCGAAAGATAACTCATATGTTGCTTTAATATCAATAATTATTCAATAAACATGCATCTTCAATATCAAAATGTCTATCAACTCTGTAACTTTCCATTAAAGACATTTCAGAAATGCTTACATTAACTTTATAGATTCTGATTTTCTAGCGACGATAATCCCACATACCCTCCATCTACCTATTTTATTCTCTTTATTTTCACTTTCCAAATAGCTAAAATCAATATTTATAGCCAGAGATTTAGAAAAAGAATAAAATTCAAAACTACAACAAATTTTTCCATATTGTAACTGTGTTGTGATGTAACATTTCATAGATTCTTCTATTTCTACCATTAAAAATGATTCGTAACTTTTTCTGATTTCAGTAGATATATAATGGGAAGATTTTGATTAAAATATAATTTTTTATTCTGTAATGATGTCTTTCTTCATGATGTGCTTCCACTACCCAATTTAAAAGTGTCTTGCGTCAAATGAAACTTAATTGTTAAATATATTTTTGGCTTTAATTAGCAATAGATGTCCCTCTTACATTTTTTTGAAATTTAATGTCACTCTTACTATAATTTTTACCTTAGACTCATTCTACTTGCTAATTTTAATTATACTCCTTGTTGAACACTGTTGATTGTAGGTAAAAAAAATATTTTGGCGTCAGTGATGGTAATGTTTGTTCTTTAGTTGTCGGTTCACTACAAAAATAAAATGGTATTGATAGCCTGAGAAAACCGCTATCATATGTCATAGATAGCGTAGTATGAACCGCTATGTCTGCCCCAGCTATCTTAGGTCCCTTCTATATTATAGCACTTTTTTTCATGCTATTGTTGGTTTACAATATGACAGCATTTTATGTAGTTTGCTATTACTCCGTAAACTTTACAATAGCAGTATTTATAGTTTACTAATATATGTAAATATTAATTAAAAATTAAATAAAAAATTGATTTAGACATAAAATAAATTTTATTTATAAATTAAACTTAGTTTACAATTAAATTCCGGTTTACAATTAAATTCTGGTTTACAAAACTAAAACCAGAAGAAAAAAAACTTAAACCTAAACTAACCATAAACCTAAATTAAACCAAAAACCTAATCCACTTTGCCATCAAACTCATTATGCGTTCCTCCTTCATCCTCCCTGCCTGAACCGCCTTCAAATCAGATTTCTCTTAACTTCAGAACCTGCTCGCATATCTCAATTGTATCTTCTATCCTGCAAAATTACAAACCAGGCATAAACATTAATGTCTTTGACTCAAACCAGAGATTCCACAAGATATTATTAATACCTTCCCATGGCGTCGTACGTAGCAGCAAGGTTGCTGTAGACACCGAGAGTTCCACCAGTAGCAGGCATTTTTTATACAAAGCCAAACTTAACTCGCCATTCCACCAGCAGCAGACATTCTTACTTCATAACATATGCGAGAACACTGTCAACATTAATCTCAGAATCTAGCCCTTGAATACGGGGACTTCGTGAATTTGAAGTAAGTTAGAAACCTACATAAAAAAAACATAATTGATGAACAACGTAGACTTGATAGGCATACTAAATTCTTCCTTGCTTAAGAAAATGCAGGGAAAGTAAAAACCTGATTCTCTTGGAGACATAGAAAAGCCTTTAAGTTGTGGATTAATGATACATCTTGTGGAAACACAAATACTTTCGCTCAATCTTTGGTATGTTCATGATGAAAAAACATCGAAAAATGAGTTCAAGTGTAACCTCATCAAGAGCTTTCCGCTTTCAAGAAGATGGGAAGGACATGAGTTGAGTTTGATCTTTAAGAGCCTGCTAATTCGATTTCAATCAACAACAAAACAAGGCATAATTTGAAAAATAAGAGATTAGCATTAAGAGAAAGAGCTTATCTATCAGTCAGACAAAACAAACAATCAACACTGAGAGAAACTTAAATAAAATTTTTTCATGGATTAACCTTATTACACCTGTAGATTTCAACGGCGAGGGCTCTCTCAGAACCAAAAATTTCTCCATTGCTTCACCTCCAACCACCTCGTCATGCTCTATAGGTGCTTAACCTGAAAACATATATCATCATTTACCAATTAGTTTTCACAAAAATAAGACACATATTCATCAATAATTTCGTATATGCATATAACAAAAAGTGCAGCCGTAAATAGTAAAAGAACACATACTTTACCAAGTATCGGTCCTATTCTCTCTGAGGATATACTCAAAGTCTTCTGACTCAAGACATGGTTCTCGTTCTCCAGGTGACAGAGTTTTCCTTCGAGGTTGAATAAAAACACTCAAAGAAAAAAAAATAAGGATACCTACTAGACACAAACCTAATGTTGACTTGAAAAAAAGACCTGCGACTAGATACCTTTGAACACTCGTTTGGAATTCAGAACATCTATTTCAACAGATGTATGATCTCATTGCCACCATAATACCTGTGGCACATGTACAACAACACTATCAAACTTTATCAGCACACATAACCAAATCAGACACTGCAACAAAACCCAATCCACAAGTTGGTTAAATTAAGACAAAACATCAAACTTTCTTTGGAGTTTTGAAACAGCACCTACAAAACAGATCTATGACGAAAATTTAAAACCATTGTCACTTCTATATCTTCACCCCGTTGTCCTCTTCCATTGTCTTCTCCGTCTCAGCTACCGAGGAAGAGAGGCTCCGTGGATTTGCTTCTGACAAAACACCATCAGATTCAAAACAAAGAGAGTGAGGGAGAGATGGAGATAGAGAGAAAAACTGACCTCGCGAATCGAGCTTGGATCTGTTCACAACTTATGGGGACCTCCTCTTGTAAAATCTCGTTGTTCTGTGGCTGAGGAGAAGAAGAGAAGAGAAAGAGATAAGAGTCTCGGTGTCAGGATTAGGGTTTGTTCTCGAGAGAGTTCTCTCTAGTCATTTTTTTTTAATTCTACTTTTTATGTTTGAGCCTAATTTTTTCTAACCTTAAGTATCTTAAGTGTTAGAGTAGAGAGGGAAATAATTTAGGATGTCCCGGTTGTCCAAATTTTGCTAAGTGTAGGCGGTACGCATGAATTTCTATTCCCGCTTAGTAATTTTTTTACGATAGCATTTAATAACTGCTATTTATATGGATCAAAATCCAAAAATTAATTTTCAATAGCAGATTGAAAATCACTGCTATCCCGACACTCTATCAATAACTGTTTTTCTTGTAGTGGTTTGACACTGAAATAACCAAGCTCCCTTCAAAATCTGCATCAAATCTCATTTTTGAGGTATTTTTGTCCAAATTTTAAATAATAATTGTTTTGACTACCATTAAGTGTATCAGAAATTACAACACAAGTGAAATAAACGAACTGAGAATATAATATTGTGTACATGTATTAGTCGATAAGAAAACGAAACAGTTCTTTTTCCACATATATAAGACTTTCAAATTTACAGCCAAGCACCATGTTTTCAGCCTAAAAATGTCAAATAATCCACCGAGGAAGATAGTTCTATAATAGAAAAAATATTGATTGTTTAACATCTTAGTGTCACAAAATATAAAATATTATATTGACAACTGTTTTTATTACTACAGATGATTCTCTAGTTTAGAAATATATGTTTCAAATTAAGCTAAACATACCCACCACTTCAGACAATAGCCAAGATGAAAATTCACCAAATACACATGAATAAAAAAAAAACAAAATCAGAAAACAGGGAATGGAAATATCTCACATATATGGTTGCCATAGTGTTTCAAAATGATACACACCTTTCTTTATAAAGTTGTATTATCCTCCATTTTCAGTTAAATTTATTTTTATTGGTTTTAAAAATACTAACACGTGTTTCTTTTAATCGTCAATGCCTTTCTGAATAGGGAAACTGTATTAATAATAGGGAAAACTGCAGATAAACCCGCGCAAGAAAAAAATTGTAGATAAACCCCAGTGCTTACGCGGGATAAATAACCCTAGTAAATAATATGGTTTGGTTTTGGTATATACCATATAAACCGAATGAATATGATTTTATAAAAACAGTAGGATATGGACATGGTTTGGTTTATAACCGATTAAACCAAAAAAACCGAACAAAACTGATTAAATGTAGAAACATGTAATTATGTATATATATTCTATAATGACACATGAAAATCTATTGTTTATATAAGTTAATTTTTTTAATAAATATTACCATATTTCATATAGAAATAAAGAAGCCCTAATTTATAAAACACTTGGACTATACTTAAATAGCAATTCAGATCTAGTTAAAGGCACCATAGCCTAGTTGATAAGGTTTAAAGGCTTCTATACCAGGTCTAAGGTTCAAATCCAAGAGGGTTTCAATTCCCGGAGAAGGTGAATGGCAAATTATGCAAGATTATTGGAGAAAAAAACTTACAAGAGATATTCAGTGTGGTGCAAGGCGTACTGTTAGGAATGGATCTCATAAAACGGCCCAGGTGATGCAGTTAAGAGTGAATTTACATTGTTATGAATTAATATCATAGGACGGTTCAGGTGATGCATTTAAATGTAAATTTACATAAGACATGTAGAATTGTTGGCTATAATATCGTTTATGTAATATTTCTCATATTTGGTAATGCATCATTAACCAGTATTCAGAAAAAAAAAATTAAATAGCAATTCATCGCAGCCTAGGTTTCTTATTTTCTTTAGCTTCTTCTTTTAGTTTTTTGCTTTCTTTTAGTATTGACTAAATTTAAGTGAAAGCTATAAATTTGATGGACAACAACTAGTGGAAATTCTTCACAACTTTTTTCTTATCTATAAACGAGCAGAGTTTTGTATTCAATCGAAGAAGCATGACTTTTGATGAACACTAAATATGGAAGAGTGGAAAAAATTTTCTTTCATGCTTCTGTTTTGTGTTTTATTTTATTTCCAAAATTTCGAGCTTTGATTTTAATTCTATATTTTATTATTTTATTTGATGATAGAAGGGTTTTATTTTTTTTGTTCTTTTATTTGAACATATAATACTTTTTTTAACAAATTAACGACAACATGAATCTAAAATTCATATAGTATGATCCCAGACTAAATAATTTTTTTTTCTGGTATCAAAACAGAATAAACCAAAAACCGTCGGTATATAAATCAAACCGAACCGAAGTAAATATGGATTTAGAATGGTAGTTATATTTTATTAACCGAAATATTGAAAAAAAAAAACCGAAACCAAACCGATATCCGGATTGAACCACTCCTACACACAGTTGCCAACAATATTATTATTAAAAATATATCCCAAAATTTATTATAAAATATATCCAGTAATAAAAGTTTAACTTGAAACATCTTATTTAAAAGAATTGTTCAAATATTTTACATCTTTTGAACATTTAAAACTTAAAGTCATATTATCCTACTATGTATTAAATAAGAATTAAATTACATTACTTTTTAGGTGTCAATCATAGGCAAAGTATAAGAAAACCTAGGTTGCATAGAATCTGAAACGGATACTGGGAAACGAAACGTTTCGAAACGTGATTTTCAAAAAAAAAAATGGAAACCTATATTATATATATATATATTATATATATATATATATATATATATATATATATATATATATATATATATATATATATATATATATATATGTGTGTGTGTGTATATACATATGCATGATTTATTAACATGAATATTATTATTTTTTGTTTGGTTTATGTAAGAGAACAATTAAGTAATATAAGTATTATTTTTTTGTACATTTTATAAAATTATAATCAGGATTCAATAATTAAAAAACTAACACATGTTGTCATTCGATAAAACTATGGAACAACTTCATTTCAGACCAAATCATTATACAAAAATGATAACAAATATCGAAGATATATTAAAATAGAAGTTAATAAACATGTAATCACTAACATAAAATGGAAATTAGTTAGTCTTTCGCGTTTCTAATTAGAATCAAGAGTTTCTAATTAGAATCACGAGTTTCCAAATCAGAAACGCAAGTTGCCATCGTGTTTGCATAATGAAATTTTCAAGAAACATGTTTCTAAAGAGTTTCCAAATGATTCCAATTCCGAAACGTTTCTGAAACATGAAACGGATCTTGAACGGAGTTTTCATGCAATCATGAAGAGAACTATTATAATCTGATTGTTTGATGGTTTTTAATTTTTATTTATTTTAATCAAAAATTTAAAAGAAGCAATCCTAGAACCAATTAATGGCAATTGTCAAATTCATATTAAACATAATCATTTATAGTATATAATGATAGAAATTATGAAAATATTATATAATACTTTTCATTTATTTTCATTCATTAATAGTCTATTTATAAACTATATAAAGTATACTTTTATTAATATACTAACTTTAGTTTTCTATATAAGTCATAACATACATATAAGACATATAATTTTGATAAAAAGAGAATTAATAACTATTAATGCATCACAAAACGAGTTTATAAATTATTTGTGCGAGTTTAAAATCATTTGTGATGATTAATTTATCATTTGTAAGAATTAAAAGTCATTTATATTAATACATTTATAATGGTTTATAAAACATATATAGTTTATACTTTACGCAGGCGTTTTCTAATTGTTGTTTTTATTCAGCAGGCGTGGTCATTGGCAAGAATTTATTGAATCCATTGTATGGGCTTTTAATAAATTAAAATTTTCTCCTGCTACTAAGCCTAGAAAACTTTTATGGTTGGGGTTAGCGTTCTAGTTATTACAATAATGTTGATCTTTTAGTTAGCTCCAAGGACATTTGCAATTTCATATCGGATGAAATTTTCTCTGGCCCCTTCGTAATTGGGGATAAAACCCCACAAATTAGAAATGCCAAACACTGCAAATATGTAGATACAACCAGAATAAAGAAAAAATACAGTCATGTGGGCGTCACGGATAAATAGATTTATTTATCTATGAGAGAATTATGTTTGGTTGATACACTGTTGTCAATATGTTGTAAATTTTTAATATACCGACAAGAATATAAAAAATAAATAAAAAGACATAGTCGGTATTCAAGAATCGGTACAAGAAATTTTAATGAATTTGAACGAGATTGTATTACAAAATAATCTGCTCGTTAAAAGATTCTATCCATTTTTCCTTTGTCAATGCATTTTCTAGGCAAAGACTTCGTTTAGTCCATTGTAAATATTTCTCAGAACATGGAGTGTGAAATGGAGATACCGATGCAAGCTTTTTTCTTCTTAATAAGATAGATTCATGGGGAATTTGTTAAAAATGACAAAACATGAATTTAAATGCAAATCTATACCCAAACTTGAATCAAATACAAAACTAACGTGAAAGCCTTTTGAAATTACAGTCATCCCCTTGTGACCAAACAAAAAAACAGAAGTCATTTTCACGAATATAGCCCCAGTAAGTCGTCTGAGATGCTCGAAGTCATCTAGACGACTTCCAAATTAGTCGTCTGATGTAGTTGATCTTAAAAATAATTTATAAATTAAAAAAAAATTTACAAGTGTAAAATTAAGATCATGTTTTATAAATAGATTTTTTTAAAAAGTGTTTTATAAATAGTTTTAAGTGATGTAAATTAATATATACTAAAATTGAATAGTATTCAACAAAGATGAGTTAAAGTAGTTGATCATGATATTCTTTGGTTTTAGGGTTTGATAACATATGTTGTAGTATGTATGTATTCTTAGGGGTAGATTTTGGAACGCTTGAATGTTTTTTTGAAAAATTAATTTTTTACCTGTATGCGTTTATTTCTGTGTGTAGTAAACATTTTTTAAGTTTAACTTGATTTTATGAAGTGTTTAGTTTGTTAACTAATTTTAGGGGTTATGTTTAAGGTCTAGACGTCTAACTTGTTGTCTGGTGAATAATTTAAACCAGACGACTTACAAGTAAATCGTCATAATATTCTTGTCTAAAATTTATTTGCCCGCTTAAATATTATTTTATTCAGAAAAAATTGACATGATAATAATTGTTTACTAAAATAAACTTAAAATCTAAAATCATTTTTTGAAAAATTGAATTTTTACCTATATGTGTTTATTTCTGTGTATAGTAAATATTTTTTAAGCTTAATTTGATTTTGTAAAGTGTTTAGCTAGTTAATTTCGTTTAGGAGTTATGTTTAGGGTCTAGACAACTTATTTGGAAGTCGTCTACGAAGTCTTCTATTTTAGTTTCCCACTTAAAATATTTAGTCTTCCGGAAGACTTACAAGTAAGTCGGCTATCTTCTAGACGACTTACAAGTAAATCGTTTATCTTCTAGATGACTTACAAATAAGTCGCCTGAATCAAAAATATCTAACCTAATTGGATTTTTTGTCTCCTTATATAAATAAAAATTTACACATTCTCTCTCCTCCTCTCAAATAGCTTCAACAAAGATGTAATGTTCATCATTATAAAATTCTTCAACCTCTCTCTAATCTCTTTTAACTTTTAAACACCAAACTTTATATCAATTTATTGTTTTGTCTCATGTCTTTCTCATTAATATATCTTGTTTTTGTAGATTTTTCATCACATGGTTCTCATGTTCTACTCATTTAAAGGTATATCTATTAATTTTAGAAATGTATTTTTGTGTGTTCTATAAAGGTAGATTTATCTAATCATCCACTCATTTCTTCTGTTTTTAAGCCATTTGGAACTTTTTTGGATATGCAGGTTTTTCAAATATGGATTTGGATATGCAGGTTTTTCAGATCTAGAAGACTTTTGGGACGACTTACCTGTTAGTCGTCTAAAATATAATGCTCTAGAAGACTTTCAGGAAGTCTTCCAGACGACTTCTAGGAAGTCTTCCAGACGACTTCTAGGAAGTCTTCTAGAAGTCTTCTAACAGAGTCTTCTCCCATGTCTCTCCTTTTCATAACAGATCTGAGCGTTTTAGTAAATTTTTATGTCTGACTTTTTTTTCATTTGGTAACTCATGTTGCATAAAGTTCTTACCTTTTTCCCAAACTAAAACTCTCCAAATTTACTCTAATCTCTTTGACTTGAAAACACCACAATTTATATGAAGATTTTCAGTTTTGTCTCATGTCTTTCTCACTAATACATCTTTTTTTGTAGGTTTTTCAGATATGGGTTTGATATAGGAAATTACCTCTTTATGGTAATCCTTAACCAACTCTGAAGCTAAGAGAACATTGTCCATTAGTAAGCGACCTTTAATAAAGGCTGATTGGTTCTCACTAATGATACTAGGCAGAAGCTTCTTTAATCTGTTTGCAAGGATCTTAGACACCACCTTATATAGGACATTACAACAATCAGTAAGCCTATAATCCTTCATCACCATTGAATCAGTTTTCTTAGGAATCACGGCCAAGATCGTTGAGTTCAGTCCTTTAGGAAGAAAACCAAACTTGAACACAGACTGGATGTCCACAACAAAATCATGCCTTATAATCGACCATGTCCACTTAAAAAAAACTCACATGTCAATCCATCAGGCCCTGGAGACTTATTAGCTGGCATTGCAAGCAGAACTTTCTGAATTTCTTCCTCTGTAACCTCAGCAATCAGCATGTTACAATCTTCCTCACTACATCTGAAGTCCAAAAGATTTCTCAACTCCTCAAGAGTGGTACCTTTATATTCTTCAGGGCAAGTCTTCAAAAGATCCGTGAAAAACCTTTCCGCTTCTTTCTTTATTTTCCTTATGTTCAGTAAGAATGTTACCTTCCACATCTCTAATCTCTCGAATCATGTTTTGAGCCTGACGAGATCTTATGGCATTGTAGAAAGTCTTGTTGTTTTGATTACCAACATCCAACCAATGAAGTGTGGATCGTTGCTTAAGAAAATCTTCTTCCAAACTTGCAACATGCAACCACTTCTCATAAGAAGTGGCTTCTTTCTGAGCTGCAGTCTCACAAGGATTTTGAAGTGTACACTTCTGTTTTTCACGTAATAACTCATACGCTACTTTAGTTCTTTTGGTTAATTACCCAGACCTTCCCTTCCTAATTCTATTATCAGAGGCTTAAGGTGTTTGAGCTTCTTTGAAAATCTGTATAATGCAGAGGTAGAATGAAAAAGGACCTCAGTCGTAATCCAAAACTCATGGATCATAGGTAGAAAACTTGGTAAGGTTCCAATGGCTGTTACAAATTTAAAAGGTCTTCGAATTTTTTCCTGAGGTGGCTTCAACTGGATCATACAACGCATATGGTTTGAGAATCCACCAGCTTCAAAAGTTGCGTAAGCATTGGAAAATCTATGAAGAGCAGCATCATTCATCAAACCCTATCAAGCTTCTTACAAATAATTTCTTCACTCTGCTTATTACTCCACTTAAATAAAAGACCCTGATAACCCAAATCAGATAACTGACAATGAAGTATAACCCTCTGAAAGTCCCTCATGCCTCCAGGAACTCTATCCAAACTAGAAAACCTCAAATTCTCTTCTCCATGTAAGATCTCATTAAAGTCACCCATAATCATCCATTCTTTATTTTTAAGCATACCAGAGTTGCAATGATGACATAGATCATCCCACAACTCTTTCCTTTCTTCAATAGCATTTTTTGTGTAAACAAACGTACACAGAAACTCCTCTTCTCCTTCAAACCCTACTGAACAAGTGATCAACTGATCTGACTTGTAAACAGGTCATACGAACAGTATTCCTCCATAATACCCAAATTCTTCTTCTGACTACAATCATAATTTGTCATCATAGATCACTCCTTAAAACCCTCCTTTATTATCTTCTCAGACTTCTTTTCTCTGACTCTTGTTTCCAGAATACCCCCAAACTGCATATCTTTATTACTAATCCACTCCTTAACAACAGAATGCTTTAAAGATTTATTGAATCCTCTCACATTCTAGAAGAAGCACGACATATTAGTTTTTTTTTTCCGAGACGGCCTTGTGCTCTTAGCAGGATTTACATCCTGAGCTTTTGCCTTCTGGCCTCTCTTCCTCCCTTTCTTACTCACTACCTTATCCTTCTCTCTGCTTTGCTGTTCTAATATATCATCTTCTAACTGATGACCGGCTGACAAACTTACATGTTTGCTCTCCTCCATTATTTCCTCATCCTTATTCTCTTGCATCTCAGCATCATTCTCACTCTCCTTCTCTTCTTCTGAATCATCAACAGTTAGGACAGAGAACTTCGAGGCAGAAATCTGAACTTCAGAAACATGACCCCGTGAAGACCTCCCTACTTTCGCTGATGGAACCTTAGACCAGTTATAGTCTCGATTACCATTCTGCGTACCTACTGTCTCCTCCACCTTTTTGTTGCTTCCTTCACTTTGCAAACCCACCTCTGGTACACCCAAGTTTACATCTTTCTCTTCTTCATCCTGGTTCCTTTTCCCACTCCCACCACTCATAGAATAACTTGTACCTTCACTCTTATTCCTTTCTTTACCATTCTTCACACAAACCCTTTCTGTGTGACCCCATTTTCCACACAAATTACATTTCGCTGGCAACCAGGGATAATGAAAAACAAATGTGAACTCCTTTCCATCTTTTGTAAACTCAATCTCTTTTGGTAATGATTTTGAAATGTCAACATTGACAAACACTTTTGCTACCTCCAAATTTATGCAAGATAGCGTCTCCGGATGCACTCTATCAAGAAACCCCACCGTGCTGGTCATAAAACTAATACCCTCCCAAGAATACATATGTAGAGGTACCTTCTTCAGGTGCACCCACATTGGAATTTCATTCTCCTCATGTTTCTCTTCCTCTGTCTTAGGGGTCCATTTAGTCACAACCATATGAACACCAGCTATGTTCCACATACCTCTCTTCAGCATCTTTTCACGAGCTTTAGGGTTTGAAATCCTGAACCGCATCGTCGTAGCATTTACCTCATAGACATCCACCTTCAAAGCTAACTCTCCATAGCTCCATATCTTATTCACCACCATGTGAACCTTCGCCATGTGAGGAGCTAGATCCATAAACTTCCCAACTATTGAATCCGTAAGTGTCTCCTTTGGAATCTCAACCTTGTGCTTCCCATCCTTCATCGATACCTCAACCTCATACTTCGTCAAACTCTTTTTATCCCTTGCTGCCGAAACCCATTTCTTAGCCTCCGTCGTAACCTTGCTCCCATCTTGTTTTCGTTCCAATCGATCACTCCTCCCATCACCTAGATTCTCTGATCTTAGTCCCGGAGGGTTAGAAGCCCCCGACAGATGCGCCGAATCCATCGCGAAAATTTAGGTCACATTCATTCTCACAATCGCCTCAGAATCGCCTTTTCCTTAAACGGTGCGTTTTTCTCTTTAAAAAAAAAATTATTTGGTTTCTACTTATATGATTTATTTGTTTCATATTTCAATTGCAAAACTAACCTGAGATGACTTCCATGTAAGTCGTCTAGGTATAACAAAATATTGATTTTTTTAATTTTCTATTGGGGGACTTACACGTATAAGTCGTCCAAGAAAATTCAAATTTTTGACACCTTACTATCAAATGCAAAACTAACATGTTTTCCCTTGACAACTTACATGTAAGTCGTCTCGAGTTTTTTTTATCAAATAAAGGTGGACGACTTACATGTAAGTCGTCTTGAGTTTTGCATTTGACCAGAATGTGTTAGAAATTTGATTTTTCCTGAACTACTTACACGTAAAACGTCCAGTAGAAAATTAAAAAAAAAATATATATATTTTTTTTTTTCTAGACGACTTAGATGGAAGTCGTCTCAGGTTAGTTTTGCAATTGAAATATCAAACACATTTTTTTTCTAGTCGACTTACTTACACGTAAGTCGACCGTCCGGCGACTTACATGGGATTCGTCCAAGATAAGCAAGGTTTGACCAGAATCTCGAAATAAAATCATGGACGACTTCCATGTAGTTCGTCGGACGGAAGACTTACGTGTATGTAGGTCGTCTAGAAAAAATAAAACTTTTGTTTAATATTTTAATTGCAAACCTAACCTGAGTCTACTTCCATGTAATTCGTCTAGGTATAACAATATATTGATTTTTAGTTTTCTACTGGACGACTTACATGTAATGTGTGCAAGAAAAGTCAAATTTCTGACACATCCGGTCAAATGCAAAACTAACCGTTTTTCCTAGACGATTTACATGTAAGTCGTCTCGAGTTTTTTTCTTATCAAACAAAGGTGGACGACTTCTAGATAAATCGTCTACAGCCAGACGATTTACCTGGAAGTCGTCTGGACGAGCAGATCTGGAAAAAAACTCGATTTCATAGTTTCAACTAGTGAGATAACTTGTTTAGCACACATAAATCTTCTCTAAGCATCCATAATCTCAAACAAAATGACCCACCAAGAATCATAAACTTCAATGGCTCTATGAACTATGAACCATAAAAATTTTAGAATCAAAATCTTGAGTTTGTTGGATGAATATGGAGAAAAAATGAATGAGATATTGTTTTTAGTTCATATGAATTGAGAAAGAAGAAGTGTAAATCGATTTGACGTACATTAATAGTTTCAAATTGGTTATTCATGGTGGTTGATGTATTGATGACAATAATAATCTTATAAATATTTGAAGATGATGGTGTTAAAAAAAAAGAAGTAAAAAAGTCATTTTTGAAAAGAAAAAAAAAATTAATGACATTTTTCGTAAATAATATGGTGAATAAGACAAAAAAAATCCAAAAAAAAACATAAATTAATTTTAAGATTGATTTCATATTTAAGTCAATTTTGCAAATAGCCCTACAATTAAAATATGTGTATCAATCGTGAAAACGAAGCATATATGCTTTTGCAAAGTTATAGTCCTACGGGTACAGAAATAATTTGGGGTAACTGTGGGGACTAAGATGCTGGTTCAATTGTGATAACGAAGTACTGTATTACCCTTTTTATATGAAATTATGAATATAAAATCCGATTTCTCAGTCCCATTCTACCTTGTGAGTTCTACCAAATTTCTTTTCTTTTACAGTGTTGGTTGGTTCACGTATATGGATGGAAAAGTACAAAACGAATATTCTGGTAAATCTCGGTTTGTAAAGTTTGTTTGTTGACTTGACTCCATCACAGCTATTGACTCCAAGCCTAATCTCTTGGCTCCGTTAAGGACTCCCCTTCTTAACTTTATGTTTCGGACACGTTTTTTTGGTTATTGCTCAGGCCATTTCACACTCAAGTAGCTTTGATCATTTGACCAGCTTTCAGGGTCTTACAAAGTCAACGCCTTATCTTCCAAACCTTTGGCTCTTGGATCCGTTAAAGAGCACATGCAGAGAAAACCCACATGGTCTCTTGGTGTTTTTTTTGTTTTTGTTTTTGTCAACCACGCATATAAAAACATGCAGTTTGAAGCTTTTCCTTTTAATTCCAAAATCTAAACACAAGCCTTGGACTCTGTTTTTCAATTTCAAAGTTTATGTTATAATAACAGAGAATCTTAAGACCATTTTCTTTGTTTCCTAAATTACCTCTTATGATCTGTTGATGCAATACAGTGTGTATGAGTCCATATCATTAGTTGTGATAGTAATAGCCTTGATCCTTATAATCATTTTTTTCCACGAGTGAGAGGTCTCTATGTCTTGCCGTCTTCTTTGACCAACTTGTAGGTTCGATAGGAGTCAACGACTCTGTCATTTTCTCAATGCATAAATCTGCAGAAAAATCCGTACCGTATTTGAGGTTGACCTTCTCTAACTTCTAACAATCTAACTTCGAAAAACCTAAGCTTCATATTCTGATCTATGAGAATATGAAGCTCCGGACTTCAATTTTACCCATCTTCTTCTTTTCCCTTATAACCTTGGGTTCTGCACAAGAAGTCTGCTTCAATGGCTTCTTTAAACCCAACTCTACTTACGACTTAAACCGTCGTATAGTCCTCTCTTCTCTTGCTTCTAATGTCACGTCTCACAACGGCTTCTTCAACTCCTCCATCGGTCAAAACCCAAACACTATCTTTATCCTTGCCATGTGTATCCCTGGAACTAAACCAGAGACTTGTTCAGATTGCATCAAAGCTGCATCAGACAGCCTGTCACAAAGCTGTCCTAATCAGACAGAAGCTTATACATGGCCAGATTCTTGTATGGTACGTTATTCCAACTTTTCCTTCTATGGATCATACGATATTGGACCATCTCAAGAGCTGTACGAAACAGGAGATATCAACTCTAATGTAACGGTATTCGATAGAATCGGGGAAGACTTAATGGAACGTACGTTAGCTGAAGCTCCTTCGAGAACTCATGGACATAAGTATTATGCAGCTGGTGGTGCTTCCTTGACAACTTCCCTAACTATGTACGGGATGATGCAATGTACACCTGAGCTTTCTCCAGGGTTTTGTGGGTATTGTCTTAGGTCCAACCTTGATAATTATAAGTTATGTTGTCGCGATAAACAAGGTGGTTCTATTACAAGACCGATGTGCTTTATCCGGTGGGATTTGCATCCTTTTGCTGGAGCTTTTGAGAATGTTACATTGTCACCGCCTCAACCAAAAGCTTTACCTCAGCCACCTCTTTCTTTGACTACTCCAGTAAGCGATCAGGCTAGTAAAACCGGAAAAGGTAAACATTGTAACAAGAACATTGGTGAAACTAAAAGTGAAACTGGAAAACTAATTTGGAATGATTGTTTGTGATTTGACGGTTTATGCAGATGGAAAAACAATTTCGATAGGAACTATTGTGGCAGTTATTGTCCCTATTCTCGTTATCTTGGTACTACTTGTTGTAGGGTTTGTTGTTTTCAAGAGAAGTAAAGCATATAAAACAGTTACAGTTCAAGGTTGGTTGGTTTCTCTTATGCAGCTACAATAAGTAACAAAAAATTGGATATTGAAGAAGATGTTTCTATATTTTTGTGCAGTTGGTGATGAGGTCATACCAATAAACTCAATGAAATTCAAATTTAAGACGATTGAAGCTGCCACTGATAAGTTTTCAGACAGTAACTTGATTGGGCAAGGTGGATTTGGTGAAGTTTACAGGGTAACTAGTTCTTTCTTTGCCTAGATTTCTACTTGTAACTTATCTGTAATGAAACAATAAGCTTCTTGTGTTTTGTAGGGAAAGCTTTCAAGTGGAACTGAAGTAGCTGTGAAGAGGCTATCGAAAACATCTGGACAAGGCGCGAAAGAATTCAAGAATGAGGCTCTTCTTGGCGCAAAGCTTCAGCACAGGAACCTAGTTAGACTTCTTGGATTTTGTGTAGAAGGAGAAGAAAAGATACTTCTCTACGAATTTGTACCCAACAAAAGCCTCGACTATTTTCTATTTGGTATGATATGAACTTACTCAATACATAAAAGTTGCAAAGAGTTCTTATTGTAGCTAACGGAACTTTATTTATATGCAATGTGTAGACCCTAGAAGGCAAGGTGAACTGGATTGGACGAAACGGTGCAATATTATTAAAGGGATTGCTCGTGGGCTTCAATATCTTCATTATGATTCACATCCTACGATCATACACCGTGATCTCAAAGCGAGTAACATCCTCTTAGATGCTGATATGAACCCCAAAATTGCAGATTTTGGCACCGCAAGGAGTTTTGGAGCTGACCAAAGTAAAGCCAACACAAAAACAATCGTTGGAACATAGTAAATTTTTTTATCTTAATAAATTTTAAAGCTACTATTGTGATTGCTTTGTAGGTTTAAAATGTTTCTTTATATTACAGTGGTTATATGTCCCCAGAGTATGCAATGCGTGGACATTTCTCTATGAAATCTGATGTCTATAGCTTTGGAATATTGGTTCTGGAGATTATAAGTGGCAAAATGAATAGCAGCTTCTACCATATTGATGATGCTGACAGCAATTTGGTCATACATGTGAGTCTATGATCTTTCAGTTTACATGTGTATGATAAACCAACGGATGTTAACTTAATTGGCCACATATGTTATTGTTAGGCTTGGAGGCTTTGGAGAAATAAGTCGCCATTAAAACTACTGGATACAACAATGGGAGAGAGTTATCAAAATGACGAAGTTCTTAGATGCATCCATATTGCAGTGCTGTGTATTCAAGAAGATCCTGCAGATCGTCCAACGTTGCCAGCAATCATACTGATGCTCATTGATAGCATAAGCACTTTACCTGTGCCTCGGACACCTAGATTTTGCCTCTCAATCATAGGTGATTTTTCCTCCCAATCCACACACAATTCTATCATTGATGCCTCGATTGGAGATTCAGATCTTCCTTGAAGAATGAAGTTTTTTAGATACTATAACTGTAATAAAGCTATGGAATTATCATTACCTTCTCCTGTTTCTTGCCATTAGTCTACTTTGTGAGACATTTAAAGAAAGACATATACAATGTTTGAGATGATTTGTAGACATATACATGAGGGTTTGATTGGGATGATTTGTAGCTTTATATACTTTGATCTAGAACTCTAGCTGTAAATATTTTTGCTGTAAGATTTTGATTCTGTTTTAAGAATATTTAATTTTCACTTGTAAACTTTCTAAAGGCAATATATAACTGTGCTAGGAAGTGTGTGCTTAACATTTTAGGGGATCAAAGCAAAGATCTTAAAATTTAAAATGTAGGAAAATATAATTAATATACCAACAAAAATATATCCAAACTTCTTATACACATTAATTTTAGCAGAAAGACAAAAATATAATAGTAAAATTTAATATAAAATTATATAGGTGATTTTTAATATATTTATCATATATATATGTATACTAGGTGAGATCCGTACCTTGAACGGAGTGAAATATTTTTGATCAAAAAAATATTTGGAATTTTTGTTCTTTCATCCAGTTTGAAAACATATATTATAAATGACATAGTTACGTAAAAAGGATGTAATGTGTTTGAATTGTAAGTGGAAAACATGGAAAAATAAAGTGCTTAGTATCGAATATACGACATGTGTGAGTGGTTTAAAAATGATGAGACTAAGTTTATAGTTTTGAAATATTAAAATATTGTGTTTGTAAAAATTAAGATTTTTCGAATGCGAATATTAAAAAATGATGAATATTAAACAGTTTTGTTTTTTTTTTTTGTCGACAAATCCATTAAAATTATTTGCGAGAAGCCCTAGCGGAGAAAGAGAGGAGTGCGGCGGTGACTTTCTGAGATCGTGATCTTCTTTGGGACCATGATCCTCCCATGATCTGGTATCCTTTGATACGAGATTATCATTCCGTGATCCGCTTCCTGTATGCATAACCTATTGTTCAAGTATCAAGGCAATTCACGTGAGACCTAACTCTCTGAGGCGGCGACTGGAATGGCGATGAAGAACCCTGGCTCTGATGTTCCTCTCTCTGCTTAAGATCTTTTCACTCCTTGGTGGTAGATTGGTAGGGAAATCTCCGGTTTCGACTCATCATCATCTGCTTCAAGTTCGTTTACGTTTGGGAACGACCATTGTTGTTTCCTTATTTAGTACGGAAACTTATCATCATCACAGCGACGCTATCTTCCAATCTCCCTTGAGATCCTTATGTTCTGTTCATCCGATCTCGTTCTCATCGTCCTTTGACATGGGATCTCGATCTCGTTCTCCTTTGCTGTTTCGTTGATATCGTCATTGTTAGTCATCGCTACACACGTCGATAATCATCGTTGAGCACACTGTGGAGCGACATCTCTAGTGGTTTTGACAAGCTTCTCTGTGTTTTACTTCTTGAACAATCAACTGAGTGTGGTGGTTCTTCTCGGGACCTAAATGCACTAAACGACTTCTCTTGTATTTGTGTGATCTGTGGGCTACGTTCCTTTGAACAGGACGATAAGGTTGCTGCGGTTATTTGATCTCATCACTCTCTGATTTTGGTTGTTTCTCTGCTATTCTCATATTGAAAACAGAGCAATCCGTGTGTCTACGGATAAATTGGCTACAAGTTATGTCTTTTCCCATTGGAGTTCCTAGGAAGAAAGAGGTTCTCTGTCTTGGGGATCTCCTCGGCTGCGAGTCCTAAGTTCTAATACTTAGAGGCACCTTAGTGATAAGGCTAAATCAAAGCATTCTAGTCATATTGTTAGAGAGGATCGGTCTAAGTCAAACAAAGCAAGTGGTTCGGTGGGATCCAAAAACCCACCCCACTTTCATCCATGAGGACACTCAGTTGGAACTGTCGAGGGATTGGGACTGACCTCATAGTTTGACGTCTTACGGAGATGTGTCAAAAGCATCGCCCAGGACTAGTGTTCCTTTCTGAAACTAAGAATAGGAGGCTGCTGTTGCAAGACATTCAGGCGGACTTAGGATTTGATCGTTTGTTTACCGTTGAGCCAAATGGGCTCAGCGGTGGGTTAGCTTTATTTTTTATTGATGATTTTCAAGTTAAGATTTTGTTTTCGAATAATAGAATGATTGACATTGAGGCAGTCATTGATGGAATAAAAGTCTATATGACATTTGTTTATGGGGATCCTGTCGTTGAACGAAGAGAATTAGTTTGGGAACATCTTACGCGTTTCTCAACAACAAGAAATGGACCTTGGTTTATGATTGGTGATTAATGAAATTACTTGTCATGAAGAGAAGGAAGGAGGCAGACAACGCACAGATAGCGTTCTTACCTTTCAAGCAGATGCTCAGTGATTGTGGAATGCTAGACTTTCCTTTCACAGGAAACATGCTTTCATGGGTAGGAAGAAGAGCAGGAAATGCTACCGTTAGATGTCGACTTGATAGGGCTATGGGTAATGAGAACTGGCATGAGAAATTTCCTCATTCTAAAGTGCAGTATCTGAGGCTTTGGGGTTCGGATCATCGTCCAATCCTGGCAGACATTCTTAAAAAGAAGCCACGGAGATCGAAAAACTTTAAATTTGATAAGAGATGGCTTCAGAATGAGGAACTCAGGCAGATTATACTTGAAGGATGGAAATCACCAGACCTACCACCGGGTGCAAGTATTATGGAGCATATTACGAGCTGCAGGCGGGCATTATGTGATTGGAAAAGGCAACACAATCTGAATTCAGAGAAAAGTGTAGAGGAGTTAAAGGAAAAGGTGGATCGTTTATCCTCCAATGATGATGCCACTACAGAGGAGATAGCGGCGGCTCTAAAAGAATTGTCTGATGCCCTTAAGGCAGAGGAATTATTCTGGAAACAGAAGTGTAGGGTATTCTGGTTAAGGGAGGGAGATAGAAACACTAAATTTTTCCATGCTTTAACAAAGCAGCGAAGAGCGTGGAACAGGATAACCCAACTATTAGATGCAGATGGGAATGTTGTGGAGGATGACGAAGGCCTGGTAGCCATTGCTACTAGTTACTTTCGCCAAATCTTCCAATCGTCGAACCCTGAGGAGATTGAGGAGGCACTTTCAGAAGTTACTACTACAATTACGCCTGCAGATAATGAGGGTCTCACAGCTCCGGTTTCAGAGTGGGAAGTTAAATTAGCTCTCTTTGCTATGCATCCTGAGAAAGCTCCTGGACCTGACGGAATGACAGCCCTGTTCTATCAAAAATTTTGGGATATCGTTAAGGATGATTTAACTCGTATGGTTAATGAATTCCTATTTCAAGGGACTATTGCGACTAGTCTCAATGATACTAATATATGCCTTATCCCAAAAGTTGATAAGCCAAACCAGATGAGTCAGCTACGACCCATTAGTCTTTGTAATGTCTGCTACAAGATTATCTCCAAGGTCTTATGCCAAAGACTAAAAAAGGTACTTCCAGATAGGATTTCTGAAACCCAGTCAGCCTTTGTTGCTGGGAGACAGATATCAGACAACATAATGATAGCCCATGAATTATTCCATGCTCTAAGAACAAAACTAAGTGGGCGCAATAAGAGGATGGCCATCAAAACGGATATGAGCAAGGCATATGATCGTATGGAATGGTCTTTCATTGAAGCCACCATGAGGAAGATGGGTTTCTCAGAAGTCTGGATTACCTGGATTATGCGATGTGTAACAACAATAAAGTACAAGGTACTTATGAATGGACAGCCAAGAGGGAATATTGTCCCGGAGAGAGGTCTACGTCAGGGAGATCCTTTGTCTCCTTTCTTTTTTATTCTATGCACGGAAGCGCTCGTTAGCCTTCTTAATCACGCAGAGAATCAGGGAAAGATAACAGGGATGCGCATCACGCGTGCGTGTCCGTCGGTATCCCACCTACTCTTTGCTGATGATAGCCTTTTCTTTTGTAAGGCGGAGCCCCGTGAATGTGAAGAAGTAATGAAAGTGGTTAGGATATATGGACAAGCCTCTGGACAATGCATTAATTTTGACAAGTCTTCTATACTCTTTGGTAAGAGGATTGGTCAAGAGGCCAGGCAGGAGATCAAAGATACACTTGAGATCCAAAATGAAGCATGAATGGGAACTTACCTAGGGATACCAGAGGATTTCAGTGGCTCGAAATGTAAGCTGTTTGTCTTCTTAAAAGATAAACTTCGGAATAGAGTGAATGGATGGACGGGCAGGTGGCTATCTAAAGGTGGAAAGGAAGTAATGATAAAGTCAATCCTGTTAGCTCTCCCAACCTATGTTATGTCTTGCTTTTTGCTCCCTTTGGAGATATGTGATGCCTTGGCTAGTGCCATTGCACAGTTTTGGTGGAGCTCAAACCCACCAAAGAGAGGCTTACACTGGACAACATGGGATAAGTTATGTCTATCTAAAGAGGAAGGAGGAATTGGTTTCAGGATGATTCATGAGTTTAACCTGGCATTACTAGCAAAACAGTTGTGGAGATTGGCCCAAAATCCAGATTCCTTGGTAGCTCGAGTTATGAGAGGGCGGTATTATCGTCTAAGTTCGCCTTTGCGAAAGCTCACTGTCAACAGCCCATCATATGTGTGGACAAGCATCTCGGCTACACGGGAATTATTGCTATTGGGGGTTAGACAGAAAATTCACTCAGGCTATGATGTAAAGGTATGGGAGGACACATGGATTCCTACAATCCCAGCGAGACCAGCGCACGCATCCGCTCCGGTTATGCATCCGAGCATGAGAGTAAGTGATCTTATCAATCAAAAACAAAGTCTTGGGATCTGGACCGACTGGCAAATTATGTTGACGCTGCTGATGTACCTCTCATAAGGAGTATGGCAATTAGTTCAACCCATCGCAGAGACACACATTGCTGGAGTTACACAAGGAGTGGACAATACACACTCAAGTCTGGCTATTGGGTAGCTCAAAATATACTAATGAAGGAGGAAGAGAACATAGTAGATGAACCTAGCATCAAAAGGCTCCAATCACAGGTCTGGAAGGTTAAAGCACCCCCGAAGATGTGCCATCTTATGTGGCAGATTATATCGGGGCAGGTGGCTGTTATGAGTGCGCTGAATCATAGACACATGAGATGTGATAATTTCTGCCCATGATGCGGAGAACCGGATGAAACAATTGCACATGCAATTTTCCAATGCCCACCGGCCTTACAGGTATGGGCCTTAGCATCTATACCCACCAGTCCAACTTTGTTCCCTTTGGAGAGCACATATGCGAATATGGATTATCTATTCTGGCTGAAGAAGACCATTTGTGGGCCAGAAATAGACAGGGATCCTTATCCTTGGCTAATAGGGTACATTTGGAAGGCTCGAAATGACAAGTTGTTCCGAGGAATAGATAGAGACCCTCTGGAATTGGCCCGGTATGCAGAAAGTGAGTGTCTTACTTGGTTCCAAGCTAATGAACAGGAAGTTGTGATTACACAAGCAAACAGCGATACTGAACGTCAGGCCATAAAACTACGAGATATTTGCATGATAGATGGTTCTTGGACCTCTATATATCAATTCTCCGGTTGTGGCTGGGATTGGAAGGACAGCATGGGAAACAGTCAGTTGATGGGGATGCGTAATGTGAGTAGAGTGGAGTCGGCATTGCATTCTGAGCTGGAAGCACTGCGGTGGGCAATGGAGAACATGCTTCAACATTCGCCATGTCAGAGCTTTGGGAATGACTGCAAGGAGTTGTTAGCAATGCTCACGGATCCTCATGGATGGCCAAGCTTTTCGACGGAACTGGAGAGGATCTCGACGCTGAGAATTTGTTTCCCAGACTTCAAGATCACTTATATACCTAGATCTCTAAATGCTGTGTCCGATCATTTAGCTAAGACTGCCCGGTCCCTTTATCGTGATCTCATGTATGTTGGTTGGTCTATTCCGGTCTGGATTCCCAGACCACCTCAAGCTTGAGTAATAGATCAGCCTTTCGTTGTCAAAAAAAAAAAAAAACTGTTTTGGTTTTTTCAAATTGGGCTACTATTTGAATTTTTAAAAGATCAAAAATTATTTGCTAAAGTTTTTGAGCTAAGAAATTTTTTTAAAAAAAAACTGTGCATTTTCTTATTAATTAGGTCCGGAAAAGAAAAATATTACTCGATTCATATAGGCTAACTATACTATAAAAATAAATTATGAAAGTAGTTAACATACGATTTGTGGTGATTGTTTTTGGTTTAGTCCCACGTTATACAAAAGTTGTTTTGGTATAACACAATCAGTTAATATACAATCAGTTAGTGAATTATAAAAGGATATAATACTACTTAAAGGGGTATTATGTAATTGAATCTCCAAAAATTTCGTTCATGTTATTTGGTTATATTTAATTCTAGTGAAATGTGAATAGGTCTAAAATTTAAATGATAACATTTATAAGTAGATAAAAACAGGACACTATTTTAGTAGAGTGGATATCATTCAGTATCTGTATTTTTTTTATTTGAAATAAAAATTAATATTTAAAAAGAAAATCTAACAAAACCTTTGAAATGTCTTTTCAGAATCTTTTTAGAATTGATTTTTGAAAATTTATTAATTAAAAAGTACTAATTATCATAAAATATAATTAGAGGTTATAATAATATATTTTTTATTTTTAAACTAAAATTAAAATTATATATAAATTGAATTATATTTAATGATAATAAAACTAATTAATGTTGTTAGTCAAAAAAATATGAGCATTTGTAATATTGAAAGTAAAATAAGAAGATTTCAAAAAGATCTCATATTTCAATTGTATTGATATATTTAACACTATTAAAAACCCTTATTCTAGAGTTTTTAAACTCTCCATATAGGAAAATTTAATCGACCAATCAGAAAATTTAAATTTGCCACGTCACCTCCGCTTGAGACAAAATTTCACCATTCTGTTGAACCCTATTCAGATCCCCAATCCCAGAAATTGAGTTGATCGATTCGTATTTCATCAACACTAACAATCAAACCTCCTCTTTACTCCCATCTTTAATGTCTTTCGTTTCAGTTCACTCTCTATCTAACTTTTAAAAACCTCTTCACCATTTCTTAGCCATAAGAAGGCTCAAGGCTTTGCAGATTCACAATCGTCTCTCCTCCAAAACTTACGCCTTGATTGTCTGTTCTCTTTCATATCTATCTCTTCCTCTCCGGCGAAGAATAATCTCTATAAACAGGAGAGAGTTGAGAGCATGATGAATCTTGACAACCACTCTCATTTAATCTTCTTTAATCAAGCCCATAAAGATACTTTGAGAATGTCGTCCTCCAATGCTGTTGTTGATGAAAAGGTATTTATCGACAAGCATTTATATTAGATCTTAATTTTTTTTAAAAAGCTGATGATCTAAATCTTCTAACTTTGAACGCAGAATTTGGTGATCCATAGATTTATTCCTGCTACTCCCTGATGTTCGCCTGAATATGAGCACAATTATCACCACAAGCTTCACTTTTTCCTCTTTCATGCTTTGCTAATTTTGATTTCTAAGAGATTTTTGCTTCATCTTCAACGTCCTCTCCAACAGGTAATCAGGCGGTTACTCTATTTCTGAGATGGAAGGTTCATCAAGAAGGAGATTGAATTCATGGAAAGTTCGTGTCATAATAATGTATTTGAGATTTTTGTATTTCCAAAAAAAATTGAACTTTTGTAGCTTCTTCTCCATACGTGTTTGCTTCCCCTTGCTGTTAAATTAATTTACAAAGTTTCCCCGATACTGCTGTCACACCGTATTAACCTTTGAGGATATTAACGGATAGTCAGAGTTTCTTGGATTCGGGTTGCTAAAAATGTAGCTAGACTTTGTATTTTGAAAACGTAATCTGATTAAAATTTTGTTTTATTTATACTGAAATTTTGATTACAAGATTTTGAAACTTACAAATTTTTTGGGAAGTATTACAAAGGAAATGAGAATACAAAGAGTTTCTAGAGTGAGAATATTTTAGACTGAGAGGGCTGAAGAGAACTTCTGATCCCTCATTTGTTTCCATAGCTTGCTTATTTATAGGTGAAGAGGCTTGCCTGATGAGCTTGAGTCTTGGCGTTGATTCATTGGTTGAGTACACGTGTCTTCCATCTAATGGTGCCGACATCGTTATTGCGTCATTGCTTACGTCATTGCTTCTAGAACTGCTTGCGTCATTGCTTACATCATTGCTTCTAGAACTGCTTGCGTCATTGCTTACGTCATTGCTTCTAGAACTGCTTGCGTATTACAAATTTACAAAAATATATACTCTATTTATTATTTTAGAGTACAGAAGTAGTAAAGAGTATATATAATATATTAAAATAATAAAAAGAGTCTACTAGAATGTACATGATTATACTTCATCTTATCAATTTCTTCCTTGACACCGCAGTAGCTTACCAACGGATTTACTGCCTTTGTTCAGGACTTGTAACCGGGAACGCATCTGCATATGTGTCTTAGAATAATTGTAAAGCGAAGTTTAAAAAATATACAATACTATTACCTTTTTTTTTTTTTTTTTTTTTTTTTTTATTTTTTTTTATTTTTATTTTTTTTTATTTTTTGAAAATCGTAAAAAACCTTTTGAAATATCGATCGTTTTAGCCTGATACCAGTAATTTACTCTCTAAACCTAAAACCATACCCTCTCCGAGCCAGACGCTGTTTAGTTACGTTCCCGGTAGTAAGACCTAGGAAGGCAGTTAACCCGTTGGTAAGTTCTAGTTGCGTCAAATCCCGAAGCTGGTAAGCTTTTAAGTTTAGTATGTTCGTAAATTAGATTTCGATGGCATCATCCTTTAGAAAATTGTTTAAATCTAAACAAGCATCTACATCAGCATCAACAGTTAATTCAAGAGAAATTATTACAAAAATTTCGTCTTTAAACAATGAATTATCCAAAAATCATTTACCACATATTAATCCTGAACAAATATATCAGATTGGAACGTTTGATTTCAAATCTGCTTATTCAATAAAAGAACATGAACAAACTTTATCTCTTCAGCATGAATTTGAAGAAATTAAATTATTATCATCATTAGCCTTAGACAAATATAAGCAAAAAAGTTTTAATTATCTTCATTTTGGACTTATTCAAATTGCTCTTAAACCTTTATCGAGGACAGGAATAGATCAACCTGTATTAATGCTTTTAAGAGATAAAACATTGCTGAAGTTTGAAGACTCCCTTTTAGGAGTAGTACAAACTAATCTATGGAATGGATCTGTATATTTCAATTGTGCACCTAACTTTCAGGTAAGCCTTCATGATCAAACAATTCTCAATACTTTAGTATTAAATATTCATTTACCAGAATTAAAATTTCAAAATGAGAGACATGGCTACTTATTACTCTATCGAATTTATTTCAAACAAACCAACTCAGAATTTAATCCAAGATGTTTATTGCAAGATGATAAAAGAGAAACAACTATATTATCAGTACATAGCAAAGATACACCAGTATCTACCTATGCTCCTAAGCAATTAAATTGGAACGAAATTACTATCCCAGAACAATGGAAAATAAGTGATTCTAGACCACTTAGAAACTTTGAACAAAGAAATATTCAAAAAATTATTGAACAACAAGATGGCAAAATATTATTACAATTTGGATCATACAAAGAACCTATTCCACCAAGAATTAGTTCATATCATTCAAGAAGTTCATTCTCTGAATTTAGACCAACATATTCTGATTTTCAGACTAGACAATCTAGTGCTGATTCAGAAGCTGAAAGCTCAAAAACTAATCAGGAAAATCTAGTAAAATTCGAAACACCTATTGCTGAACCTGAAAGAAAATCTTATCCAACGTCCCCAACTCCGTCTGACTTTCAATCAATAAATGTTATCAATAAAGAATTTAAATTAGATAAAACATTTTTGAGAGAAGAATTTTATTCAATAAAAAATGAAGAAAAACGAAATTGGTATTTTAATAAATATTCTAAAGAACAAACAATAGAATTAAGAGAAAAATGGTACGAATTTATACAAGAAAAAGAAATTAATACACCATTCTTTACATGGTTAGAGTTATATTTATCCAACAAAAATATAAATTATCCATTCAAAGAAATTAATACAAATATTAACCTATCACAAGTATGGGAAAAAACTGATGGCAATAAAATAAAATCAATACATCCACCGTTAACAGATATAAAAATCGAAACTTCTCAAAGAAAACTGATAGCAACCCCTTTCAAAACAGGAGCAAATTTAAATAACAATGAAACGGCAACTAAAGCGGAAATAAAAGAAATTTATCAACAAAATAATTTTCATTCCCAAATATTATACACAATAGCGAAACAAATAGACCATATAGATAATAAAATAGAAGGTAATGAACCACCAAACCCTTTCTCTTCAACATCAAAACCATTTATAACAATTCCTAAAACGGATATTAAATTCCAAAACAATGAAGTTTTAAAATCAATAGCTAATAGACTAGATAATCTAGACAAAGGAAAAAGAGTTAACATCATCGAAGAAGAAGAAGAAGAAAGTAATCAAGATTCAGAATCTGATATTCAAGAAATAAATAAAATAAGAAACAATTTTAAATCAAAAAAACCTTATTATAAAAAACATACTCCACCCGATTTATTATTTGAAGAAAACAAATATAAAGCCAATAGTTATACCGGTGACGGTATAAATACTTGGGATATAGATGGTTTATCAGAATACGAAACATTAAAACTAGTGTAAGAAATGACTATGGCTGCTGCAGCCTATAAAGGGAAAGAATTTACTGATAAACAAGCATGTGTATTATTAATAACAGGATTCAATGGAGCTTTAAGATACTGGTGGGATAACTCACTTAGTGAATATGAAAGACAAGCAATAATAAACCACAAAGAAACAATTATAAAACAAGAAGATGATTTTTATGAAGAAGTAGAAAAAGAAAACGCTGTAGAAGTACTAATTCATACTATAACCATGCATTTTATAGGCAATCCAGCAGAAGAATTAGAAAGTAAAAAATTAATATTAACGAACCTGAGATGTCCAACATTAGGAGACTTTAAATGGTATAAAGACGTATTCTTAGCAAATATATTTCTAAGAAACGATTGTAACCAACCCTTTTGGAAAGAAAGGTTTGTCATGGGACTACCTTCTTTCTTTGCAGAACGAGTAACCAACAAATTAAAGGAATACGCAGGCGGTAGACAATTCGACTGGAATTCTATAACCTACGGACAACTATTTGCATTCATCAAAAAAGAAGGATTAACAATTTGTCAAGAACAAAAAGATAAAAAAAGAGAAAGAAATGAAGGATTCAAAATTAAACAAAATATGGGAGAATTCTGTAAGCAATATGGTTACGAAAAATTGCATCCACCATCTAGACAAAAACACAGACATAATAAATCGCACAAACATTTTTCAAAAAGAAAACATTATCAAAAAGAAAAACAGTTCGATAAAAAGGAACAATATTATTCAAAAAGCAAAAAATATAGAAACAAAAATACTAACAAACAAAATATAGTTTGTTGGAATTGTAAAAGACCTGGTCACAGGTCTACCGAATGTAAAATGAAGAAAAAAATTAATGAAATTTTCCAAGATCAACCAGATATGCAAGAAAGATTTACTAAATTACTAATATCCGAAACAGAAACATCTTCAGACAACGAAAGCATTTATTCAATAAATGAAATCGAAAACTCTAGTGATTCATCCTCAGAATCTCAAGAGTACTCTGATAATCTTTGTGCATGCAAACAAATAAATGTTATAACTAAAAATGATAAACAAATTCTATTAGAAATTATAGACAAAATAGAAGACCCAGAAGTTAAGAAAGAATATCTATTAAAACTAAAAGAAATTGTCACAAAAGAAGAGAAATTCACAAAACCTGAGACTTATAATCTAAATAAAATACTTGAAAAATACCCAACACAAAGTCTATTCAAACAAATTACTACTGGAGAATTACAAACAGAAGTTAAACAATTGAAAAATCAAATTAAAGAATTACAAATAATTGTTAATCAACAAGCATTAAAACAGTTAGAATTTGATGCCAAATTAGCGCTCATTCAAAACAATAAGGAGCCTTCAACTAGCGCGCCAAACTTACCTCAAGAGGATTATATTCAAAACATTGAAAAAATCAGTTACCAGAAATGGTATATAAGAACAACTTTACATATAGGAAAAGACTTTAAAATAAATGTAATAGCACTTCTAGACACAGGTGCAGATCAAAATTGTATAAGAGAAGGAATTATACCTTCTAAGTATTATGAAAAAACTACTGAACGATTAAGTGGAGCTGGAGGATATAATCTTAAAATAAAATATAAACTACCTTGTGCAAAAATATGTAATAATGGATACTGTTTTAAAAATCAATTTGTGTTAGTACAAGATTTATCACAAGAATTAATTCTAGGAACCCCATTTGTTACTCAAATTTATCCAGTTGAAGCCAACGAAATAGGAGTAACTACCAAAATAATGGGAACCAAATTAACATTTGAATTCTTAAACCCTATAAAACGAAAAGAGGTCTTAGAACTTCAAGAAAATACTATTCAAAAAACAATAAACTTAATAAAGAGTAAAGAAAATCACATTCAATATTTACAAGAAGAAATTTCTTATAAAAAAATAGAAGAACAACTCCAAACACCTTGTGTTCAAAACAAAATTAAAGAAATCGAGAACAAATTAATAGAGCAAGTATGTTCAGATCTCCGTAATGCATTTTGGGAAAGAAAACAACATACAGTTGAACTACCCTATATTAAAGACTTTAACGAAAAAAACATTCCAACAAAAGCAAGACCTATTCAAATGAATAAGGAATTACTTGAAACATGTAAACAAGAAATAAATGATTTATTAAAAAAGAAATTAATAAGACCATCAAAATCACCCTGGAGCTGTGCAGCATTTTATGTAAATAATCAAGCGGAAAAGGAACGTGGAGTACCACGATTAGTAATCAATTATAAACCGTTAAATGATGTTCTACAATGGATTAGATACCCAATCTATATATATAAAGTATAGTTTTCTCCCTCTTGGGAGTGCCACCTCAGTAAATAGGTTAAGGAAAACTTGCCACGTGTCTTTTCTGTTTCACATCTGCCTGTGATCACTAATGGACTTCAGACGACTGGACATGTGGGCTTATAAACAGAACATCCCAGCCCAGCACCCTTTTCATCTTCTACCTTCTGTCGAGATAGATGTTTAGGGTTGTCGACAGAACATCTTCTACCTTCCGTCGACATCAAATGTCGAGACTTGAGATTTTTTTCCAGAAAATCGACTTTGGAGCTCCAGTTGTGTTTCGGGGCTGATTAATGTTGGCCAATCTCAACATACTCCTCCTGGACCCTAAGGTAATATGGGGACATCATTGTTTTCACATCAAATTTTAAGCCATTGAAAGCTACACTTTCAGGACTTCCATACCGGGTGGTTATGATCTCATTGTCTGTCCAAGCACCAATAAAGTTCTTAGTGTAGGAGATTATTCACCGGAAAAAAATCCAGGTTTCACTATCAAAATGGTCTATATTCTCTGAAAATAAACACAGAAGATATTATACAATTTGGAGATAACTTTTCTTTTGTTTCAATATGACAGGGATTTAGGGTTGCAGTAAAAGCAGAAGTAGCCAACTACAGTGTGTGTATGTGATTTTTCTAATCCTATGGTAATGAAATATAGTGCATGTGAGTTAAGGGAGGAGCTATACAGAGTCACCTTAGAGAACAAGAAGCTAACAGGGATGCTAGCAAGAGTGTACGAGAAATGCTATGCATCATCATTCAGAGAAGCTTAGAGTCAAAGTATCCCTGAAATAGATAAGATCGAGCAACAAACAAAGAACAAAAAAAAGATCCGGAGGAGTTCTTATGGTTTCCTAATAGATTCATGTAGTGGAAAAACTGACAAAAATCAACTTCTTTCAAGCAAAAGACCAATCACAGATAGCTTCAACAAAGCAAGGTTTTCAACAGATTTTGTGTTTGCTGTTACTCCCGAC
>CAKOAT010584042.1:266210-276469 GCA_932364175.1 Eruca vesicaria subsp. sativa
ATAATAAAGTTGATTCAATTGAAACAATTAAGGGGAAGAGATATGTGATAATTTGGTCTGTGTATACTATGATCTTCGCTTGGAAGCAAGAGATCTATATATACATGCTACAATAGTACAATAATATGTTACACATATTTGTCTAAAGATTTATTTGTTTTTCAAACAGTGACTCATATATTTTCATTAGGTCAATGTGCTCAAACTTTTAAACAAGTATAAATATTTTAAAATACAAAAGGTCACTATAAAAGTATTATACAACTTATTTTTTTTTTGAAAAAAAAAAATATATATATATATATATATATATACATTGATTCGCTTTTCCACTATCTAAGTCTATAGATTTGGAAGAAAATGTATAGGAAAATATTTAACTATCAATGGATAGAAATAATTCATTATTCCTGTATTTAATTTCAACTGTAACTTTGAATAACTTATTTACTTATTTAATTAATAAAGCAATCATTACAATGAAAATAGTTACACTAAGTAAAAAAAGCAAAAAAAAAAATTATTAGTTAATTAAGTTTATATTTTTAACAAAATAACAAAACCAAATAGTCACTTTTATTGAATTAAATATTTCTAAATGTCTATAAAACTTAAAGATATTATTTAAATTTTTTCATTCGCTTACCCGCCCGTAGGGCGGGTTTACCCTAGTACCAAATAAAAGAGACCTATTAAATCGATTATATGATGCAAAGATATTTTCAAAATTTGATATGAAAAGCGGATTTTGGCAAATACAAATATCCGAAAAAGATAAATACAAAACAGCATTCACTGTACCATTTGGACATTACGAGTGGAACGTAATGCCTTTTGGTTTAAAAAACGCACCAAGTGAATTTCAACATATTATGAACGACATATTCAATAATTATACTAAATATACAATAGTATACATAGACGATGTATTGGTTTATTCAAACTCAATCGACCAACATATTAAACATTTAGAAACATTTTTTCATACAGTTAAAAAACACGGTTTAGTAATATCAGAGAAGAAAATATCGTTATTCCAAACTAAAATAAGATTTTTAGGTCATAACATATATCAAGGAACTATAGTTCCTATTGCAAGATCAATACAATTCGCCGATAAATTCCCAGACGAACTAAGAGAAAAAACTCAACTTCAAAGATTTTTAGGATGTCTTAATTATGTCTCAGATTTTCTTCCAAATCTTAGAAAAACTATTCAACCGTTATTTCAAAGATTACAAAAANCGCCGATAAATTCCCAGACGAACTAAGAGAAAAAACTCAACTTCAAAGATTTTTAGGATGTCTTAATTATGTCTCAGATTTTCTTCCAAATCTTAGAAAAACTATTCAACCGTTATTTCAAAGATTACAAAAAAATCCTAAACCTTGGACAGATAAACATACTAATTTAGTTAAACAGGTTAAGCAAAATATAAAAACCTTACCCTGCCTATCTATCCCACACCCTGAAGCCAATATGATAGTAGAAACAGACGCCTCTGAAGTAGGCTATGGAGGAATCCTTAAGCAAAAACTACCCAATCAGACCAAAGAAACGATAGTTAGGTTCCATTCCGGAGTCTGGACAGGACCCCAAACCAACTACTCTACTGTTAAAAAGGAAGTTTTGTCGATTGTAAATTGTATTTCAAAATTTCAAGACGATTTAATAAATAAAAAGTTTTTACTTCGCGTAGATTGCAAATCAGCGAAAGAGATTTTACAAAAAGATGTCAAAAACTTGGTTTCAAAACAAATTTTTGCGAGATGGCAAGCGATTTTATCCGTATTTGATTTAGATATTCAATATATAAAAGGAGAAAATAATTCTTTACCTGATTTCTTAACTCGTGAATATTTACAGGGAAAACGTAATCAAGAAAATATTCAACATGACGGATAAAAAGAAAAGACCGATGACGGCCCTCGACTATATCAAAAATCAACCCCGTCTTCAAGACAAACATCTTACTCAAACTACCAATACCTACTCAGCCCTTGCGGAGTTCCCACCACTATCTTATGCAAAAGCAGCCAACCCAAACACTGGACAGTCCTCTTCACAACCAACGACCCCTACTCAGAAATCCGACTACTACACAAAACCTTACTACAAACACCTACATACAACCCATTTCCCAAAGCCAATAACCCTAAAGGAACTTCAAAACTATATCAACCGCGTCTTCTATGAAACAAGCCTATGGACAACCGACAATGTAACCAAAAACCAAACCTTCTATGAGTACATTCTAGTAGACTCTATGTCTGCTTCTATCGTACATCATAAAAACCCAAAAAACCCAGACCAGATAGACTACTCAACCTGCAAAATTATCCGTGTTGCATCTTACCGAGTCCTCGGTTTCTCCAACCTTCATACTCAAAAACCTTTCAATACTCCCGGATTCTATATACCCGGATATACCTACACAGATTACCAAAATGCCTTTTTCTATACACTTTTTATTAGACCATTTACCCATTCATGGTTTATCCAGTTCCAATTCAATTGTCCCAAACTCATACCAAACTGGTTCTACGAATGGTGGTACTGGTTCGGTCCAGTTGACCAAATCTACCCAGAAACCATACTCAAAACATCTTTACCATACTATCAAAAGCAAACACCTCAACCACCCATTCCAATCTTATCCAAAATAGCCTTCCACATCGACATGGGAATACCGTGGATTTTCAGTTGGCACTTCCACCTTATACAACTCCAATCAGACATGCCAATGTCCTTAGTCAAGCAATTTCGCGTCAAATGGTGGGATAAATACGATCAAGAAAGATGCTCAATCACCAGCATGCAAAAATTCTTCACTACCAACAAAGAAATAGAAAAGACTGTTATTCAACTATCCAGATCAATCCCGACTCAAGACCAGCAGCAACATGCCCGACAGCTAATTCAACAATTTGGCCAGCATCCTCAGCAACAACGACCAACCAGCCCAACAGGATCAACCTCATCTATCAAATCAAAACGCAAGAGAGCTGCCTTAAAAAAAATATTTCAAGCATTTCAAAAAACGATCGAGATTTCAGACTCTGATTCTGACTCTGAAGAAATTAACCAACGAGACGACCCTATGCAAGATACGGAGGATCCATTCGGTGGCCCTTGCGCTCAAGACCCCAACGAGATGTAATAAAAAAAAAAAAAAAAAAAAAAGGTAATAGTATTGTATATTTTTTAAACTTCGCTTTACAATTATTCTAAGACACATATGCAGATGCGTTCCCGGTTACAAGTCCTGAACAAAGGCAGTAAATCCGTTGGTAAGCTACTGCGGTGTCAAGGAAGAAATTGATAAGATGAAGTATAATCATGTACATTCTAGTAGACTCTTTTTATTATTTTAATATATTATATATACTCTTTACTACTTCTGTACTCTAAAATAATAAATAGAGTATATATTTTTGTAAATTTGTAATACGCAAGCAGTTCTAGAAGCAATGACGTAAGCAATGACGCAAGCAGTTCTAGAAGCAATGATGTAAGCAATGACGCAAGCAGTTCTAGAAACAATGACGTAAACAATGACGCAATAACGATGTCGGCACCATTAGATGGAAGACACGTGTACTCAACCAATGAATCAACGCCAAGACTCAAGCTCATCAGGAAAGCCTCTTCACCTATAAATAAGCAAGCTATGGAAACAAATGAGGCATCAGAAGTTCTCTTCAGCCCTCTCAGTCTAAAATATTCTCACTCTAGAAACTCTTTGTATTCTCATTTCCTTTGTAATACTTCCCAAAAAATTTGTAAGTTTCAAAATCTTGTAATCAAAATTTCAGTATAAATAAAACAAAATTTTAATCAGATTACGTTTTCAAAATACAAAGTCTAGCTACATTTATAGCAACCCGAATCCAAGAAACTCTGACTATCCGTTAATATCCTCAAAGGTTAATACGGTGTGACAGCAGTAGTTTCCCAGTAATTTACAAAGTTTCCCCGGAAAAGAAAAATATTACTCGATTCATATAGGCTAACTATACTATAAAAATAAATTATGAAAGTAGTTAACATACGATTTGTGGTGATTGTTTTTGGTTTAGTCCCACATTATACAAAAGTTGTTTTGGTATAACACAATCAGTTAATATACAATCAGTTAGTGAATTATAAAAGGATATAATACTACTTAAAGGGGTATTATGTAATTGAATCTCCAAAAATTTCGTTCATGTTATTTGGTTATATTTAATTCTAGTGAAATGTGAATAGGTCTAAAATTTAAATGATAACATTTATAAGTAGATAAAAACAGGACACTATTTTAGTAGAGTGGATATCATTCAGTATCTGTATTTTTTTTATTTGAAATAAAAATTAATATTTAAAAAGAAAATCTAACAAAACCTTTGAAATGTCTTTTCAGAATCTTTTTAGAATTGATTTTTGAAAATTTATTAATTAAAAAGTACTAATTATCATAAAATATAATTAGAGGTTATAATAATATATTTTTCATTTTTAAACTAAAATTAAAATTATATATAAATTGAATTATATTTAATGATAATAAAACTAATTAATGTTGTTAGTCAAAAAAATATGAGCATTTGTAATATTGAAAGTAAAATAAGAAGATTTCAAAAAGATCTCATATTTCAATTGTATTGATATATTTAACACTATTAAAAACCCTTATTCTAGAGTTTTTAAACTCTCCATATAGGAAAATTTAATCGACCAATCAGAAAATTTAAATTTGCCACGTCACCTCTGCTTGAGACAAAATTTCACCATTCTGTTGAACCCTATTCAGATCCCCAATCCCAGAAATTGAGTCGATCGATTCGTATTTCATCAACACTAACAATCAAACCTCCTCTTTACTCCCATCTTTAATGTCTTTCGTTTCAGTTCACTCTCTATCTAACTTTTAAAAACCTCTTCACCATTTCTTAGCCATAAGAAGGCTCAAGGCTTTGCAGATTCACAATCGTCTCTCCTCCAAAACTTACGCCTTGATTGTCTGTTCTCTTTCATATCTATCTCTTCCTCTCCGGCGAAGAAGAAGCTCTATAAACAGGAGGGAGTTGAGAGCATGATGAATCTTGACAACCACTCTCATTTAATCTTCTTTAATCAAGCCCAGAAAGATACTTTGAGAATGTCGTCCTCCGATGCTGTTGTTGATGAAATGGTACTTATCGACAAGCATCTCATATTAGATCTTAATTTTTTTTAAAAGCCGATGATCTAAATCTTCTAACTTTGAACGCAGAATTCGGTGATCCATAGATTTATTCCTGCTACTCCCTGATGTTCGCCTGAATATGAGCACAATTACCACCACAAGCTTCACTTTTTCCTCTTTCATGCTTTGCTAATTTTGATTTCTAAGAGATTTTTGCTTCATCTTCAACGTCCTCTCCAACAGGTAATCAGGCGGTTACTCTATTTCAGAGATGGAAGGTTCATCAAGAAGGAGATTGAATTCATGGAAAGTTCGTGTCATAATAATGTATTTGAGATTTTTGTATTTCCAAAAAAAATTGAACTTTTGTAGCTTCTTCTCCATACGTGTTTGCTTCCCCTTGCTGTTAAGTTAAGTTCCTTTGCCTTTTTGGTCTGATAGTGGCTCTAACAGTTGCAGATGATGACGAAAATCAGAAGTCTTTACAAGCTCAGTTAGCTTCTGTAAATTGTGTTGACAATGAGCTCTGCTCGCAGTGTGCCCAAGTTGAGAAGATTTTAAGCGTCGGGTGAAGGGCTGGTGAGAGAAATTTGTCGACTAAAAAGCTCATCAAATAAATCCAGGCTGATAACCTCCTTTTACTCAGAAATATAAGGTAGAAAATAGATGCGTAAGCCATGTTATAATATGTATTTATGTTCCTGATTATAGTGTTTTTATCACAACCTTTTAATCCATTTAACACATGTAACTGTAGGGTTTGTATGGAGATCCAACGGTGGAAGTGAGGTTCATTCATCTTACTCTTTAAGCGGAACGTGAAGCAGTTCATGAAAAGCCTATCACTCACAGTATCATGTTGTTGCTCGGTCCTCCTGGCTGTGGGAAGGCCACTCTGTTACATGCACTTTTTAAAAAGTCTATCAGAGGTGACAAGTGCTGTCTTCACTTTAAAATTTGGAGGAGAAGTTACAATGGTTTCTTACTTTCAGAATTAACCGAAGAGAAAATATCAAAGTTAATATAAGTCAAAATTATATGCGTAATCTAGAGAGAGTATGAGAGTGATTGGAAGTTGTATGGGTGTGATGACAAAACTTCTTATATTCTTAATGTACCGGAGTCAGATATTACAACATTCAAAAGAAATTCTGAGGAGATCAGAAGAAGAGATAACCACCAAGAAATTGATTCAAATCTTGATATAGATGGTTTTATGTTTACATGAAGGAAGCTAATGAAAGATTGCATTTCTACTTGAAATAGAATCGGAATATATGTATTAAGGTGACTTATGTTATTTGGGTTAGTACGTCTAGAATCCAAAACCAAAACAAAAAAACAGCTAAATTTGGTTTATGTATGCTATTTGGATTACATATGAAATTATATTCATCCCAGCACATATAATTATTCTTGGTCTTTTGTGATTGTGGAACATATTTAATGAAAAGAAAACAGTATTTGTTTTCAACGTTTTATTTGGTGGAAAAAGGTCAACGCGTACAAAAAAAAGAATCAAAGGGAAGGCATCCAGGAAAAAAAAGGCAAGTGAACCTACGAGTTCTTTTTCCCTTTTGATCATAAAACTAAAACTCAAGTTAAGGAAAAGTAATAATACAGTGAGAAAAACACAACATATGATTACATATAATCAAAAATTAACATATAATGAAAACTTATGTAAATTGGAATGATACAAAGAAGATTAGCATGATCAATCCGCAAGGATGACACACACATACCAGAAAATGATTTAAAGAAAGATCTTTTTCAACTTATAAAGAAAAAAAAATCAAACCAAAGGGTGAAAAAAAAAAATATAACAAAAGAAATAATAAACATTAGAAAAATGAAAAAAAAATGTCATAACCAGATAAACACATAACATAAAAATTTATGACAACTTCAGACAAACAACAAACATCTAATCCTAAAATCGAAATATGGCCTCTAAAACACTACAGTACAAACTCCTAAACTCACCACATTGTTAACCAGTTATTTGGTCTTTTGTGATTGTGGAACATATTTAATGAAAAGAAAACAGTCTTTGTTTTCAACGTTTTATTTTGTGGAAAAAGGTCAACGCGTACAAAAAAAAGAATCAAAGGGAAGGCATCCAGGAAAAAAAAAGGCAAGTGAACCTATGAGTTTGTGGAGAGTGTTGTCGTTTTAGGTCATTGGGCCTAATGGGCTTACGGATTGGTATAACAGTTAAGGGGCTGAATCGCTTATTCGTTGGGCTGTTAGAAGGTTTCACTTCGAGCCGGAAAAGTGGGCATGTTCAGTCCGTTAAAGTGTATCCGTTAGTTTGTTACATAACGGCTAACAAACAAACTTCGTCTTCCTCAAGCAAGATATAAAAACAGAGGAGCTACAGAGATAAGGGTCTACGGATTACAAGATAGAGAGTCAAGGAAGTTACTAAGGTGGAGGAGAAAGCTAGATCAAGAACATAGAGATCAACGTGCGGTCACAGCTCTTGCGATCATCAAGCTTTCTCCGGATCACTCTGCGTGTTCTCTTCGTCATCAGAGGAATCGGAGGCTGATAGTGAGTCGTCTTCTTCGCAGAGATCTTGGTACTCTTCCTTGAATATCTCTCGGTACAAGTTCTTGTAATACCTGCACAAGAAAGTGTGATAAGATCGGTTAAGATCGAGCTATTGTATCAAATTGATATCATAGTGAAAATCATGAGCCTTTAGTTCTCTCTCCAGTCATTAGGCAACGAAGACTGGGTCAACAAATCTCTGTGTTGTTTTACATTTGATTGAACTGAGTAGTATCACTAGTGAAGTATACAATCGTCAAGATAACTGAAGAACTTAGCGATAACTTGTTAAAGAAGCAATCGTACCTAGTCTTGATACCTAACAAGTGGTATCAGAGCCAGGTTCTCAGTTTAGAGAACTGGGTTCATACAGCGGTGAAGCTGTAATCCTATTTGGAGTTATCTGTTTTGTGAAGTTGTTGTTTGTGAGGTGTGTTTACTGCAGTGATAGCTATGGAGTCAGTTCATGGCAAGTTCAAGATGGAGAAGTTTGATGGTTCGGGTGATTTCGGTATGTGGAAGTTCAAGATGTTGATGCAGCTTGAGCTGCAAGGACTGGGACACATTTTGGCTGAGGAACTGAGCTTACCTAAGGAGGAAACAGAAGAGGTTGAAGAGGTTGACAAGGAGGTTAAGAAGGATACATATTCTTTGTCCAAAGAGAAAGATACTCGACCAAAGAACTTAATATGCTCAAGTCTGACTAACATTGTTCTCAGGAAAGTTATGAAGGAGACTACGGCTAAGGGAGTGTGGAAAGCTCTTGAGAATGACTATCAAACGAAGACCTTACCTAATCGCATCTATCTAAAGCAAAGTTTTGCTAGTTACAAGATAGAGGAAAGCAAAAGTATTGAGGAGAATCTCGATGTGTTCTTAAAACTGATAGACGATCTTGCAAGTCTAAACATTGAAGTTTCAGATGAAGATCAAGTCTCTGGTTCACACTCTGAAGTATGGGAATGACAAGGAGACACTGACGGTTAAGGAGGTTACTACTTCTGCTTATGCGAAGGAGGCAAAGTTAAAGGAAAAAGGACTTCACAAACGTCCTAAGTCAAGTGCAGAAGGCCTGGTAGCTACTAGAGGGAGAAGTGAGAAGAGAGCAGAAAATTCAGGAAGGTTCAGGTCAAAGAGCAAAGATTTCTGCTCAAAATCTAAAGGCAAAGGTCAACCTAAACCAAGAGAATGCTGGGTTTGTGGTAAGGAGGGTCATTTTAAAAGAGAATGCCCAGAGAGAAAAGACAATAAGTCTAATAATACAGCTAACGTAGCTCAAGACAAGGAGTTCCCTATGATACTAACTGCAAGTGTTCATGACACTAGAAAGGAATGGGTTCTTGACTCTGGTTGTACGTTCCATATTACACCAAACAGAGATGTGCTATATGATTTTGAAGAAGTAGAAGGTGGAAAGGTTCTTAAGGGTAATTCGTTCAGTGAGGTTAAAGGAATTGGAAAGCTGAAGGTTTTGAATCCAGATCAGTCTACAGTAGTGTTAACTGGAGTCCGTTATATGCCTACGATGGGAAGAAACCTCATATCCCTATGGACAGCTGGAAAAGAGTGGTTGTAAGTACACTGGTGAAGAATTCAGTGTAGTATTCACGAAGAATGATAAGAAGGTTATTTCAGGGAAATATAAAGATGGGTTATACTATTCCGTTGCGAAAGCTGAAGTGAATGTTACACGAGTAGCAGAAAACCTTACGAACTTATGGCACTCTAGGCTGGGGCATATGAGTTTAAAGAATATGAATGTTCTGGTCAAGAATGGTTATCTCAAAGATAAGGAGGTTCAGACGTTGGATTTTTGTGAAGACTGTGTACATGGAAAGTCTCACAAGTTACCATTTCTTACTGCTAAGCATACTTCGAAGGAAATACTGGCATACGTTCACAGTGATTTGTGGGGTTCTGTTTCTAATGCTAAAAGTTTGTCAGGTTGCAGGTACTTCTTAACTCTGATTGATGATTTCTCGAAGAAAGTTTGGATCAGGTTCTTGAGATCTAAAGATGAAACTTATGAGAATATTGCTGAGTGGAAAAAGCTTGTAGAAACTCAGAAAGGTAAGAAGGTTAAGTGTTTATGCACAGACAATGGTCTAGAGTTTTGCAACAATCAGATGGAGTCAATGTGTAAGGAAGCAGGAATCAAGAGACATCGAACCTGCACTTACACTCTGTTGGGGTCAAAATCGGTACGACGGAATCAATAGCCAAAATTCCCCGCAAACGCGTAAACGCAACAGTTTTATGAATCTCGAAGATCGTTTTATAAAACTCGAGAGATCATCGTTTTATAAAACTCGAGACATCGTTTTATAAAACTCGAGAGATCGTTTTATAAGAACTCGAAGATCGTTTTATAAAACTCGAGAGATCATTTTATAAAACTCGAGAGATCGTTTTATAAAACTCGAGAGATCGTTTTATAAGAACTCGAAGATCGTTTTATAAAACTCGAGAGATCGTTTTATAAAACTCGAGAGATCGTTTTATAAAACTCGAGAGATCATTTTATAAAACTCGAGA
>CAKOAT010585153.1:1088-17296 GCA_932364175.1 Eruca vesicaria subsp. sativa
TAAGAAAGACCGGCCACAATGAATATTGTCTCCCAGACATTCCAAATGGACTAAATCCATCAGTGCATAATCCAAGATACACATTCCGGCTATTGCTAGCGAAATGTGGATGTACATTGTTAAAATGTTTACAGGCTCTTGCATCTGATGGATGAGTCATCTCTCCATCCGTCTGAGTATGTTCGGCGTGCCATCTCATTCCTCCAGCAGTCTGCTCAGATTGGTACAATCTTTTCAATCTGCCTGTGATTGGTAGGTACCACATCCTTTGGTACGGTACCCTATTACGCCCTCGACCTTGCGGTTTGAATCGTGGCTTCTTACAAAATCGACATTCTTCTAACTTCTCATCATCTCCCCAGTAAATCATTCAGTTGTCGATGCAAACGTCTATCATCTCCGAGGGCAACCCTAGACTATATACCAATTTCTGAATCTGATAATAAGATTCGGCAGACACATTATCTTCTGGCAAATACTCTTTAAACAGGTCTGCCCATGCATCCATACATTTTTCAGGTAGATTGTGATCGGTTTTAATACTCATCATTCTAGCAGCCAACGACAATTTAGACAGACCTTCTCTACAACCACTGTAAATTGGCTCATTCGCAGCTTCTAACATTTCGTAAAACTTTTTGGCATCTAAGTTAGGTTCTTCAACTTCATCATCATCATGACTTACAAATGCATCACCTACCATATCATGAACCCTATCACAATCTACCATTTGTTCCTCTTGGTGATGATAGCTATAACTACTGCTACCTTCATTACGCAAATGATCAACCGGTTCAACCTGATTACTACTGCTACCTTCATTCCTACAACTAGCATCTTNAGGACAGAACATCTTACCACTTTCCTGCGTGAGTGGTGTAGAATCTGCTTGATGCATAAACGTCTCCAACCCTTCGAGAAATTCTTTCGTCACCCTCCCGTTATTATCTCTGTGTGAATACATCCACTTCCGCAACTCGAAAATACTTCCCGGACCGGACATTTTTTTTTGTTTGATCAAGCTTATAGCTGATTTTTTTAGGTGTGTTTCCAAATGAATCACATATGGTGGTATTTATAGAAATTTTCGAAACTGAGCATTTACTAGGAAATTGCTAGGAAAAGTAGGTACAAAACACGTTTTTGATTAATATTCTATATTTTCTATCCATTTCCTCTTAATTTCGTAGTAACAAATTTTTTCCTCCTAATTTCGTAGTAAAGATTTACTAGGATTTTACGAGGAAATGTTCTACTATGCCTTTACGAGGAAAATAACATTTTCCTCGTAAGAGCCTCGTAAATTTACTTCCACTTTACGAGGAAACGCTTTTCTTGTAAGTTTACGAGAACCTTACGAGGAAAAGATGTTTCCTCGTAAAGTCGAAGTAAACTAGTAGTATTTTTACGAGGAAATGTTTTCCTAGTAAATTTTCCTAGTAATGACTTAGTTTTCTTGTAGTGTTTCCTAAATAATAAAATGTGGTAAGAAAATAGTACTAATTGGATAAATTAATTAATTTATTTACTACAAATATGTTTTAACCAACTATGTTTCTAGCAGTTTATTTTATTAGCTTAGTTGTTAAAAAGTGATAAAATAATATATTTATAACCAAAGTGTATAAAAATTTTCGCAATAACTCATTTTCAAATGAAAAGAGTAATACGAACAATTTGAACTGGTTATTATATGTGATAATGTGAACAATATAAGACAATAAATAGAATAACTATATGTTATATAATAAAAGAATAATTTTGAGTTCAAATATTATATGAGGATGCAGAATAATTTATTACACTCATCCCTATTGTCTTAGCTTTGTGATTTATTATTTAAAAAATAAATGTTTGACTTGGATCCTTAGTGAAATTGAATTTTTTTTTTATAGTCAATAGTTGTAGGCTCCTTCTCAAAATTCACCTACGTCTTTTATCACATAAGGTCATTTTTACAAATGTAGATCATAATGGTCACCTTATCGGCCCAACATTGATTACAACTTTTACACCATAGTGTGAGCCTTGATGAACCAACAATTATATTATTGAAGATCACATCAGATTCTAATGATGTGTTGAACTCTCAATGATGTGTCTATTAAGAAATAACTAATGTGCACAAAGATTGAAAAGAAGAAAAAAGTACCATGATAGTATTCATTCTTTTACTTGCTCCATCTAGCTGCTCACAAGGTTCTTGTTTCTCAATCTCTTAAGAATCTCTAGATCCAAAACCATCAAGTCTAGTCTCTTCTTGTGAATCTCACGTCTTGGTTATTCTCTTGTTCTAAAATATCTGGAGGCTTTCTTAAGCTTCTGCTGTCTGTAACTGAATCAGAAAACTCTTATTGACCAACATTTTGCTCTTCAGCAGATTCCAAAATCTTTCATCAATCTGTTGACTCTTTTTTTTATATCTTCATCCTCAGTTTGAGTTTCTTTTCCTTTGGATTCTTCCTTGGCATTCTTCTCTTGACCACGTGTTATCTTTTTCTCCATCTATTCAACTGCTCCTGATCCAATGTTATCACTTTTAGTCTCTTCTGAAACTTTCTGCTCCATTACTTCCCCAAACGCACCCTCCTCAGGTTCAGTCTCTTGCACTGGTCTCGGAACATCATTCCCTATATTTTTCTCTGCCTCTGGAGCTCTCTCTTCCACCAATTCTTTGTTATTTTATTGTTTGTCTTGTTGCTTTATTCCCTTAGAATGTGGTTCTTCATCCTCTTGAAGCTTTATTAAGCTTATGTCTTCACTTTGTCTTCTCACCTTAGTATCTTCCTCTTCTTCTTCTTTCTTGTCAACCAACTCATGTTTCTTATCTGGTTTTCCAGATTCAAGTTCCTCAGTATTTGTCTCAGCATCATCTTCTGCAACTACTTGTAATCTCTCAGTGTTTGGTGTGGATCCTTCTCCTATCTCTGCATCTTTAAAACTTTTATCTTCTCAGAATCACTTGTTTCCCCTTCCACCAGTTCATGGTTCTTGCTTACTTCCTTGCGTCTCACTAACTCTCTAATTCCTGGAGCCTTTCTTAAGCCATCATCATCAGCCGTTTCTCTACCTTTACTTGTTCCACCTAGCTGCTCATGAGGTTCTAGTCTTTGAATCTCGTCAAATGCTCCAGACCCAAAATCATCACTTCTAGTCTCTGCTTGAGAATCTTTCTGCTTCTTCACGTCTTGTTCTAAAATATCTGTAGGCTTTCTTAAGCTACTGCTGTCTTCACCCTCTGTAACTGAATCAGCAATCTCATGTTGACCAACTCTTTCTTCTTCATCAATCAGTTGACTCTTTTCTAATTTAGCATCGTCAGTTTGAGTTTCTTTCCCATCAGACTCTCTCTTGGCATCTTTATTGTTTATCTTTTCTTGACCACCTATTTTTTCTTCAACCATTTCTTGAATCTTGCTGTCTTCCTTGTATCTCTCTGGTTCTTTAATCCCTTGAGCCTTCCTCAAGCCATCATCATTATCGTCACCATCAGTCTTTTTCTTTTCCATTTCTCTACTCTTACTTGGTCTACCTATCTCATCAGATTTTTTTTCTTTAATCTCTTCAACTTCTACAGAACCTATGTCATCATCACGTTTCCTCTCTTCTGAAACTTTCTGCTCTGTTACTTCTTGGTTATCTTCTTGTTCTATAATGAATGGAAGCTTTTTCAAAGCTTTTAACCAGCTTCTTCTTCCTCCTCCAACAAATACTTCTCAAGTATCGCCACTATTGCTTCCTTCGCACTGAACCTAACAACAACAACAACAAACAACACTCTTTTAAGTTATCACCTCACAAAGATTCAAGCATTGACTAATATGATCAACAAAACATCTCACAAAATCACATACCTTCCAGGTCTAATGATCTTATACTTCCCAACTTTACTCAAATCAACTTTCGTTCAACCCACACGACCCGATGGAAGCAAACCACCATCATAGACATAAGCACAGTGCTGCCAAAGATTCTCGAAATCATTGACACAAATCCAAATTACTATTTTTTATTAAACTGAATGGCAAACCATGAGGATTCATCTTAGACATCTGTTTGAAATAGAAATAAACGCTCTGTTTGAAATGGAAAGGTGGATATTCATCTTTGCAGGTTCTATCTCTAGATAGAGACAGAAACGAAATTATGACTTACTTGTGTAAGCATTTCAGTAGAAAGTCTTTCGCCTCTGGTGAAAGGTCTTCTGGAACCGGAGGATGAGCTTCTGCCAATATGAAGGACAGCGGCAAACTGGAAAAAAATTACTTGTTAGTTTTCTAAAATAAAAGACAGCAGCGTATGCACCAACAATATTGGAAATTGTCTTACACCCAGTCAATATGCCTATCTGCTGATACTGCTCACTCCAGGGAGGTTTTCCTGTAGCCATCTCGATCACAGTGCACCCAACTCAACACTCCATATATCAGCAGAGCTTCAGAAATAAGAAGGTTAGACGAATAGTTGGAAACACACAGGGGAAAATAGATGAGAACCCATTTCCAAAACACCATAACATTTGTAATCTATCATCTTACAAAATGTTAGAAGATTAAAGAAAGTAGTAGATTAAGGGAATTATGACATAGTAAAAGTACTTACAGGTTCAGGAAAAGATCCAAACTTCTCCAACAAAGATGAAATAGAACCACCGGAAACAAACTCCATAAATATATTCAACGAATCACTCTCCCTTACAGTTCCCAAATATCTCTAAAAACAAACAAAAAATCAACACTACACAAAGGAAAAAAAAAGTGAATGGATTAGCGTACTAACAACAATGTTTGGATGTGAAAGATTCTTCAGAAGTCGCACTTCTTCCTCAATCTCACGAATATGCCCTAAAACAAACAATAATTCATCCTAAATTAGAAACTTAAACACAAAGACTAAATCACTAAGCTACCAAAGTAATTAAACCTCACCTGAATCTTCTCCTTTCCATTGTTTGGAGCAATTAAAACCTAATCAACAAAGCAGCAACAACAAAACCATCACAAAATCAACAAAAGTAATAAACTTAAAATACAATTAACGGATAATCTGAACTAATAATTTTCAAATCGAACTGTTTAATCGCAAGAAGCTCGCCGGAATCGAGGTTCATCCCCATGTAAACCCTCCCGAAAGCACCGCAACCGATTAACTCTCCCTTTCTCCACCGAATCGCCGACGGCCCTTCTTCCTTTTTAGGAACGGGGAGACCAGGAGGCGTCGTCTTGTTGAAGAGTCCCATTCTAGAGCTGCGGATGCTGGAGGTAATCTTACCGACGAATCCGCTGAGACAACCATGTCGAGGAAGGTGATAAGAGGAACCCATTGAATGAGAAGAAGCAAAGGATGGATTGTAATGAACCAAAGAATTGAATAGAACAAAGAGTGGCAAATTTAATCGCCAAAACGGAAGAGATGATATCGTAACAGAGGAAGTCGAAACAAAAAAAAGAGATCTTCTGCTTGGACTAAATTCTACATTGTCCTAGTCAATACCATCTTTATTCTATTTTAATCCATCATAAATTTGATTTTTTTTTTCTTTTTGCTCAAAGTCTAAGTATAGTTAAAAAATCAATTACTCTTAATGAATCAGTATTATGTGTGATATGAATTACTAGAAACTACTTTGAATTACTTTGAATTATTAGAAACTATCTTAAATTACTAGAAACTACTATGAACAAAAAACAAACTACCTTGATTACTACAAACTACTACGAACAAAAAAAAAAGTGGGGGCAGTGAGAAAGATGGTGGGATAGTTAGAATAGTTATTTTCCAATTGGGGTATATCAGAATACTTTCCCTTCTGCTTTCATCATTAAAAAAAAAAAATCTTTTGCTTTCACCAGAGATAAACCGAATACCAGAAGAGAAATCAGACCAATACCAAACCTGGTTATAATGTGATAACCAAATCCTATGTGGATGATTCAAGGTTTTTAATTGGCTAAATATTATTGTTGACGTGGACAGTATATGATGGCTTTATTTAATCCTTTTAATAGAGTAAGATTTCTTTTCAAAGTATAAACTTCTCTGGTCTGTGGTTGAGAAAAGTAGGTTTTCATTTTCTTCTCGTCATCTGATTTGGGAAAGCCGTGAAGATTATTTTGTGATAATTTATGATATCATAAAAGACTTTGGTCCCCTCTTGTTCCTTTAAAGCTTCGGCTAATGGACACAAAATACGAATAGAGATTTGATCCAAATCTATCTTGTAACTGCAAATTTGTCTCACATTTACATGACTGCCACAAATGCATCATAAAATTGCAATATATTTTATGTAGAGAAAATTGGTAAAATGAGACGCATTAATTTTTAGTTTGTTCCATCATAACTTTGTCATAGATAGTTGAGAATATCTAGGAACAAAGCAAAATAGATTCTCAAGCACTGCTTTAGCAAGTATCTAGAAAAGAAAAGCTAGCATGGTGGACCAAGATGGCACACATTCCAAATAACTACGCAAGTCCATCTATACTATTAAAACTGAAGTACAAAAATTAAATGTTTGGAAACATGAATAAGAAAATTTTAAAAGTTTGATTGGAAACATGGATAGCTTATAAACCTAATGAGCTTATTTATTAAACTAAAGATTACTGCGATCCAAAGTAAAATTATTATTGTTTTTGGGTTTTCTATCATTAATATTTAATTTATTTCTGAAAATTATGTATACATATATGTACTCGTGTTTTAAATTTATTTAAAATAAATCAAGAATAATATATATTTTATTTATATGATTTATATTGACTATTGTTATAAGTTTTTAACAGTGATATACTAGCCTTACAATTTTTCATTAAAAATTAACTTAAAATTTTGACTAAATTGTTTAGTGTATTTAACTTTGCACAAAATTTAGCCAAAAAGTCTTTATAAATTATTACTAAAATGTTTACGGATCACAATATTTTACCAACGTCCCTGTTACACAATACAATGATGAAATACAATGTTTAAACAGTATATTATTACTTAGTAAAATAGGAATTGTTAGATTGTAACTTTTGAAATGTTTATAGATATCACAAAAACAAAAACCCGCCTGTGGGAACCGAAATCCACCTACTGTCAAATAATCATAAATAAGGAAAATTCGGGAAAACCCTAAGTTTCCAGAGGAACCGGCTATCTGCAGAACCGCACAACGAAGATTAAGATAACGATAAACTTAGAATTTTTAAAAGAATAAACGAAAATTGAGAGCAAAGAGGTTCTTATTCCGGATCTGCGTAGAATTGGTACAAAAAGAGTGGCCGAAAACTTAAGAACGAAAAACCCTAATTGAGACGCAGCTCGCTAACAGAAAACAGAAATATTCCTAAATGCTAATTTTGGTGGTGAGAGCTCTGAAAAATCGTGTCCCTTGCTTCTGCCCTAGACCTCTTATTTATATACTCCTCGCCTTGGTCATTCGGTCTTTCCATTTCGCCTAGATTTGACTATATCGGGAATTTTCCATTTTTCTCGATCCTTCCTTTTCTTCCGCAGAAATCTTCTATTTTTCTTCAAACCTTCCTTTTATCTTCAAACTTGACATTTATCTTCCTCCTGCGAGTAAACCGTCGAAACATTATCGTATCTTCGGGTTAAATTCCGTTAAGATCGTGAGATGGGTTTTTATCGCATTTTAGGACCTTCTGGGCCGTTCTGCAGTAAATCCGTTTTCCGACTTTATACGAGATCGTTTCCTGATCCGATGCTATTTTTAATAAGTTCCTCGAGCTAATCGTAAAGTTTTACGATTTACTCGACTTTTTATTAAAAACACGTTTTTTAACGATTTACTCGACGTTTTTATTAAAAACGCGTTTATTATGATTTCAACGAGAAATCTCGGATAAATCGTATAGTTTAGGCAATGTCCGGTGTTTCGTTTAACCGTTGCCGTTTTATACGATTTCCTTGAGTTCTTTGTCGAGAAGGCGAAGTTTTACGTTTTTTATCGTAAAACTCGAACGATAGGTCGGATCGAGATGGAACGGGAGATATTTCGGCCGTGGTTCAGAATGTTACTGTGTCGAAAGACGTACGTTTCGAATTGGGAATGCGGGAGACCGAGGCTCGGGACGTCCAGGAAGTTTCTAGTTCGTCCAACGACGAACTAAGCCGGCTGGCTTAGTTCGCCCGTGGGCGAACTAGTCGGTACGGGACTAGTTCGCGTTTTACAGCTGTTTCGGTTTTTTGCGGTTTCGTAAAACGATTCTCGAGTTTTATAAAACGATCTTCGAGTTTTATAAAACGATCTTCGAGTTTTATAAAACGATCTTCGAGTTTTATAAAACGATTCTCGAGTTTTATGAAACGATCTTCGAGTTTTATAAAATGATTCTCGAGTTTTATAAAACGATTCTCGAGTTTTATAAAACAATCTTCAGGTTTTATAAAACGGCTTCTCGAGTTTTATAAAACGGCTTCTTGAGTTTTATAAAACGATCTTCGAGTTTATAAAACGATCTTCGAGTTTTATAAAACGGCTTTTCGAGTTTTATAAAACGATTCTCGAGTTTTATAAAATGATCTTCGAGTTTTATAAAACGGCTTCTCGAGTTTTATAAAACGGCTTCTCGAGTTTTATAAAACGATCTTTAAGTTTTATAAAACGATCTTCGAGTTTTATAAAACGGCTTTTCGAGTTTTATAAAACGATTCTCGAGTTTTATAAAACGGTCTGCGAGTTTTATAAATAACTTTGAGTTTTATAAAACGACTCCTCGGGTTTTATAAAACTATTCCTTTTGTATTTTTGTGGGGAGTTTTGGCTATTAATTCCGTCGTACCGATTTTGACCCCAACAGTTAGCCCCCCAGCTCGTAAGAATCGTGAGGTTCTTGCGAGTGGATTGAGCTTGTTTGGCGAGTTTGGTAGAATTAGGCAGAACTTTAATGGCCAAAAAGTCCAAGGGTGAATAGTAAAATTTTGAATTCTTTATTCCACTTTTTACAACTTACCCAAGAAATTTTTCTCTCCACTTTCTCTGAAGATCTTCAAACATGTTTTCAGGAAGAAAGACTCGTTCCTCAACTAGTTCCAATTTTCACAATTCTGAGGGAACGAGTTCGCAGCCTCCAGCTTCGGCTCCGAAAGAAGAGTATTCGTCCCCGTTAATCGATCCGACGGACCTCGAGGCTTTTTGGGCGTTGGGAGACGAGTCGGGGTCCGCTAGGCCTGGGACGTGGGTTCCAGCTTTGTCGGACGTTGATCAAATTTCCAGACATCCGAGCTTGACGCTTTTAAACAGTATCGATTACATGCGCGAATTTTGCCGAGTTCTAGAGGCTGTCGAGTTTCGTTCCCCACTTGTCGGGGAGGGTGACAGGGATGCGCCCAAGGGTTTTTTCACATGTTACAACATTTTCTTGCAACAATGCCACTTATGGTTTCCGATCCCGGAAATCATTGTTCATTACCTTCACAGGCTGGGGCTATCGATCAGTCAGTTGAATCCCCCTGGTTTAAAGCAACTCATTGGTCTTTTGACGCTGAGTTATGAGCAGGGAATTACCCTTAACGTTGATCATCTCGAGGGTCTGTTAAAGCCCACAGGGCAATCGCGGAGGATCACTCTATGCCCTCGTAATGAAATTGTTACGGGCTGCTCAACGCTTTCTACTTCTTGGAAGAAAAATTTCTTCTACGTTCGTATCGACGGTGCGTCGGTCGAGGAGGGTTGCATTCCGCTTTTTACGACCATGTGGGGTCGGAGAGGTATGTGAATCGAGTTCATACGAATCCTCTTCTTCTGATTATTTTTTTATTCGTTTCTGTTTTTCCGCAGTGACCAACCCTTTGCCTCCGTATCCCGCGGATCTTCGGGACATCACCACTTCTCTCAAACGTGGTGAAATTGGTTGGTGCAGTTTTTCTCCGCAACGTGTCCGTCAAGCGGTTGCCCTCTTCCGATCTCGACTTTTTGCGGATTCTCCAATTTATGAAGAGGATCCGTTTATCGGGGGGTTCATTCCGTATGTTCCCTCGATGGGGAGTGGCAAATCATGCTTCCGAAGGGATAAAAATCTGGTTGTCGAAGACGATGACTCTGAACGCGCGGCTTCTCCTGATAATATTCTCAAGGACTTCCTTAATAGTCAGACGGAAGAAGGCGTCTGGACGAAGGCAGGCGGATCATCGACCTCCCATTTTCTGGACACCGACCATGATCAAGTCCCAGAGTTTATTAGGGTGTCTGAGAAAGCTAAGGAGGTATGTGTGTTTATTGTTTTCTTTTTCGAGCAATTCTTTTTTCTTATGATATCGCTTAATTCTTTTCTTTGGTAGGGTTTCCTCGTCATGAGCCGGGCCCTAGACAGCCGTACCGCTGAAGCTCGCCTTGCCGAGTTTCGAGCGAATATGGCTGAAAAAGAAGTTGCTCGTCTTCGGGCAGAGGTCAAGGCCAACCGAGCTGAAGAAGTGGTTGCGAGGGAGGTTGCTCGCGTGAGGGATGAGTGTGCGGCTAGGTCTCGTCGTGCCAAGGAGCTTTCTGACCAAAGGATTCGTCGTGCTCGTCGTGCGGGCGAACGAGAGGTTGCCGAGGAGATGAAGGCTCGTCGCGAGCGATTTGCAACCGGTTGTTCGGATGCGGAAGCTGTTCAACGAGCGCATGGTGATTATCGCGAATGTCGCGGGATCGTTCATGGGTTATCTCTAACTCAGAATGAAGGGTATTCGTTTGCTAAGGAATTCTCCGTGCGGCGGGAAAACCTGAATCGGGAAAGAGATATGCAGTCCGAATTTTTCGACCTTAAGGCGCGCATGTGGGATCAATGGAATCACATCATGGTGTCGCCGGATTCGGTCGAAGTCAGTCCTGGGATTTCGGGCATGGATGGTGAAGTCGATCAGCCTGCGTTTGATGACTTTGATGTGTGATGTTCTTAGTTTTTCGATTTTGTTGTTGTTTTTCCAGGACTGGCTGTTGGTGGCTTTGAATCCCTACTGCTGGGCGGTAGGTACTTGAATGCTTTTAATAAGACAATATTTTCTAAGTATGAATTCGTGTTTTGCGTTAGATGTAGAGGGAGGAATACGAGTTGTCATCTCGTACCTAACTCTTTGGTGTAAATCGTCCGATTCGTTAACTCGGGAGGTTTCGATTTTCGCGAGTGTTTAGATGTGGGCGAAGAGACATGCCTTTAGGATCTCGATTCATGCCTTGAGACGTTAGCGACCAGTGTGCTGGGTTTAGGGCAAGACCTAGGTTTACTTTCGGATTGGGGCTGTNGCGAGTGTTTAGATGTGGGCGAAGAGACATGCCTTTAGGATCTCGATTCATGCCTTGAGACGTTAGCGACCAGTGTGCTGGGTTTAGGGCAAGACCTAGGTTTACTTTCGGATTGGGGCTGTGCGATGACTAGTCGGCTTTCGTTTTGCCCGTTGCGATTTTAACCTGACTCCATACCGATTTAGAATCCGCGATAGGTCTCGGCTTATACGATTCGTATGGTTGGAATCGAGCATCTCACCGGGAACAATTTCTAAGTTTCCCGGAAGTGCTGACCAAAAATTTGGATTTCTTTTATAGCGCGCTATTTTATCCTCGTCGGATGTATGCGGACCGATAGCTCGGTGCGTTTGTTTACGACGGCTGGCGTGCTTGACGGGGCCAATCGCCGAGCGTTCGTGTTTTTATAGTCGCGGACGGACTTGGGGAAATATTTTTCTTTGAGAGTTTAGGCGACGTCTCGCCAGTTCTTTCCGAAAATATTTTGATATGGAAGTTTTTAGAAAAACGAATAAATAGTTGTTACTGCAGAAGCGATTTTCCGGATTTGCGTTTTCTGATAGTAGCGGAGGTACTCTAACTTTGTCTTTATTAAAAATTTCGAAAAAAATTTCGATTACAAAGCTAAAATAAATTTTGTAAAAAATTTGGGAGTATACGAATACTCGTATACTCACCCACTCCCCCCCCCTCCGTTTTGGAAGGGGGGATAGCTGAACTCGTCTTTAGGCGAGCTGCCTACGTATTCCTTTCGGAAATCAAGCCGTCTCGTAGTTCTGATTGTTTGCGCGAGTGTGCTTACTTGGCTGTCGCAGACTTCTCGATCGCTTCAGTTGCGGGATCGATGTCTTTGTCCGGGATTATCTCCTCCGGTCGGGTGGAAGCAATGGGTGCGGAAACTTCTGGTTTCTCAGCTGTTGCTTGCTTTGGGCCGTCTTCTGCGGGCGGTGGCGTGACCTTTGCCCGTTTTGGTTTCACGATCGCGACCGCCAATTGCCTCAGCTTATGTTCGGCCAGGAAGCAAGATCGCGATTGTCTTCGGCATCCCCAAATTACTGCGACTCCCGTAGTCGTCGGGAATTTGATGCCTAAGTGATACGTGGACAGAACCGCCTTCATGGAATTTATCCAAGGCGTGCCCATAATCACGTTGTAGATAGCCAGGAAATCGACTACCGCGAAGTTAACGATTTTCGTCACTTCTTTTGCGGGGACTGGTAGTCGGATTGATCCCAGGGTCATTGACGTTTCGCCGGAGAAACTAGTCAACGGTTTTGGAATCGGCTCGACTTCCGAGAGGTCGATTCCCATGCGTGCTATCGTGTTGCGGAAGATCACGTTGACAGTACTCCCGGTATCGACCAAGATCCGAGCGACTTCTAAATCGCCTATTACTAAGTCGATGACAAGAGGATCGGCGTGAGGTTGGTCGATTCCGCCGGTTTCAGCATCGGTTAATGAGATCACTCCTTTCGGAGAGTCATCCGTCGGCACCTTCCAACTCGAACCGGTTTCGGCTTTGCGTTGGTAGGATTTTATGGACGAGACGGTGTCGTTGTAGTATTGCGATTCGCCGATGATCATGTTGATTTTTCGGCGGTTAGCGTCGTTACCCTTCTCGTCTTGTCTTCGTCCGCGCTTTTCGCCCGACTGGTTTCCCTGAGGCGGAGTTTATGCTTGCGCGTTCCTATCGTTCTTCGGAAGGCGATCTGAATCGCGGATGAGATCCTTGACACTAGATATCTTGGAAAGTTCTCCCGCGACCAATTTTGCGGCAATCCTGGCGCCGAGAACTTTGCAGTTCACGGTGGAATGCCCGCGGGTTTCTTCTCGTCCACGTGTTACCCGTAGTTTGTTCTTGCTCCGAACCGGAGTTGGTTGCGTAGTTATGCGCCCCTTGGAGATCTTGTCCCTCGTGATGGACGAATTTGTCGTTACGAGAGTTCCTCTTCTTCTGCTTCTGCTCGGACGCGTTATCCTTCGCGTATGTTTTTGTCGGCTTATGCTTCTCAGACAGGATTTTGGTCTCTTCTTCAATGGTTATGAAGTCAGTGGCCTTATGGAGCGCATCCTGGATCGTCCGCGGTTTCTCGAGAGTTATCCACTTGCGGAATTTCGATTTATACCAGAGTGATTTCCTTAACGCGTCGATGGCCGCTTTGTCGCTGATTCCGCTAACCCTAGCCATGACGAGTTTGAATCTGCTCATGAAATCGCGGAGAGATTCGTCCTTCTTTTGCACCAAGCTCCAGAGGTCGGCGTCGGAGGTTTCTGGATTAATAAACATCAAGTATTGCTTCAGGAATTCCGAAGCCAGTCGACGGAAACTTCCGATCGAATTTCGCCTAAGTTTGGCAAACCATTCGAGCGCGGCTCCATCTAGGTTTTCGACGAAGAGGCGGCAGTAGCCTGCGTCTTTTTCGTGGTCCTTGAGCTTGGCTCGTCCCATGGTAATCTAGAACGCTTGTAGGTGCGCGTTGGGATCGGACGTCCCGTCGTAAGTCGGCACCTTAAGGTTTCCGGGATCGGGCAGTTTGATCTCGGTGATGCGGGCCGTGAAGGGCGTTTTCCGATACTCGTACAGTAGCCGATCGATCTCGGGTGCGGCGCTGGTAACGTGGTGAATCTGAGATTTCACCGCTTTTACCTCTGCGGCCGTTTTGGTGATATATTCGCAGAGACCGCGAATCTCGGTCAGACCGCCAGCAGTTTTCCGACCTTGTCGGTGTTTGCTGCGAGTGACCGGAGATCGCTCCTCGGCGGTTTTTGCGTATCGCGCGAAGTCGAGTTCTCCTTCGTCTCCAGTAAAAGAACGTTCATGAGAAGACTCCGGCAGAGGACTTCGAGTCTTTCTTCTCCTAGGATGGACGTCAGCGTCTTCGTCTGTCGAATCGGCCTGGTCGCTTGTCTCTAGGTTAACCCTTTCGATGCCGTCACCCTCGGTCTCCTGTTCGTGAGTAGGAGGTTTCTCCGATTCGTTCCGTGTCGCGTCAGGATTATCTTTTCCGGAATCTTTTTCCGGTAAGTTACCCTGCTCGGTTCTGGGACGATCCGTAGGAGCGCCAAAGTCCAGCCTTCTTCCGCGGATCTTAGTAGTTCCGCGGGAACGAATTGCTCGGGTTTTCGCGGTTAGGGTTTTCACCTGTTTCGCGAGCGAACCAATGAGCTTTTCCTGCTCTTTCGATATTTTTTTAAACTCGGAAAGCATCTTCTCGAGGGTCTCGGCGTTAGCGTTTGTAGCGTTGGCCGAAGACGCTCCTTGTGGCGGTGTTGTTTCAACGTTGTCACGTTCGTTGCGAGTTTGGTTGTCACCAGTCATCGTTTCTTTGTTGGACATGTTGCGGCTTCGGTGTAAGATAGATCCGACCCCCCTCCTTCTAGCGCCAAACTGTGGGAACCGAAATCCACCTACTGTCAAATAATCGTAAATAAGGAAACTCAGAGGAACCGGCTATCTGCAGAACCGCACAACGATGATTAAGATAACGATAAACTTAGAATTTTTAAAAGAATAAACGAAAATTGAGGGCAAAGAGGTTCTTATTCCGAATCTGCGTAGAACTGGTACAAAAATAGTGGCCGAAAACACTACAAGAAAACTAAGCCATTACTAGGAAAATTTACTAGGAAAACATTTCCTCGTAAAAATACTACGAGTTTACTTCGACTTTACGAGGAAACTTCTTTTCCTCGTAAAGTTCTCGTAAACTTACGAGAAAAGCGTTTCCTCGTAAAGTGGAAGTAAATTTACGAGGCACTTACGAGGAAAATGTTATTTTCCTCGTAAAGGCATAGTAAAACCTTTCCTCGTAAAGTCCTAGTAAATCTTTACTACGAAATTAGGAGGAAAGGATTTGTTACTACGAAATTAAGAGGAAATGGATAGAAAATATAGAATATTAATCAAAAACGTGTTTTGTACCTACTTTTCCTAGCAATTTCCTAGTAAATGCTCAGATTCAAAAATTTCTATAAATACCACCATATGTGATTCATTTGAAACACACCCAAAAAAAATCAGCTATAAGCTTGATCAAACAAAAAAAAATGTCCGGTCCGGGAAGTATTTACGAGTTGCGGAAGTGGATGTATTCACACAGAGATAACAACGGGAGGGTGACGAAAGAATTTCTCGAAGGGTTGGAGACGTTTATGCATCAAGCAGATTCTACACCACTCACGCAGGAAAGTGGTAAGATGTTCTGTCCTTGTCGGAAATGTTGCAATACCAAATTAGGCCCTCGTGAAAATGTTTGGAAGCATTTAGTTAATAGAGGTTTCATGCCATATTATTATATTTGGTATCAACATGGAGAAGATGCTAGTTGTAGGAATGAAGGTAGCAGTAGTAATCAGGTTGAACCGGTTGATCATTTGCGTAATGAAGGTAGCAGTAGTTATAGCTATCATCACCAAGAGGAACAAATGGTAGATTGTGATAGGGTTCATGATATTGTAGGTGATGCATTTGTAAGGAATGATGATGATGAAGTTGAAGAACCTAACTTAGATGCAAAAAAGTTTTACGAAATGCTAGAAGCTGCGATTGAGCCAATTTACAGTGGTTGTAGAGAAGTTCTGTCTAAATTGTCGTTGGCTGCTAGAATGATGAGTATTAAAACCGATCACAATCTACCTGAAAAATGTATGGATGCATGGGCAGACTTGTTTAAAGAGTATTTGCCAGAAGACAATGTGTCTGCTGAATCTTATTATCAGATTCAGAAATTGGTATATAGTCTAGGGTTGCCCTCGGAGATGATAGACGTTTGGATCGACAACTGCATGATTTACTGGGGAGATGATGAGAAGTTAGAAGAATGTCGATTTTGTAAGAAGCCACGATTCAAACCGCAAGGTCGAGGGCGTAATAGGGTACCGTACCAAAGGATGTGGTACCTACCAATCACAGACAGATTGAAAAGATTGTACCAATCTGAGGAGACTGCTGGAGGGATGAGATGGCACGCCG
>CAKOAT010585153.1:20069-169846 GCA_932364175.1 Eruca vesicaria subsp. sativa
AAAGCCCTAGTAATAGAAAACACGGGCATATCAATTTCCTCGTAATGTTCTAGTAAGGCTTTACTAGGGCTTTACGAGGAAAAAAACGCGGGCATAGCTATTTCCTCGTAAAAGGTTTTCCTCGTAAAGCCCTAGTAGAGCCATTACGAGGACCTTACGAGGAAATAAAAACGCGGGCATAGCTATTTCCTCGTAAGGTTCTAGTAATGTTACTAGGGATTTACGAGGAAACAAAATTCTTTATATATACGCGAGCAATCCGGTTTCTCATTTGCTAGTAACCTTCTCTCTAAGCCCTCTAAAGGTTCTCTCTAATCCGTAGTTAGGTGATTAGATTAGGGAATTTAGATTAGGTGGTTAGTTTAGGGAATTTAGATTAGGTGGTTAGTTTAGGGAATTTAGATTAGGTGGTTAGTTTACGTAATTTAGATTATGTTAGTTTACTTTTAGTTACTGTTTTTTTAAATTATGCGGGAATTAATGTTTTCAAAATTTTTTTTTAAAAAAATATAGATGCCTAGACAGAGCAAGATTGCTAAGGCTGCTGCTAAGAGGGCGTCGACTCTCGAGGGGATAAGCTACGGAGATATGTTTGGGCGTCACGATAGTCCGGGTTCATCCTCGTCAGCTCCCGGTGGTTCATCTTCGGCAGTTCCCGAGACTCAGCAGCCACATCCTCCTCCTCCTCCTCAACTTCATCCCGATTTGCAGGTGCCGCCGAATGCACCCTTTGCGGTGTACACGGTGGAGGATATTTTGGCCCTTCCAGGCAGAGAAGGGCTGGCAGAGTTAGATCTTCACCGACGGAACGGCCAAAACATTTTATGGTATTTTTTAATTTTTAAATTTTTTATTTATTTATTTCTTAATTAACAAAATATTTAGAAGTTAATCTAGCTAATGATTTATTTTGTGTCTTTCCAGGTTTGGTTGTGACAATAGTGTCGGATCTAGCGTCACAGACTGTATCAAGGGATAGTTTCCCGATCCAGCTCCGAATTGGAAGAAGACGGCGAGCCACACAAAAAAGACGTGGTTCAAATCGTTCGCTGTAAGTTAATTTAGTTTGTTAATTTATTTTTAATTATTTTAAATTATTAATATAATTGAACTAGTCCGTCTTTTATTTTTTCTGCTTACAGCAAAAGTATCGCTGGTCTATTGGGATTCACGACCGAGTGAAGAAGGAGTTTGAGGCCAAGGCAAAAGCATGATTGCTCGACACGGTCTACAACTGGAAGGGCGACTATGAGGTATTGATTTATAAATTATAATATATATATAGTTTTAAAAATATTATATATTGACTTTAATGATCTAATTTTTTTTTTAATCAGGTGGATGGTTACGAGGCCGGGAAACCCGATTGCCTCACAACCACGGTGTGGGATGGCCTNGGACCCACCGGAACAAGGCTGGGCAGTTTGTAGATCCTGCTTCGGAGAGGATCTACAACGAGCTTGTTGCCCGAGTTGACGAGCGCCAGACCCAGCTGACTCAGCAGACTGGGTCTCCAGTCATATTATCCACTGTTGACGTGGATAAGATTTACGAGGAGGTAAATAATTTGTTTTACTATTAATTTTTAATATTTTAAAAAAATTTCTTAATGTTATTAATATTTTTATTTTCAGGTCGCCCCTAGGAAAAAGGAGCGTATCATCGGGATTGGCTCGGTTAACGATGTCCCTGCAGCGACATCGTCTTATCATCAGGAGCAGCACGATGTCAATGATCAGCTGCGCTCGGAGTTTCAGGCGACGCAGTCTCAAGTGACTTCGCTCACCGAGAATGTCACTTCTCTCACCGATATCCTCGACATTATGGCGGTTGGAAACCCGCAAGTGCAGGAGCTGTTGCGTCAGAGACGGGAACGTGCAGGGATTCCAAGTACCCAACATCCTCCGCCATCACAGTCACAGCCGGCAACTAACTATGGAGAGGATTTGCCGAGCCAGGACGACGTTTTGTTCAGTCAGCAATTTCACGACCAGCATCCGTAGTTTCTTTTATTTTTATTTGTATATTATGAATTTAAAAACTTATTGTATATTATCTAGTTATTTATAAAATATTTTGTTTTTTTATTTTTAATTATAATTTGATTTGTTTTTTTTTAAAAAAATAAATTAATTATTTGTAATTATTTTTGTAATAGGAAAAAAACATTTCCAAGCAAAATCCTCGTAAAATATTCCAAGTAATATCCTCGTAATGTATCACTACGACCTTACGAGGAAATGTTTACTACGAGCTTACGAGGACCTTACGAGGAAAATTTTACCACGCCTTTACGAGGAAAGATTTCCTCGTAAATTCGTTACGACCTTACGAGGAAAATGGCTTTACGATGAACGTGTTTCGAGGAAACGCGTTTCCTCGTAAGTTCCTAGTAAAAGGCCATTTACTAGGAACTAACAAGGAAAACCCGTCCTAGTAATGGACGAGTATTCTTGTAGTGAAACTTAAGAACGAAAAACCTTAATTGAGACGCAGCTCGCTAACAGAAAACGGAAATATTCATAAATGCTAATTTTGGTGGTGAGAGCTCTGAAAAATCGTGTCCCTTGCTTCTGCCCTAGACCTCTTATTTATATACTCCTCGCCTTGGCCATTCGGTCTTTCCATTTCGCCTAGATTTGACTATATCGGGAATTTCCATTTTTCTCGATCCTTCCTTTTCTTCCGCGGAAATCTTCTATTTTTCTTCAAACCTTCCTTTTATCTTCAAACTTGACATTTATCTTCCTCCTGCGAGTAAACCTTCGAAACGTTATCGTATCTTCGGGTTAAATTCCGTTAAGATCGCGAGATGGATTTTTATCGCGTTTTAGGACCTTCCGGGCTGTTTTGCGGTAAATCCGTTTTCCGACTTTATACGAGATCGTTTCCTGATCCGATGCTATTTTTAATAAGTTCCTCGAGCTAATCGTAAGGTTTTACGATGTACTCGACTTTTTATTAAAAACACGTTTTTTAAGGATTTACTCGACGTTTTTATTAAAAACGCGTTTATTATGATTTCAACGAGAAATCTCGGATAAATCGTATAGTTTAGGCAATGTCCGGTGTTTCGTTTAACCGTTGCCATTTTATACAATTTCCTCGAGTTCTTTGTCGAGAAGACGAAGTTTTACGGTTTTTATCGTAAAACTCGAACGATACGTCGGATCGAGATGGAACGGGAGATGTTTCGGCCGTGGTTCAGAATGTTACCGTGTCGAAAGACGTACGTTTCGAATCGGAAATGTGGGAGACCGAGGCTCGGGACGTCCAGGAAGTCTCTAGTTCTTCCAACAACGAATTAAGCCGGCTGGCTTAGTTCGCCCGTGGGTGAACTAGTCGGGACGGGACTAGTTCGCCCACGGGCAAACTAAGCCAGCTCGGCTTAGTTTGCCGGTGGGCGAACTAGTCGGTACGGGACTAGTTCGCGTTTTACGGCTGTTTCGGTTTTTTTCGGTTTCGTAAAACGATTCTCGAGTTTTATAAAACGATCTTCGAGTTTTATAAAACTTGAATTTTTATAAAACGATCTTCGAGTTTTATAAAACGATTCTCGAGTTTTATAAAACGATCTTCGAGTTTTATAAAATGATTCTCGAGTTTTATAAAACGATTCTCGAGTTTTATAAAACGGCTTCTCGAGTTTTATAAAACGATCTTCGAGTTTTATAAAACGATCTTCGAGTTTTATAAAACGGCTTTTCGAGTTTTATAAAACGATTCTCGAGTTTTATAAAACAATCTTCGAGTTTTATAAAACGGCTTCTCGAGTTTTATAAAACGGCTTCGAGTTTTATAAAACGGCTTTTCGAGTTTTATAAAACGATTCTCGAGTTTTATAAAATGATCTTCGAGTTTTATAAAACGGCTTCTCGAGTTTTACAAAACGGCTTCTCGAGTTTTATAAAACGATCTTTAAGTTTTATAAAACGATCTTCGAGTTTAATAAAACGGCTTTTCGAGTTTTATAAAACGATTCTCGAGTTTTATAAAACGGTCTGCGAGTTTTATAAATGACTTTGAGTTTTATAAAACGAATCCTCGGGTTTTATACAACTATTCCTTTTGTATTTTTGCGGGGAGTTTTGGCTTTTAATTTCGTCGTACTGATTTTGACCCCAACACCGCCCAGTCGGACAGGTTATGATCTAGTTAAGAATATAGCCATTGTCAATTTTACACAAAACATTCATCAAATGAAAAAACCGTAAAAGACAAAGTTAATGATAAGAAAATGACGAAGTCTGGTACAAAAGGATTCTATCATATCAAACGTCCAATGCATTTGCAGTCATTGATGATTGCACTGAATAAAGATGAATACATCTGGCATGACCTTAGGGTTTTCAATATGAATGTATAAATAAGTTACTCTTGTAATCTATGTTGCATGGAAACTCCGTTCAATGTCCGTTTCCTGTTTCGGAAACGCTTCGGAATCGAAATCTCTTCGAAACTCGAGGAAACTCTTGGAAACACGTTTTTGGAAAATTTCATTTTGGAAACAGGATGGAAACTTGCATTTATGATTTGGAACAAGCGTTTGTGTAAGCAAGAAGAGTTAATAATATACAAAACTTCATCTTCTCCCCTCGGTGTTTACATAATTCTTTCATGGTATTAGATTCATGGAAGCTCTAAACATGGAACTTTAGTATCTACCTTCTTTCTTACGGAGACAAAATAGATTCTATGAAAATCACAGTTCAAGGCTTTCTTATACTGGTCTTCTTGGGTTCGCCACAGATCAGTCTCAATGTCCTCCTGCCACACTTATCGCCCAGGCAGCAACGACACTGCAACAGAAGCCTCAAATCTAGACTTTAAGAAGTGGTTTCAGACAGATCATGTCATCAAATTATTGCTGCTGGGGTCCTTTCTAAAGATGTTTTGGGTTTTGTTGCTGACTGTCAAACATTCCATGATGTTTGGATCTCTCTGGTGAAACACTACAACAGAGCAAACTCCGCTAGACTCTTTGAGCTTTAGAGAAATCTTCAACCATCAACAAACTAAACATCCCATGAAAGACTATCTTCAAGAAATCAAGTTAATCTGCTCACAACTCCTCTATTGGGGGAGTCCCGTAGATGAGTTCATGGCCTTGGAAAAAAACTATGGGCTCATCAAAACAAGCATAAAGAAAACTATGGACTCTCTATTAAGAAAAGAAGATCCTCTTTTTACTCTCGTATATTTTCCACAATCCTTGTATATCAATCACACAAATCATCTTCTATAATGGCTTCTCTATTTTGTATAAAGATGTACATAAGTTTATCAATACAATTATCCTTTACACCTTTTATAGTATCAGAGCATGCTTTTACATAGCATCCAATTTTTTCTAGCCACCAAGTTCTATCTTCGTCGCTATCTTCTAACTCGTATGTCTCACCTATTCCTAATGTAACCTCATCCGTTGAGACTGTTGTGCCTAATACCACCTCTCTACTGAACATCAACATGTCAAACGTCATCAAGCTCATTGCATCCAACTATTTCTGCTTTGGAGCCGCCAAGTTCATATGGGTATTAACTTTGCCCATTATCTTGATGACTCGCCCCTGCACCAAATACTAGTATCACTATCGAAGTCGTCACTACTCCCACTCCAGCTTTTCTTCTCTGGAAAAGACAAGAAAAAATAATTTTCAGTGCACCTATGGGAGATATTTCTCAGAAAATTCAGCTGCTGGTCTCCATGGCATCAACGTCAGCTAGCGTATGGACAACTCTTACGTCCACATATGGTCACATCAAGCAGCTGCTGAACCAGATCAGGCAATGGACGAAAGTAACCAAGACTGTATGTGTATCTTCAAGGACTCACCTCACGTTTTGATCAACTAACTCTTCTGGGCAAGATTCTTGATCACGAAGACAAGCTTGACTACATTCTACAAGCTTGACTACATTCTTGATATGCCCCCATCCCTCCCTAAGCTTCACAAAAAACTCTGATAGACTTTAGGTATCTCTATCCCTTATAAACAACGAACTCTTCTTCTTATTATCAATGGTAACCGATTACAGCTTGAGTGTGACACTAAGCTATGTTCTCATGGCGAACAAGCTCAGCACACCAGTTTCATGGCGACTGTGAAGTCTAGACTCATAGCCTCTAAGAACAAACAACATCAAGCATACCCTCTCTCATCGTCATCTTCTCTTCTTATATCCGACTTCTTCCTGAGCTAACTCTAACAGCAAACCTTCTGCACCAGACCAAGGCTCTCCTGAGCCTTCCTCATTAACATGTCAGCATATCACTTGCCACGTCAGACTCAAGAGAATAGAAGCCTATCAATACTCCCATCAACCAAAACAAGCTTGCCCTCAAGCTTGTATGAAAAGAAAACACCATCTCTTCCTTTCATAAACTGACGTGATCTCCACTGACATGAAAACACTACAAGTCTATATGCCTTGAACGTTCCAGCTTCAATCTCTATGCTTATCAGACACTCTAATGCGCCAACCATCTCAGCATGGCCAGTGGAATCAACTTTACTTCTCCAGCGATGCCAAACAGAGCAAGAATTACTCCAAAGAAGCACAACATGTAATGGCAGAACTTGCATTTTATTTAGTCTCTCTTTGTATTTGAACATCCATGATTTGTAGAACTTCTTCTATTGCTTCTGTTGATGTATCAAAACCTGCCCTTGATGTCTCTTAACTTGCATCTCTATAAAGCCCTTTTCTTTAAGTGATTGCTGATTCTCCACTCGTACCATCTCATCTATACATGGTTCTGTCTTTTCCCTTCGTTCTCTCACCATTTTCTTAAAAAGATCAGACTCGCTTGCTGTAGCAAACAACCACATCAACATATCCATTATCAACAAGCAAGTCAACATTCGCATGTATACTCTCTCCCTTAAAAATAAGCTTGACCCCAAGCTTGAACTGAGCGAAATAATGGACACACTCTCATGAATAGATTCTTGTGCTTGCAATTCTATTATATTTCCTGCAACTTTTATTAGAGAAACAGATTGTAATACCACTATGATAGGAGCGAGCACTTGAGACTGATCCATTGTTATATATAAACAACACCACGGCCACACAACTTCCATCTGCCTCAGCAACACAAGTAATCTCCCCAAAACTGATTCTAACTTCTTAAACCGCTACTTATGTTTCACTTGGAACTTGCCATCTTCTAGTGAAACCTGTTTCAGTTCCTTGATTAGTTGAATCAATCTCATTGTGCATTTCCCTCGTTATATATGTGTGTGTCTCAGTCTGCTCCCATACGCAGCATTGTCCCCTTCCTGCAGTTTCTTATTGTTGAGTGCCACGACAAGCAAAGGAAGACAACAGTTCCATTGGACCGTCAGCCATCTCGTACTCATAGTCCCTTCCCACATACTTTCTATACTGCTCATGAACTTAAACTTCTTTTCTGTGAATTTGAAACCCTGTCTTAGAACTCTCAGCGAGACCTTCCTTTTTTTAAACTTGAATTTCCAAGTTTTGAAGCACTTCCTCTGCCACTTCCTACTTGGACCCCGTCGAAATCTGTGACCACACAGTCTCGAGACACAAGCAATCTCCACATTCTCTGCATCAACAATCACAGTTCCACTCAAAATTTTCACTGAATCTCCTACCTGAGCTGGTACTGGTGAATAATTATGTGCCGCTTGATAAGAGGTCACATAAAATCTTTCATAGTTGGTGACGATATCCTTTTCACCATCTTTGCTGGACTCTATCTGTGTTCTGTTCCAATGCTTGTTGCTGAGTCTCCCCTGTTTTCTAAGTTGTGGATGGTAAATATATCTTATCCACCAAAGCATACTCCAGAAACGAATTAGGCTGGTCCACACAAGTATTGGCTGATATCTCATTTGTTAGGTCAGTCTTTTGTTCCATCTCCTGAAGTGACGCAGGCGTAAGCTCTTTCTCTTGAGTAGCCTCTGAACTTGAAGTGTTCTTAAACATTACTTCCCCCGAAGAACAACTTGAAATATGACAGTCATTACAACTCATAGACACAACATCCACATTTAATAAAGCCATTTGCTTTACCATATCTGTCTCAGGAACAAGCGCAGGCATCTCTGCAACCTGTTCTGCCTGCAAAATCACTTCATTCTCCAGATTCAGAGACAAGTCATCCACTTCTGTGACATGTGAAACTGATAATATATCATTTAAGTCCTTCTCATGATCAATAGCTGAAACCGTTTCACTCTGCACATTTTATTTCTCATGAATCTGATATGAGCCTGCCGATTTGAGCACCATCTGGAAGACGAAGACGGAAGGAAACTGTTCCCACGCGAGCTAGTATTTCAAATGGTCCATAAAACTTTGGGAAAAGCTTTGTGAAAGCTTTCTTAGCAACAATAAGCTGTCTGTATGGATGTAACTTCAACCAAACCCATTCCCCTATGCCAAACTCGACTGAGCGATGATGTTTATCATAGGATGCTTTCATTCTGTTTTGAGCGTTTAGTAAATGTTCCCTTGCTGTCGCTAAAGAATCATCTCTCTCTTCTAGTGCAACATCAACAGCTTCTATTTTCAAACTTCTTGTAGTATAGTCTAAAAGACGAGGTGGCTCTCTTCCATAAACCATCCTAAATGGCGTATCCTTTAAACTAGTGTGATAGGATGTGTTATAGCAATACTCAATCCAAGGAAGCCATGTAAGCCATTTCCGTGGTTCATCTCCCGTGACACACCGCAGATACATCTCTAGAGTCCGATTGACCACCTCGGTCTGACCATCGGATTGTGGCCGATAGGCTGTTGTAAAACACAAGTTGGTACCCATAAACCGAAAGAGTTCCGTCAAGAAAATTCAGCGAAAAACCTTATCTCTGTCTGATACTATCGTCTCTAGGATACCATGCAATTGTACAATGTCTCGAAAAAAACTTGGGCCACAGAGACAGCAGTATAAGGATGACTTAAAGCGATAAAATGTGCATTCTTTGAAAAGCGATCAACCACCACCAAGATGACTGTTTTCTGAAACTTTCGGCAATGCCTCGACGAAATCCATCGAGATATCAGCCCATATCTTTGTTGGAACCGATAGTGGTTGCATCAATCCCGCGGGCTGCAGCTTTTCCCATTTATTCTTCTGACATATTTGGCAAGTGCTCACAAATTCTTGAACATTTTTCTTCCACGTTCTCCAATAAAAATCCCAACGGATCCGTTCCATAGTTTTTTGGACACCCTCATTACCAAAATTATGAAAACCAGTCATAACATCTCGGACCAGATCTGAATTTGAATCCAGATAAACTACTGCTTTGCGAAAAATAAGACCATCCTTTGCTTCCCATATCTCCGTTTCCTCGCCTCGAATGATTTTATCTCTGAGTTCGCCAAGCTTATCGTCATTCTGAAATTCTTTGCGAACTCGAGCCAAAATATCTGTATCGCCCCGACCGCCCACGGCTAATGGGCCACCCACGCCCGCTCTCTCGGCCCGTGGGCCCATCCCGTTCCAACGGTCGGTCCGTTAATTTTCTTAGGCTCTAGAGTCATGTTTACTGACCCTGCAATCACCACTCGTCCTTTCCCCGTGCTTTGGCCTCACTTACACGGTATCGCAAACCACTTCCCGATAGGTCACCCATCCTTTGACTACTCCAGCTCAAGCACGCTTAACTCTGGAGTTCTCTCTGGATGTGCTCCCGAAAAGGTAAGTGCACTTTGGTGACATAGGTAGCCAAATCAATCCTCTTAAGTCTTTTCATATATCACAACTCGGGATGTTACAATTCACCCCCTCTCAAAGAACGCAACGTCCTCGTTGCGCCCCCGACAGGTCTCAAGACGCCTCTCAGGTCAGAACTGAGATGGCTAACCAGCTCTGATACCACTTGTAACGCCCCGACCGCCCACGGCTAATGGGCCACCCACGCCCGCTCTCTCGGCCCGTGGGCCCATCTCGTTCCAACGGTCGGTCCGTTAATTTTCTTAGGCTCTAGAGTCATGTTTACTGACCCTGCAATCACCACCCGACCTTTCCCCGTGCTTTGGCCTCACTTACACGGTATCGCAAACCACTTCCCGATAGGTCACCCATCCTTTGACTACTCCAGCTCAAGCACGCTTAACTCTGGAGTTCTCTCGGGATGTGCTCCCGAAAAGGTAAGTGCACTTTGGTGACATAGGTAGCCAAATCAATCCTCTTAAGTCTTTTCATATATCACAACTCGGGATGTTACAATATCATTCTGAGAAACACTGGTGGCATTTAATTTCGTAACCTCATCTGAATCGTTCTCGTGACATCTAGACAAAGCATCAGCAACCTTATTTGTCATCCCGGAACGATACTTGACTGAGAAATTAAACCCAAGTAGCTTACTGATCAAATGTACTTGTGGAGATGTCAAGAGACGTTGTTCCAATAAATACTTAAGGCTGTAGTGATCTGTACGTATGAGAAAACGTGTCCCCCATAAATACGGTCTCCAATGAATCACTTCTTTAGCTAGCCCAATCAATTCTCGTTCGTATGCAGCCAGTTTTACATGGCGAGCTGCTAAGGTGTGGCTAAAAAAAAGAGATGGGGTGACCTTCCTGCTGTAGAACCGCACCAATCCCACTTCCTGAAGAGTCACATTCTACAATAAATTCTTTGGTGAAGTCTGGGAGTGCCAAGATTGGAGATTCGGAGAGTGCCTTTTTGAGGAGATGAAAGTGTTTGTTGCAGCCTCGGTCCAAATAAATCCCTTCTTCTTCAGGAGTTGAGTCAATGGATCAGCCATGAACCCATAATCTTGGATTAATTTTTGGTAATATCCTGCCAAGCCCAAGAATCCTCGCACAGCACGGACTGATGCTGGTTGAGGCCATTTAATAATAGCTTCAATTTTTTCTTGATCAACTTGGACACCCTTCTTTGAGATAACATGTCCCAAATAGCCCACCTTTTGTGTTCCAAACGAACACTTGACCCTTTTTAACAGCAACTGATGTATTTGTCACACCTCTAACACATACTCAACGTGTCGTACATGATCCGTCCACGTCTTACTATAGATCAAGATGTCATCAAAGAATACTAAGAAAAATTTGCGAAGAACCTCAGTAAACACCAAATTCATTGGGCTTTGAAAAGTGGATGAGGCATTGACGAGACCAAACGGCATTACCAAGAATTCGTAGTGACCATGATGAGTGCGAAAAGCCGTTTTCTCGATGTCATTTTCGAACATGAGAACCTGATGATACCATGATGTTAAGTCGAGTTTTGTAAAAAATCGAGCTCCATGTAATTCATCAAGTAATTCATCAACGACTGGAATTGGACACTTGTCTTTCACTGTAATTTTGTTGAGATCTTAATAATCAATGCAAAATCTCAAAGTGTTATCAGATTTCTTCACCAGAAATACCGAAGAGGAGAACGGAGAACTACTCGGACGAATGACCCCGTCGCGAAGCATCTCGATACACTGCCTTTCTATTTCATCTTTAAGGAGGTGAGGGTAGCGGTACGGACGTACTGCTATTGGATTGGATTCTTGAAGCAATCTGATCCGGTGATCGCATTCTCGTTTAGGGGGCAGGCCAACAGATTTTGAAAACATCATACTGAACTTGTTGATAACGTTATCGAGCAAGTCCGATGTTGTCACTTGAGCCAGGGCCCAGATGCTTTGTTTTGTAGCTTGAACTATGGGTGAAATATCAAACCCTGGTGTTGTGAACACTTTTTCTTCATCAGAGAACCAATTATCCAATGCCTCACCATCACATTCTAGTGCATGAAGGGATACTTGTGGTTTCCCACGTGCTTCACTGTGCCATACCACCGGTGTAGAGTTGTGATGGAACTCAACAGTCTTATTCGGTCCATCCCAGATCACTCTCCCTAAAGCATTCAACCATCTGATCCCAAGAGCCAACCTTTTAACGAAATTGCAAAACAGTCGGCTTTGAATTAGTGCCCTTGTACAGACATTACCATTCCTTTGCCAAACCCCTGAATCGGACATTTTCCACCATCAGGAAGAGCGACAAACCGCCTGGATTTCCGGTGTATCGGAATTCCCAGCTCCTCCACCAAACTACTCTTGATAAAGTTGTGCGTGCTCCCCGTATCTAGTAACACCCATCCTGTTCATGTGGCAATATTAGCTAACACTTGGAAGGTTTGCTCGGTTTGTTCCCCATTCATAGAATTGAGTGAGATTTCTAACTCATCTTCTCCAGTCCACTCATTTCCCTGGTTGTCTCCCTCCGCGACTGGCATGATATAGAAAAGAACAGGACTACACACATGACCATGTACGTATAATTCATCGCAATTAAAATATAGTCCTTTTGCTCTTCTGTCTGCCATCTCTGCCGGTGTTAATTTTTTCCAAAACTTCTTTTGTGGCGTTGGTTTTTGCACTCCTGGCTTTGTGGTCTTTGCTTCCCCTCCACGATTTTCCTGTTTGGTCGATGACCCATATGTTTTCGTAATCGGAGCTAGATGACCACCAAACATCTGGGTGCGTTTATCACTGTCAATCTTGTACTCGTTATCTCTAGCATATTCTATGGCTTTAAAAATCGTTTCAGGACGCAGATATTCGACTTCTTTGCTTAAGCTATCCGTCAAATAGTCTAAAAATTAACATATCAAATAGTCTAAAAATTCTGCCCCGTATAATCTCTGCTTAATCTTCAATTTTCTCTTTAGGCGCTAGGCCCAACCGTGTCGTCCGACTAGCTCCTAGCGCATTCCCGAATATTGACTGTAACGGGACGTGATCTCCGACGGGTATCAAATCCATTTATGACTGTCGTTAATGCCCTGATTTCCTTCCAATTTTGGTTTAACAATGCTATTTTGGCGTTGACTATTTCCAGTAACAGATCAATTAAGGACAATAGGCTGTCACACAACATCCATGTTTTGAGTAAATATTGTTTTTTTTTGTATAAAAACACTAATGAGTCTTGGTCACTTATGGTAACATCTCTTTTTGACATCCTTTTAATCAGGATTCAATCTCAGCCTAACACCAAATTTTTGTAATTAAAACTTTTACATCTCATAAAATAATTCTATCTTCGCCAATGACTATTTCCTTAGTTCAAATGTGTCTATATGATATTCATGGACTTACTGTCTCTTTATCGAACATATATGATTTTAGACTGATTTCTTAGATTGGGTTTGAGTAGGTGAAACCACCTCCAATATATTTGGTCGCAGAAGAGGAGTGTTGTCAAGACCGTGGATCGGTGGATGCCATAGACCCCAAAGCTAAGACAATGTCTCCTTTATCATCCTTTCGTATTTCAACTTTCAGTTGTCTCAAACCCTTTCTCAAAAAAAAAAAAAAAATTTCAGTTGTTTTAAAAGTTTTCATTAGAATATGCTAAATTGTATTCCTTTTTTACCTAAAATTTTTATTTTTTTGTAATATTTTGTGCTGACTTTTGAAAATCTTTTGTCAAAAAATGCAAAGCAGCAATACCACAACATATACAAAATAACAATAATAAAACAGCAAGGATGATATACAAAAGGATGATAAAAGGAGACATTGTCTTAGCTTTGGGGTATGGCATCCACCGATCCACAGTCTTGACAACACTCCTCTTCTGCGACCAAATATATTGGAGGTGGTTTCACCTACTCAAACCCAATCCAAGAAATCAGTCTAAAATCATATATGTTCGATAAAGAGACATTAAGTCCATGAATATCATATAGACACATTTTGAACTAAGGAAATAGTCATTGGCGAAGATAGAATTATTTTATGAGATGTAAAAAATTTAATTACAAAAACTTGGTGTTAGGCTGAGTTTGAATCATGATTAAAAGGATGTCAAAAAGACTCATTAGTGTTTTCAAAAAAAAAAAAAAACTTTCGGTTGTTTTTAAAAGTTTTCATTAGAATAAGCTAACTTGTATTCCTTTTTTTACCTAAAATTTCTATTTTTGTAATATTTTGTGCTGACTTTTGAAAATCTTTTGTCAAAAAAATGCAAAGCAGCAATAACACAACATATACAAAATAACAATAATAAAACAGCATTTAAATTGTAACTTGTGTGTTATTGTTTGCTGAATGGAAAATTTTAATAATAATAGTAGACATTTTATAATTTGCTAGTGATTTATCTTTGAATAATGAGGTATGCATGTGCGGTTACTTTTTAGAGTCGAACAAAACATCGTTGAAAAGCTGTTCTTATTGGGTTCCACATCGTTCACGTGTTCACCCAAATATTCTAAAAGACTTAAGTTTCTGTAAAAGCAACCCCGATCGAGATTTATTCATAAAATATATATACATATTGAGAATTTTTGGTTGAGAAAACCCTATTAAAAATACCTTAACAATTTAAGAATAATAGTTAGTATAAAACATAAAAAGTACACAAAATACTTAAATATCAATAAACAAATAAAATAACACGAAATACTTAAGTATCATGTATATGTAAATAAAAGTACACAAAATACTCAAGTATCATGTATATGCAAATAAAATTACATGAAATATTTAAACATCATGTTTTTCTCAAAAAAATATTTAAACATCATGTATAGGCAAATAAAATTAGAGTGATTTATATTCTAGGACAATTTTAAGTTTTTTTTTAATTACATTCTAAGACAGTATTAGCTAGTAGAATAGTTTCTTGTTAGTTGTTAACACAATTATCCTTAATTTCAACAAATTAAATTATTTATTTTCTTTTTGTCCTATGTGTTGAAGATAAATTTAAATATCTATATTATACTTTATTAGTTATTATATTTAAATATAGCTACACAAACACCAAAAAAATTATTTAACTGATTTAGTTTCAGACACACCTAAAAATATATTATTAACCTTCATTGTAATTCCATCTTCTTACTTTTTTGTAATCGTGAGACTGATAATTAATTGAAGATATGATAACAGAGAAAATGAGAAGAGAAAATAAGAGAGTGAGAAAATAGATAAAAAATGGATAGAGATGAGGGAGGAAGATGTGGTGGAAGATGGTGTTTATTAGCTTGTGATGGCGGTTATTGCAACGGTGGGGTATCGACCACATATTCCGACAACATCTCCCTTGCATACTTAACAACATCGAGTGACTCGTAGAATATATGGAGGACATGTAATCGTTTCTGACTGATTTTAATGTGGAGATTTCTCATCTGTCACTTACACCGACCTTTCCGACGCTTATCTCATCTGACCTTTCCATAAAAGCACTGATGAAATTGATAGCTGAGGTGTAAGAGTATATTGTGAGGTTGTTGACGACGAACTCGTCCCAGCTCAACGGCGGTGGAAACACGAGCATATTTATGGAGATGGAGTTTTTTCTCGGCCAGCCTAAGAGAGCGATAGGTACACTTAGTAACATATGTACAATATAAGTTTGATGTACATGTATACAATATGAATTTGGTGTACACATGTACGATATGAGTTTTATGTACACATGTATATAAATAAGTTTGATGTACACCTCCTTTAAGAAACATTTCAAAAATTAGAGAAAACATGATTATTCAAGAAAAGACTGATCAATTGCTATTGTTTCTTTTTTACCATGTGTGTTTTTAGCTAATTAATTTAAAATGGTTAAAATATATGAATTGCTTTTCCAGTAAAATTGCATCATATAAACAACAAACATAATGTATGAATTTATTTTCCATAGTAATAGTTAACATCTTATAACCTTTGTGTACATGTGGACAACAAACAAACATGTGTACACAAAAAATTATAACGTCCATATGTATAAAAAATGTGATAGCATACGCGTGTACATGTTCGGTGCTTGAAAAAATTCATTACACTTCATCAGTATAAGGAGATAACAAGAACCCAAAAAATTCAATTTAGTCGTAGTCGGTTTCGTTGAAATCATAAGGAAGCAGTTAAGGACACAAAATGAGTTCGTCAGAGTTATCTATCCATCACGGGAATGATGTTTAAATCTACGGTGGAAGAAGAGCCGGAGATTCCAATCATTGATGCCGAGGATTCCAAACAAACATATTATCTCAGAATCATACATCACATTCACCTTCTAAATCTTTGCTGATGTTGTCCCTATCCTCACTGCTGTCACCGTATTCATCATTAACGCCATCATCGTCTATGTCCTCAACTCGAACTTTATCATCATGTTTCATATTTATTCTTAACATGTTTTGTTTTTACATAAAAAATTATATGAGGAAGATGAGGAAAAAATTCAAAGATAAGGAAAGAGAAAGAGATAACGAAATTGACTTGTGACCACATGAATTAGTTTTTGTATTTTGATTAGGTTTCTGTTAGAGATAATAGGAAAAGGGTAAAAATGAGATTCCACACGTAGAGACTAGGAGAAAAGGTGTTGAAATGAGTGAAAAAATGTATTGGTAGTGGAAACTATCTTATAGTGAAATAATAAACTTAAAAACATCTCTAAGTGTAATTATTTCATACAATTAAACGAATTAATACATGAGTATCTTGTCTACGCAAATAAAATTACACGAAATACTCAAATATCATGTATATTTGAATAAGATTACACAAATTAATACGTAAGTATCATGTCTACGCAAATTAAAATTACAAGAAACACTTTAGTATCATGTATGCGTAAGGACTATTTACATAACTTGGAACCACCTTTTTAATTGAGAACATAAAAAAAAAATTAAGAGAGAGATGAGAGAACTTCTCTCTTTTCTTTCTTCTCCAAACTTTTCCTCACTGGTTTCTCTTCCTTGTGAGTCAGATCCGGTGGCTGGTGGTGCCTTTAGCTGTCGGTTACCACCTCCTCCTTTCTTTTATGTGTTGCCTCCTCTCATAGTGTTTCTTTGTTCTCTTCATCTCCTCTTTGCTTGGCATCTCTGGTTCATCGCCAAGTTGCAGCCGGATTCAGCGGTTCAAATCAACAGTGGAGTCTGTGCTCAGCTTCCTTGTAGTGTCGGCGAGGCGGTGGATGGTTGATAACCCCCAGGAAGCTCCGCACAGGAAGTATATCTAGGATATCGATCCACTGGATTTGGATCAGTTCAGGTTTGAAGTGAAACTCTGGATGCAGAGCGTCGTTGGCTATGTTCTATGCTTCCTTTATCTCCTCTGGCGGTTTCTCTGCTAAAACTTCTGGGGTCAGATATGAATCGGCGATTTGAGGCTCTCGCCTGGAGCTTCTTTGGTTTTGGATTCTTGTTGCAGCTTATCTTTCGGGTCTCAGAACCGATTATCGTTTGGAGACCCATCTCCTCTGTTACTCAGATTTTCCGAAGGAAGTCGTCTGTTGTGTGTCCTACACCTTTCGTTGTCCTTGTAGCTGCTCTTTTAGTGCTTTGCTAGTGTGAAGGGACCGTAGTCCAGAGCCTAAACCTCTGCTTGCTTCACTAGTGTTATCCCGGGCTCATCCTTTTAGTTTCTCTTTCCTGGATTTGGACCCTCATGTTTCCCCCTTGTTAGCTTTCGGAGCTCACAGCATCTGGAGTGCACTCCACTGGTGATGGGCAGACCATGAATTAGTAAATCTTGCTTCGCCTGTTACTCTCCCGAAGTCACCTTCGAGACAATCCGCGGGTCCTCGGCTTGTTCTCCGCTCTTCCTCTTTACTGATCTTCGCCCTTAATGCAAGTACCGGTTCAAGACTATGTGCATGGTCTACGAAAAATCTGTAGCTGTTTGGGACAATCCCATATTAGTTAAGCTTTAATCAAACCTTCTGTTTACGGTTTTTTCTTAATTAATCTCGATAAACCTAAACATTTTAGATTGTGTCAAGATAATTTCAAAAAAAAAATTATATAACAATTGAAATATTTCCATCCTGATCTCACAAGATAAACAATAATATTTTCAGAAGATTCTTTCCTTCATCATTATCTTTGACTTGTAAGTCTCCTTCCCATATAAATAAGCGCATACCCCGTTCATTCTTTCACACGCTTAAAACGTAAACAAACAGTTTCAGCAAAAACCTCAGTCGTCTCTTTAGGTGAATCTCGAGAGTATATTGTAGAACTATAGTTCACATAGAAACCATCTCACATTACAAGTGATTTATTGAGTTAAGTAAAGATATTGAATCTCGTCTTCACGAATTCCTCTATTTCATAAACAATTTCTTAAACATTTTTATATTCGTTCTATTATCGTTTATACGCTTTTATTTCCTTATTTTCAATCATGATTTTCACGATCCTACCTTATTCACCTCAAAAACGTTACAACTTTTTTTTTTCTAAGAGAGGACTTGTATCAAACAGTTTCTTTACACTCTATTCTTTTGAACTCTATGATACATAATTAAATTTCATGTGAATCAGTCTTAATTAATTGTAACCTCTTATCATCTTCGTCCTTTCTTCTAACTCTTTTTGGTTTGAGTTATTCTTGGGTTCACCCCGTAGGGTGAACCTCTAGATTTTCAATCATGATTTTCACGATCCTACTTTATTCACCTCAAAAAGGTTACAACTTTTTTTTTTCTAAGAGAGAACTTGTATCAAACAGTTTCTTTACACTCTATTCTTTTGAACTCTATGATACATAATTAAATCTCATGTGAATCAATCTTAATTAATTGTTACACTCTTATCATCTTCGTCCTTTCTTCTAACTCTTTTTGGTTTGAGTTATTCTTGGGTTCACCCCCTAGGGTGAACCTCTAGATTCACCATATAATAGGATTGCCTCATTTCATATTTGAAATCTTTTAAAAAAGGAAACAAAATCTTTTTAAGTTATATTATGTTTTTTTTTTTAAAAAAATACAAAAATAAATAAACAATAATAATAATAAATAAAAACGAAAAATAATTCTTTAAAAAAATATATTTTAACACTAAACTCTAAACTCTAATCCTAAACCCTAAACCCCTAGGTAAATCATAAACCTTTCGTAAATTTTATAAAATAAATCTTTAAAAAAATATTTTCACTAAAACACTAAACTTTAATATTAAACCCTAAACCTTTGGGTAAATCATAAACACTAAACCATAAACTCTAACTAAACCCTAAACCCTTGAGTAAATCATAAACACTAAATTTTTATAGATTTATCCAAAGGTTTGTGATTTACCTAGGATTAGACTTTAGAGTTTAGTGTTAAAATATTTTCTTTAAAAATAATTATTTTCGTTTTTATTAATTATTTTTTTTGTATTTTTTTTTTTTTAAAACATAATATAACTTATAAAGATTTTATTTCCTTTTTAAAAAGATATCAAATATAAAATGATGTAATCTTAGAGGCTCACCCTATGGGGTGAACCCAAGAATAAGTGTTTTGGTTTTGTTAGCCTGTTAACCCCAAATCTGATCATATCTTTTGTACAATTTAGTTTTTAGTAATTGATATCAACCTTAAAGCCAAAAATAAAAGAGTCACGTCAAACTGTTTATATTTGACTCCAATATTCGTATTACCATAACCATAAACAGTAGACTTGCTAACCGTTATCCTCACGAGTGACTAAACTGGACAAATTAGTCACTTACACTTTATAAAAGGAAAAGTAATTAAGCGTATGCAACCCCATTACTCGAATTATATTAGTTATAATCAAATGTCATAAAACGAACGTGATACATGTGACCGTACGACGTCAATGTCATGCCATCTACATTTTCTTATTTTAAATCTCATTGCGCGGCAAATAGTTGATAGATTCGTCGTCGTTTTGGCCACGGAGAAACCAAGGCCATCGAAACCCTACGTTATATATAGAAAGTGAGTCCCTTCATCCACAACCACCTGAAAATAAAAAATAAAAGAGATCTAGATGGGAAAGCAAGAGGAAGTGAAGTTGCTTGGGATATGGGCGAGCCCTTTTAGCCGTCGGATCGAGATGGCTCTCAAACTCAAAGGCATACCATACGAGTACTTGGAGGAAGATCTGGAGAACAAAAGCTCTTTGCTTCTTGCTCTCAACCCTATTCATAAGAAGATCCCTGTTCTTGTTCACAACGGTAAAACCATTATCGAGTCGCATGTGATTCTCGAATACCTCGATGAGACTTGGAAACACAATCCCATTCTTCCTCAGGATCCTTACGAGCGATCTAAGGCTCGAGTCTTAGCTAAACTCGTCGATGAACAAGTACATATTTCCCCCTATTCTATATCATTTTTAATCGTACTTACTTATTGTTAATAAAAATTTTGTAACTTCTAGTCAATATATTTTTACTGCTAATCTGCAACATTGGGTGCGATCTCGGGTTAATGGAGTTCAATCGTACGTTAAATAGTAAATGTGCTCATTAACCTATCCAACATGTTTTGTCAATTTTCTAAAACCTCAATATCTAAACAGGTGAGCTTAAAAAGCTACATAACTATTAGATTAGTGGTTTAATCAATGTCATATATTGTTAATCGTTGATATTGTAGATTGCAAATGTGGGATTTGTCTCACTGGCAAAAGCAGAGAAGGGAAGAGAGATTCTAATCGAGAAGACTAGAGAACTGATTAAGTGTCTTGAGAAGGAACTCTCTGGAAATGATTACTTTGGTGGCAAGACTATCGGATTCTTGGATTTGGTCGCGGGAAGTATGATCCCGTTTTGTATGGAGAGGGCTTGGGAAGGAATGGGAGTGGAAGTTATTACAGAGGAGAAGTTTCCTGAATACAACAAATGGGTGAAGAAGCTGAAGGAGGTTGAGATTGTGAGAGATTGTATTGCCCCAAGAGAAAAGCATATTGAACATATGAAGAATATGGGAGAGAAAATCAGATCGGCTTAATTGAGAAAAAGCGTCTTTACCACTTTTTGTTGTTTTAGTTTACCATAATGTTTGCAGCGTTTGGTAACTCCATTATAATAACGATTTCCTTTACCAACGGCTAAATTTGCTTCATTTTTGTTGGTATTAAGCGAAAAAATAGCTGAAAGTTTTGAAAAGTAACACTGAGAAAAACAAGTTTACACTTGTTGGTTGTGAAGCATCAAGCAGTACAAAGGCTAGTAGCTATGATCCATACCACAATGGTAATGAGAAACACCGACCATTGGCTTTTGGAAACAGAAGTGTTTTTTCTCTTATAAATGGACGATGAAAATGTTTTTCCATCAAAAGAAAAAAATTTAATCAAGAATATTTACCCCTATTAGAGACTACGCTAGGTGCTAACTAAACGGTCAGTGTGGACCTAGCGAATTAACACAAAAGCGTAATATAAGGGGGAGTACACGAGGCGTAACTTTTCAAAAAATGACTTTTAAAAGTAAAATATAGAGAAAATTATTAGAAGGATACACAAAAATTTGTATATAATTATAATAGTATAAATTTATTAAAAATTACTATAATGTTTTCAGATTCTAGTAAATTACAATAAACACCATTGTTTAATTTTGTAACTATTGATACAAATTTTAATTATTAAATTCACATCATAATTAGGCAATCCACGTCACTAATTTATTTCATCAACAGTAACACTGGAAAATTAACCGTCTCATATCTTCGGTGAATAGGAAAAAAAAAATTCTTGACGTCACAACTTTCGTTAAACCTAACCGAGTACGAAATCACAAAATCAACTTCGTCACAGCTAACTGAGTATCGAACTGTTTATATATCATAAATTATCTCCGTTATCATCTTTGTCGACCTCGTTAAATCCTAACCGTCTCCGATATAATCTTTGTCACAACTAACCGTCTCCGACATCCTCTTCTCCGCAAAAGTTTTGACGCAATCGTATCTACGACATCATCTTCTCTGGTATGTTGTGGCTGAGTTTGATTTTTATTGTGACCGAGTTTGATTTACGACGTGACTGAGTTATAGATTATGTTGTAACTGAGTTATTGTATAGTGTGGGTCAGTCGAGTTTGATTTACGTTGTAAAAATATAGTTTTTCATTTCGACTTAAGTTATAGATTATGTTGTGGTTGAGTTATTGGTTATGTTTTGCCTGAATTATTGATTACTGTGACTGATTTATATATTATGTTGTGGCTGAGTTATAGATTATGTTGTGGCTGAGTTATTGATTATATTTTGGTTGAGTTATTGATTATGTTTTGGCTGAGTTTTGTTTCTATTACGAATGTATTATATGGTGGCTGGGTTATTTATTATGTTGTGGCTAAATTTTGTTTCTAATGCGGCTGATTTATATATGTGTTTTAGGATAAGATGGCTATTTCTGTAGATCAAGCACGGGTTTATCCTTCACGGCTTTATGCTGAAGGGGCTTCTAATTTAGAAAATAAAGAGATTAATCACAATTTTCAGATGAGAGATTTTCCTAACGTCAGAGAAGCAATAGGACGGGATGTGTGGGATCAAATGAGGCAGGGTCCTCTTGAAATTATTGTTAAGCTAGCTGAACGCAAAAGCGTGTGGTCTGGTAGGACTGTCCAATATCTACTATGTCGACAGCTTCGAGTATACAAGAATGAGATTGGGAGTCTAGTTGGTGATGAACCTATCAGGTTTAGCTTACAAAAATTTGGTGAGATCACTGGGTTAAACATATATCCAGTGCTAACAGAACGTTTTGAACCTGACTAATACAAAACGTTTTGGAATGAGTTGAATCTTCCGCTTGGGGTGAGACCCAAGTTAGATGAACTGAGGGAAGCATTAGAGGTATGTCCGGCCTGGAGTTTTTAAAAGCGTAAATGGTTAGAGCTATTACTTCTTCAAGCGATGGGACTTTATGCTTTGCATCATAATTCTAGGATACCGTTTGAAAGTGCAAAAAGAGTATTCGACAATGAAGCCATGATGACGTATCCATGGGGTCGGACTGCATATGAAGTTCTTGTTGACTCTATTAAGATGTTGAATCCACAAGGAAGGACATACACCATAAGCGGTCTCAAGGACGTGTTATTGGTTTGGGCGTATGAATCTGTCATTTGTTTTGAGCGTTTGGGAGAGTGGTCAATGAGCAAAAAGTTCCGTTTTTTCGATGGAGTGGAAAGCATACACGTTCAAGTTTTGGTACTGTCATTATTGAGGAGATTAGAGAACATGGCGAGGTAAGGTGTCAACTGATTTATTATTTATTTGTTGGCTGTGTTATAAGTACTTATGTATTAAGTGGCTGGGTTTTTTGGTATTAGTTATTGATGGCTGAGTTAGCATGTATATAGTGGCTGAGTTATTAGTTATTTTATCGCTGACTTATTAGTTGTTTTATGAACACATAAATGTAGTATTAAAGCACCAAAAGCCCAGCTACCATATAAACAATATCTCAGCCTCCTGGTATTAGTTTTGATGGCTGAGTTAGTATGTATATAGTGGCTGGGGTTTTTGGTATTAGTTATTTGATGGCTGAGATAGTGTTTATATGGTGGCATGGTGGCTGGGTTTTTGGTACTTTGTGCCTGAGTTATTAGTTTTTAACGGCTGAGTTATTTTTTGTTTTATGGCTGTGTTATTAGTACTTTGATAGCTGAGTTATTATGTATTTGGTAGCTGATTTTGTAGGTGCGTGTGAGAAAAATGGTTATGAAGGACTCCGTAGAAGAGATGTTTCCTCAGTGGCCAGATGAAGCAGATGACACGCAACTCGTTAACTTGATAACATACATATACAGGTCGGTTTGTTAGCAGATGAAACGCAAACAAATAAAGGCTGGTGTTTCGTCAAAAGCTGAGCCACCCATTAAGAAGCAGAAGAAAGTGAGCAGCAATACTAAGGATAAAGTTGTTGTGGAGGGAAAGGGTGCTTGCGAGAAGGAAGGTACGGAATATATTGGGAACAATCCAGTATTGTTGAGCATAATGTTATCTCTGGAGAAAATTTCCTCAAAAATAGACAACTACGATAACAATTTCAAAAAATTTGAAGCACGGTTATCCAGGTACGAGTCTAGAGATATTGAGTCCAGAGATATCAACATTACTGATTTAGTCAGAGTTGTAGTGGAGGAGTACTTCTCTAAAGTTCCTGAACAATCTTTACCGTTGCCATCACCATCACAGCCACCGCCACCGCCGAAGTCTTTTTTGCAGCACTCTGTCACTAGTCTACCTGCAAAGGCCTCTGTCATAGTCCACCTGCTAAGGCCTCTTTCAATAGTCCACCTGCTAAGGCCGTGGAAAAGAATTTGGTTGACGATGTTGATTTCGTTTGTATTTCTCCTACTAAGGACCCAGCCTTAGGACGCGGATTCAGGGTAAAGTTAAAACTAAAAGGAGATTAGGTTAACGAGAAGGACAAAGAGGAGGCTGAGTTAGCAAAGAAGGAGGCGGCTTCTAAGAAGAAGGAAATGGCTCATAAGAAGAAGAAGTCGGATCCTAAGAAAAATGAGGCGGCTGAGTTAAATAGGAAAGAGACGGCTGAGTTAAATGGAAAGAAGACGGCTGAGTTAAGGAAACGACATGCTTAGGAAAAGAAAGAGGCGGCTGAGTTAAGGAAGAAAGAGAAGGCTGAGTTAAAGAAAGAGGTCCCAAAAAGAGTGACGCATGCCGCTGTAATAACAGTAGTTGTGCCTCAGCCGAAACAGATTCAAGCCGACAGTGATTTTGCGGATATTACTGATGAATTTCTCGCATCACGAGACAAAGTGCTTCCGGAGTCTGATGAGGAGGAAGAGGATAGGATCAGATCCGAAAGAATAAATCAATATCGGGAGAAAAATGTTCAGTTATCTCCAACTGAGTGTGCATTGTTAGCTGATAATACTCCTTCAACACCAGTTTTTCCTCACATTAGAGACAATGGAACGACATGCATGAGGAAGAATTTTGAACATTCACTAGTAATATATGATCTTTTAGCACCGGCTGATCCAGCAAAATTGGATAAACTTAAGGAACACCTAGAGAAACATAAGGACATTCCCGCTACAAAAAAAGCGTCCCATGGGGGTAAGTTCTATAAAATCATCGTCACTGAAAGACCGTGGCCAGACCCTCGATATGGATGGCTGTATGATGAAGTAAGTATTATTTACGGCTGAGTTATATTCTTTGTGGCTGAGTTAAGTATACTATGTGGCTGAGTTTAGTATTTTTTGTGGCTGAGTTAAGTATTCTTTGTGGCTGAGTTAAATATACTATGTAGCTGAGTTTAGTATTCTTTGTGGCTGAGTTAAGTATACTATGTGGCTGAGTTTAGTATTCTTTGTGGCTGAGTTAAGTATACAATGTCGCTGAGTTAAGTATACTATAGATTCGTTTATATTGACTTGGTTTTGTGTTTTTGCATAGCATGTTAATGCGTTTCTGCGAGTCATCATCAAAAGGTCCACGCGAGATCCCAGCTCATTCCAGTCCAAGCGCATTCTGGTCCAAGCACATTGCATTTATTAACATCTGGTTTCTCAGTGTATGGGTTCACGATTACAAGCAGTACAAGCTAAATCCGTCACGGATGAAATTCAAAGATAATGGCTATGAAGAGTTAATAAACGGCAGGATGCCCGTAGACTGTCCTACAAACTTGAAGTGGTATGAGGATGTGGATCACCTGTACGGAGTGCTTCAAACTTCAGGCGATCATTGGGTGACGTTTCACGTGGATCTGCTTAAGGAGAAGATTGATTGCTACGATCCAGTCATTGGACACGTGACACCCAAAAGTGAACAGAAAATTGTAGATGCATTTAAGCCTCTTACGCTAATGCTACCTACGATGTTGAACGAAAATATTCCTGCCAAACTCCGAAAACCCAGAATGACGCAGTTTGCCTTCCGAGGGAGGAAAGGCAAATACATTCCACAAAACGTCCAAGTTGGCGATTGTGGAGTGTATGCATTGAAGTTTGTGGAATGCTTAGCGCTTGGCGTGACTTTTGATGGGATAAATGATAAGAATATTCAAGGTGCACGGGTGAAGATGGCAGCTGAAATCCTCGATGATTGAGGAAATGACATGTATGAACAATTTAAGTAGCCTTTGAACGATTTGTATTAGCCTTCGAAAAAGTTTAATATAACCCAGCCGCATTATTTTTATAATCCAGCCGCCTCGCTTTATATAACTCAGCCATATCTCAAACAGACCCTAAAATAAATTTTTTTTTAATATAATCCAGCCACATCATTTTTATTATCCAGCCGTCTTGTTTTTATATAACTCAGTCATACCACAAACATACCCTAAAATCGATAAAATTTAATATAACCCAGCCGCGTCGTTTTTATTATCCAGCCGTCTCGATTTTATATAACTCAACCACCACAAGCAGACCCTAAAATAAAAAAAAAGTTAATATAATCCAGCCGCAACGTTTCAATAATCAAGCCGTGTCACTTTATATAATTCAGCCATATCACAAACATACCCTAATATTAGGAAATGTACTTTTAAAAGTTATGATAAATTAATATTATCAGTTTTAGATGAATATATAATAAACAGAATGTGTATACTTCATTGAATTTACAAGTTTCGAATTGATCATGATCTTGAGGTATAAGTTGTCTTACAAATACTTAAAACCTTATGTAACTATATAGGTGTTGAACACCCCAAATACAAAGTATACCATATAATTTTTTTTAACTGAATTTGTGTAAATTCTTATATTTTATAATGGTACCTAAACCATAAACACTAAATCCTAGACACTAAACCCCAAATACTTAACCCTAAACCCTAAAACATAAAATTATCCTAAACATAAACTCAGGCGTAACATGTCAATAACTCAGCCTTTGGGCGGGAACTTGAAAATATGTTTGTGCGGGAACTTGAAAATATTTTAACCCATACCTGGTTCAGCTCTATATAACGATGTAATAAAGTAACTGTTCCAGAAGAAAAAGTTGGGATTAGGGTTCTAAACGAAAAATGTCTTCCTCATCTAAACTATCTCATCAGGTAAATTGCTTAAGGTTTTGCTCCTATTTGACTTCCAAATTAATAGGATTTCGTTGCAGGAAATGTAACCCGACTACGTATGAATGGGGAGAGAGGAACGCCAAAACAGAGATATGTACATCCGGATCAGTTACAAATCCATGAAGATTGTACTATTGTTGTGCAAGAGGATATAATAAGGTTAAATTTTGTTCTTATTTTCCATATATTCATTTTGTGCTACTGAGATCTGATTATATTAGTGCAAGCAGAGACAATTATTCAAATGGGCTGATGAGTGTTTGGTACAAGAGGTTGAGGATATAAAGTTAGTAATGAGTGACATAAACAACGACTTAACGGATGCCAGAGCTAAATTCGGTCGGTTAAAGAAAGAGTTTGAAGGAATCAAGACAGAATCAGAGGTGCGAAGTGTAAGGAATGTGGTGGTTTGTGTGTTATTTGTGGGCGTATTTTTCTACTATTCGTTAATGTAGTCATGTAATGAACTCAGCCGTGAAGTTCAATAACCCAGCCGTAAATTTCAATAACTAAGCCGTGAAGTTCAATAACCCAGCCGTGAATTTCAATAACCCAGTCGTGAATGCGACGTTTCATATTTCTGGAATATTTTAAGAGATCAACAAATCAATAACTCAGCCGTAAATTTAAATAATTCAGCCATGAATTTCAATAACTCAGCCGTAAATTTAAATAACTCAGTCGTAAAGTTCAATAACTCAGCCTTAAATTTAAATAACTAAGTCGTGAAGTTCAATAACCCAACCGTTAAATTCAATAACTCAGCCATGTAGTTCAATAACCTAGTTGTTAAATTCAATAACTCAGCCGTGAGTTCAATAACCCAGCCGTTAAATTCAACAACTCAGCCGTGTAGTTCATTAACCCAGCCTTATATAGAAACATTAAAATCCTTGTATAGAACTCAACCTCAATAATATTTTTAACTCAGCCTTCTAATGTCAACAACACAGTCATATATAGAAACATTAAAATCCATAACTCAACTGTAATACAACCAATATTCTACATAATTGAAATTGCAAAGAAAAATCAAAATAATAATACATCTTCACCACTTCATTGTGCCCATAATCACGCTCATCGGTTCAAAGTCACGGAAGAACAGCCCAATCTCTTTAATCCAGAAATAACGGTTACACATGTTGTCACCCTTAGTGGTGTCAATGCTCCACAAGCTGATCCAGTTTCTGCCCACAACAGCACAATATTGGCAACTGGAGAACGATGGTATAACCCATGAAATGAACTCCAACTTCTTTGAGTGAAAGTCGTCACCATGCCACAAACCCCATCCCCATTTCACAGATTGCACTAGTTTCCCAGTCCTATCAGCATATTCCCTTTTAAAACGAGCAAAATACTCCTCAGTATCCCAAAAGATTCTCCTAATCATTGCGTATGTATACACGGCACGCTCATATTCCGCATCCGCTGCACTCTTCATGAGAGTAAGTCCTTCTTCTCGAAGGTCAAATGTGAAGAAAAACTTGACACCCTTGATATATAGTGTGCATGGGTTTCCCTCAGCGTAACAAGTTGGGAACAACGAAATAAGCATAGGGTTCCCAGGGAAATGATAGAAAATCAAAAAAATGTTATACCCTACGCCGCACTGTTAACACCTTCATCAACTTGCACGATGCTCTGAGGTTATAAAGATTTGTAATGGATTTACTAGCCACACGTTCAACAACTAACGCTTGAATTTCTTCAGGCATTTCGAGAATCGGGAAACCTTCCATTTTCTAAGATAATCAGTTTGAAGGGTGAAACTGATTGCGTGTCTAAATAGAGAGTTGAAAAGGGGTCTTCTTATACGTAAATAAACTGATTTCGAGAAGGCGACGTTTCGTATTTCTGATCAACAAATCAATATTTCTCGCATGTGACGTTTCGTGATTCGTATTTCTGGGAAAACATTCATATTCTAAGATAACTCAGCCGTACCATGTCAATAACTCAGCCGTTCCATGTCAATAACTCAGCCGTACCATGCCAATAACTCAGCCGTAACATGTCAATACATTTATCCTAAAGATAACTCAGTCATAACATGTGTATAACTCAGCCGCAATAACCACGACGTTTCGTGTTTTTGGGCGGGAACTAAATAACTCAGCCGTAAATTTCAATAACTCAGCCGTGTTTTGTAACTTAATCGTGACGTTTGGCATTCTATACCTCTCTATATATAGTCCTCTTGTCGCTTTTCTCTCGTATTATAGAAAGATTTATGTCGGTTGTTGTCCCTGGTTAGTCTCTATGGTTAACGAGCAGTGTGAATGCTATTCTAAGCTCGCAGATCGAGATAACCTACCCTTTCCAAACCCTGGGGTGGGTCTAAATGTTTCCAAAACCACCGTGGAGTAGTTTACATTCTTGCATGATCTATCAGTAGTGATCCCGCCCATTTTTCGAGAAGGGTGGGTTCATGAGTGGCCGACTTATCGTGTCATTCCTGCTCATTTTAAGGAACGCTAGTTTCCTGAACTCGTTGTAAGCATCCATTATGTATCCTTATTAAACTTAACAGTTGTAATGTTTCTAATATTCGTTATGTTATTTTTTAGCGAAATAACACTTGGGATCCGAAGCATAATTACGAAGTTTGGGAGAATTTTAATCGCGTAGCCAGAACTATATTTCATCATCAAATGCAGATTTTGAAGAGGAATTGGGCGCTTGGTGGCCAGAAGCCTGATTGGATGCTAACTAGAGTTTGGCTTGCTCTCGTGGATATGTTTGAAGAATTTAGACCTGATAACTTTGGTTTTAGAATGTAATTAGTCATTTCATTTGGTATTTATGTTATTTTGAAAAATTCATCTATAACGTTTATTTAACTCAGCCGTTCATTTAACTCAGACGCAGTAATATTATTAACTCAGCCGCAGTATATTATTAACTCAGCCTTTTATTTAACTTAGCCTTTTATTTAACTCAGCCATTCATATTTTAATAACTCAGCCGTACTATAACTCAGCCGTAGTAGAACTATTACTCAGTCTTAGCATGTCAATAACTTAGTCATAATTGGAAACATTAAAATCAATAACTCAGATGTAATACAACCTAGTCTACATAATTGAAATCAATACAACACTTTTAAATCAGACAAGTTTTCACATTATGACCACTCTGTCTACAACGAGAACATGTGTGTTCTTTCCTAGGAAGTTTTTTTTCAAGTGCAACCTCTAAAGCATATTTCATCCTATTTTTCTTAGGCCTTCCTGACTGAAGACGGATAGACGGTAGAACACATGGTAGGTTAACCACGTTATCTGGAACTGGTTGCGCTGAATCAACCGGCATGACTGAATTAGCGTATGCGCTCACCAAATAAGCGCTGGTATAGTAAGGACTGCACATGGATATACGACAAACATTCCTGGACTCCGCAGCTGCAATTGCATGCTTACATGGTAATCTCTCCAGTTGGAAACGCCGGCATGTGCACTTTCTTCTTTCCAAGTTAACAACATGCAAAGACTCACCATATGTAACTTCAGTGTGATGAGTATCGATCCTTTATACAGTCAACAGTCTCGCGGTAGTAACACAACTCTATTATAAATAAACAATGAACAATGAAAAACATTAGAGGCTGAGTTATGAAATATAATTAGGCTGACTTATTAAATGATACGGCTGACTTATGAAATCTATTTAGCCTGACTTACCATTGATACGGCTTACTTATGAAATATATTTAGGTTGACTTATCATTGATACGGCTAAGTTATGAAATCTACTTAGGCCGAATTATGAAATCTAATTAAGCTAATTATTAAATGATACGGCTGACTTATAAAATCTACTTAGGCTGACTTATTTAATAAGTACGGCTGACTTACAAGTAGTAGTTTCTCTACAGCACGTGTAAGCATGGTTCGCTGCGATTCAGCATCCACTCTCCATTCAGCAAACCATCTGGTCATCATAACCCGTATCGATTCTATTAGTCGAACAATGTTAAGACCTCTAGCATTTGATAATGCTCTATTCATTGATTCCGCTATGTTCGTAGTCATCAAATTGTAGCTTTCGCCTGGGAAATGAACACGCGCCCACAGTCTGACATCAGCTATTTGGAGGTACCCATGAAGGTCCGGATGAATAGATTTAATCTCCTCGAACATTGCATTAATGTCAGGTATTTTAAAACATCTTACCGCTTTTTTTACCAGAAGAAATACATCTTTTCCTTTGTACCGTCCCAAAATGTTCTTATATAAATGGTATGTGCAAATTCCTCGAGAAGCCAACGGATACACATTTCGAATAGCCTTCCCATTCGAGTTATGCCTATCTGAGATTATCGCAAGACCCTTATCGTCAGGAATCAAAAATTTTAGTTGCATAAAAAGCCAGTTCCACGAATCGTCATTTTCTGTTTCAACCACACCAAAGGCGATTGGAAAAGTCTGAAAGTTACCATCATGAGCTAGTGCTGTAAGAAGCGTCCCTTTGTATTTGCCATTAAGAAACATACCATCGACAACCACAACTTTGCGCATGAAAGGAAATCCATTTATGCTCGCACCTAACGCAAGGAACACATACACGAATCTTCCAAACTCATCGATTTGAAGATGAGTTATTGTATCAGGGTTTGCCCTTCTTATCGTGTATAAGTAAGAAGGCAAGTTTTCAAACCCACTCTCAGTTGTTCCCTCATCGATTTCCCTTGCAAATTTCAGAGTCTTATATGATTTCCAATAATCCATATGCCCAAATGAATACAAATAAGGTCAGTCGCAACATATTAATAACTCAGCCGAATCACTTAACTAACTCAGCCAAGATGTATAAATAACTCAGTCGGATAACTTAACTAACTCAGCCGTAACGTATAAATAACTCAGCCCAGTAACTAAACTTAATCAGCCGAAACGTTGAAGTTTAAATAAACCAGCCAAATAACTTAGCTATCTCAGCCGCATCGTTCAAAGTTGATATAACCCAGCCCAATTACTTAGCTAACTCAGCCGCATCGTTAGAAGTTTATATAACTCAGCCAATCACTTAATTAACCTAGCCGGACGTTAATATAAGTCAGCCAAAAAGTGTAGATATAACTCATATGTAACGTTGATATAAGTCAGCCTTACTAAAACAATTACCTTGAGACCAAACTGTTTATTGAGATCTATTCGGACACTCGTAGGTCGAACGGCCGGACCAACGTTGCCGAGAAATTCCCTGTACATTTGTCCTAAAATATCTGGTGTTGCTTGTCGAGATCGATAAGAACGCTCAGTTACAGAACATGTAGGTTCCGAACCGTAAATACGAACATAGAATGTCGGAGAATCCCCTTGTGTTGAAGCACGAACTATCCAGAGACATCCACCAACCCAACATTTAACAATGAGTAAATCTGGATTAGATACTTCCACATCAAAATAAAATTGATCTCTCACTGTAAGAATTTTCAGTCGTCTTTCCAACTCAGCTTTACTCTCGTATGGTTGTCCAACAGCAAGGTTTAGCGAAGACATCTCCATGTTGGGGTCAAAACTGGTACGACGGAATCAATGACCAAAAATTTCTGCAAAAATAAAAATACATTTTATAAAAGTCCTTATAAAATTCTAAGGACTTTCCGAACAAAGGAAATCCGCGCCAAACTTGGAAATTGTCATCTCAGAAAAATGAATGAAACAATATCCGATTACACGATTGCCCAAGTTAAGCGAAAACCCGCATCCGCCACACTATGAGCAGGTTCGACCGAACCAGTTCGACGTGCAACAAGCCGAACCAGCCGGTTCAGCTCGCCGCATGGCGAACTGGTTCATCTCGATCCGTCTTACCATTCGAGTTTTACGATAAAAATCGTACAAGTCTTATTTTCTCTAAGAATTCGGGAAGATCGTATAAAACGGAAACGATTAGATGGAGCATCGTACATTGTCAAACTATACGTTATCTCAAAAATTCTTATAAAAACGGCATCGTATCAGGAAACGATCCCGTCAAAAATCGTAAAACGGCTTTTATCGGAAAACGGCTCGGAAAGTCCTAAAACGCGATAAAAACCTATCCAGGATTTTAGACGAAGTCAAGCCCAAAGATACAATGACGGCTTAACTATTTACTCGCAGAAAGAAGATAAATGTCAAGTTTGAAGATAAATAGAAGATTTCCGAAGAAAAATGGAATGATCGAGATAAATGGAAGATTTCCGATAGACTCGAGTTTGGGCGAAAAGGAAGGACTAAACCGCCTAAGGAGGGAGTATATAAGCAGATGGCTAAGGACATAAGAAGGGAAATGATTTTCAGAGCTCTCACCACCAAAACTTAGCACTTAGGAATATTTCTGTTTTTGTTATCGAGCTGCATCTCAACTAGAGTTTAGACTTAGGTTGCTAGAACTAGGAAACTCTCTGTCAGCTCTTGCAGCCAAGGATTTACCTCGTTGTACCACTCTTACACAAAATCAGAATAAGACTCGTTCTTGCTCTCAATTTTGTTTTTGACATATTTTACTTATTTTCATCGTTTACTTGATTGCTTGTGTGCGGTTCCGCAGATAACCGGGTCGTCTGGGAAATTAGAGTTTCTCCTCAGTTCCTTAATTTACGAAAATCGATAGGGGTGAATTTCGGTTCCCACACTCCAACCTTAGAACCTCTGAATCCCTTTTAGATCCGCTCCAACTATAAGAAGATTCAGTCGTCTGAGATCTTTTTTAGGCGGTAGTGTCGGTGAATATTCGTCTTGTGCTGGAGACTCAATGTATGAGCTGAAGTTATCATCTTCGGATGACGCACCATCTGAGTCTCGAACATATCAAATCGGCTATCAAATTCACCGTCTTCTTCGCCTTCTTCATCTTCTCCAACATCTTTTGATTTTTCTCCGTCCAAGATACTAGAGAAGTTATTCTCATTGTCGTTGTGTTTCTCCTCCAAACTAAAACCATCGTATCTAGATTCAACTTCCGAGACTTCTGCTTCTAAGCTGAAACTGTATAATATATTACTCTTCTCTCCCGCTCCGTCTTTCCGGCTGATTTCATCAACCTCGTTCTCTGTAATCTCTACACAGAGACGTAATTTTTCTATTTTCGTTAGGCTTAATTTTTTTTGCAATTGACGAGTATTGGAGAAGTAAAATGGTGGTGTGTCATAAGCCATTGTTTTGAAAGCTTTATTCGATAACTGGTAGCTTAGCTGAATCTGATGGCTCGACTCATTCAATCCGTAACCATCGAGTACTGACTTTGCGAGTTCGTCGTGTATTGTTTTCTCATCTGCATGCAGAACTATACATCCTCTACTATTGGGTGTGAATACATATCTGTTTTTCTTAATCCAGTTACCTGAAACAATAATTACCAGATCCATAAGATTTTAGAGAAAGAGAAGAAGGTGAAGAACAGAGAGCGGCGTCTGTAACATAAACCCTAATTTCGTTGTTGTAACGTTAGTAATGACATGGAAAATCGGCAATTCAGCCACCAAATGAGCACTTAAGTCAGCCACCAAGTATACCGTAAGTCAGTGAAAACGTGAATACTATTTTAGTAATTAATTTTTGCTAATAATCAGCCATAACAAATATGAAACGCAATAAGTCAGCCGTATCGTCAAATATATCAGCTGACAAATGAATGATATTCTAATAATTAATCTTTCGCTAATAAGTCAGCCGTAATTCAGCTGAGTTTACTGTTACTCCATTTTTTTACGGCTGACTAAATATAACTCAGCCGTAAATACCTCTCATAACTCGGCCTGTCGACGATCATTTAACCGGCCGCAATAGTTAACTCAGTCGTATCGTAACTAGAACTTAGCCGAATTTTCCAGAAATCAGCCCGCCGATGTATAAGTCAGTCGTAACATGTGACCGTAACTCAGCCGTTATCACATAAACCAGCCCAATTTTTTTAAGTCAGCCGTAACGATAGGCTGAGTTATGTTCAGAACTCAGCTTATCTCTCATAAGTCACCTACACTCTTTAAGTCAGCCGCAACGTAACTATAACTCGGCTATAACGAAGATCGTATCGTATTACGGCTGATTTTTATGCCGCATTCTTACGTGGAGCCGACTTTTTGCCTACGTGGCACTAAAAAGTAATAGCATTCTTGTAAATACGTTTTTTCTCACAACGTAAAAAAAATGTACGCTGGATATTAAAAAAAGGTAGTAATAAAAAATAAAATTGTATACTTGTGACAATAAGTTATAAAATTCATAATGTTTGAGTTAACTTCCCGAATATATATACAACATGCCTTTAAATTATTTTCATGCTGAAAAGGTTAAATGAATTATCGTAGCTCAGCGGAGGACTCTTTAATTGACATAGTGACCAGAGTTCCACGCTGGCCAAGTTCATTTTTGTGTGTGTTTATCCTTCCTTTGTGAAGGGTACGAATGTAATTTCGATTTTTTTCTTCTTTCTCAACCTCTAACCTAATTTTTGCAATCGTTTTTTTTTCTTTGTGTTTTCAACACAAACACTCTTTGTGCGATTTACTTCATTTCAATTTAGATTATCTATTAATAACCCTAAACTATGAAATATCTATAAGGTTATTACTGATTTAGACTTGAAATCGCCAGATTGTATACGTTTTCTTTTTCTAAACTGAGTTTTACCCCGATTATGGTAAAATTGGTGCGAGAGCTCCAATGCTTTTCCGGCGCAGAATCTGTCTCTTTGGTCAAGTTTTCGGACAAGAATAATTACTAGTACTAACTCTATCATACTATATATTAATTGACAAGTCATTTTATTAATTTTTTCTCATGTGCCACTTATAGGCAAAGTTTTCAAAAAAAATATTATAATTTAATTGGTTAATGACTTACGAATTATTAATTTTAATTAGATATTTAAATAAAAAGCAACTTTTGAACCAATTAACACAAGTTAACAAATAACACAAATAATATATAATGTTTCATCATTTTTATTTTATTTTTATCAATTATTTACTTATAATTATATCAATACTTTAATATATATATTTATTGAAATGAATATAATGGTTGTATATTCTTATAAAGAATTAATTTTGTATGTAAAGCTTTAATAGAACTTCTTATGTTTTTAAAGCCCACACATGTTTTATAAATCATTTATAAATATTTTGAAATTTGTATAAACATTGAAAAAACATTTTTTGGCTTATGAAATAATTTTATTAGAGTTTTTCTATCATTTATAAGGTTTTAATTAAATCATTTATACATTTCGTTCGTAAATGCTTCTAAATCGAGGTATAATTGTATAAATGTATATCTATAATGATTTATAAATTAAATCATACAGAACTATTTCACACTTTTATTATATATCAAAACAGAATTCATTTAAATGATTTTTGTTACTACACTTATAAGTGTAAACTTAAAGATTGTTACAATTTTGATGGGTTTTAGATTCCATTTATTTTTTCAGGTATAAATAAAAATGTAATTTTAAATCAACCATCTTCAACTTTTAGATTGGAATACCGGATACGTTAATAAGATCTACACAAATCTTTTAGTGATGTCTCATGTAATCAAAGAGTTGTAAACAAGATGAACCACCCAGACTTATCAAATTTATAAATATTTTTTTGTAGATGATTATAAATGTATTTATAACTGTATAAATATATTTTATAAGGATTTTATAAATCATTTAACCTTACAGAAAACTTGTTATTATATATTAAAAGAGAATTTATTTAAGTATTTTTAGCAAAAAAAAAAAAAAATTATTTAAGTATATTATCTTAAATATTGGTTACATGTATGTTCATAGATGAAAACTTAAAAGTTATTACAATTTCAATAGTTGATGATTTTAGAATTTTATTTATTTTTAACATTGCAAACATAAATGGAAAATTGTTTAAACTAGCATTTTTTAAATATTATTTTTATCTTTACTTTAACCATATATACTTTTGATTGTAAGGAGGTAAATAAACACATATAATCCTAGATTAACTAATCCAAACTTAAGGTTTAGATTTGAGTAGTGAGGTTTTGTAGGGTAAGATTAGAATTTTAATAAAAATATAAATAAATACTTAAAAATAAATATATATATATTTTAAAATAGTTTCAAAAAGTATTTTCGAATTTGAAAAAAAAACATATCTTAAAAAAATCAAAAATTTCAAAAACAATTTCAATAAAACTCAAAAATTATCAAATTTTTAAATTAGAAAATTCATAACTTGAAAAGTTATAATTCGAAAACTAAATTTTTTTTTTATCTTTTATTCATTTAAATAATTATTTATATTTACAAATCAATAGTATAAATGTCTTTTGCCTTCCTAATGAAATCTTATACTTAAATACTTTTGAAAATGTCCATTTAGAGAAGGTAAACATGGATAATAGTACCAAATGAAAGGTAAAAGTGAAATTCTCCCAAAATAAAAAAGTAATTTACAATCAATTATTTTCATTTTAAGATTCATACCTAAAATAAAGGGTTGTAATTATTTTTGAGTATAAACATTTTATTTCTGCCAAGTCTTATGAAACAAACACATAAAAAACATTTTTTTTTTTAAAAGTAAAATAAATTGGAGACAATCAAACAAATCAAAGAAATATAAGTGAAAAAATCAGCAAAGTCGATGTGGGAACTACAGATGCATCCGACCATCGTCTTGGAGCTACACAGAAAACATTTTCTTTTTGTTTCTCTTTTGAAGGCTATGGTATTTCCATTTTTCATGTTTTAAAATAACATAAAATGTAATTTTACAGCCAATAGTCAGAACAAGTTATAATGTTGATTTCATGTAAGACAGAGACTTTTAGTAACTTAGATCTATATTGTTGATATATCTTAAATCTCACAGCTCTGCTAAAAATATACATTAAAGCTTTTTATTATCAAACTATTTAAAATTAAAAATCAACAATTTAATATATATTTTTAATTATTATTCAACAATAATAACATTGTAAACATAACATAAATTGTTTTGTAATATTACTACCCGTAAAAGTGCAGACAAACATCTAATTAGTTAATTATTTTACATAAAAAACCCCACCTTAAATTCTCTAATCCTCCAACAACCTCCGTTTGTTCTCTTCCTTTTTGGATGCTATGACCATATTAGATGATTTGTGTAAAAGTGTTTATTTTACACAAAAGCATACTCTTAGGATTGACCGTAGTCTTTTATCAAAGTCAACTCTAAGTGGAAGCACTAAACAATTTAGATGCTTTTGTTGAAGGACACATTTGATATATTCAAATGTAATGTATATCAACCCCATAAAGAAATTGGAGGCTCGATACTTTTATGAATCATATGAAAGATCTATATACATATGTACAAAGTAGGTGTTGGTGTCAAAATCGGTCACAACGGAATCAATGGCAAAAAGTCCCCGAAAAAATACAGAATGAATAGTTTTATAAAACCCAAGAAGTCGTTTTATAAAACTCGAAGTCATTTTATAAAACCCAAAGATCGTTTTATAAAACTCGAAAATTGTTTTAAAAACTCGAGAAGTCGTTTTATAAAACTCGAAGATCGTTTTATAAAACTCGAGAAGCCGTTTCAAAAAACTCGAAGATCGTTTTATAAAACTCGAGAAGCCGTTTTATAAAACTCGAAGATCATTTTATAAAACTCGAGAAGCCGTTTTATAAAACTCGAAGATCGTTTTATAAAACTCGAGAAGCCGTTTTATAAAACTCGAAGATCGTTTTATAAAACTCGAAGATCGTTTTATAAAACTCGAGAAGCCGTTTTATAAAACTCGAAGATCGTTTTACAAAACTCGAGAAGCCGTTTTATAAAACTCGAAGATCGTTTTATAAAACTCGAGAAGTCATTTTATAAAATTCGAAGATCGTTTATAAAACTCGAGAAGTCGTTTTATAAAACTCGAAGATCGTTTTATAAAACTCGAAATTTTTTTTATAAAACTCGAGAATCGTTTTATAAAACTCGAGAATCGTTTTATAAAGCTCGAGAATCGTTTTATAAAACTCGAGAATCGTTTTATAAAACTCGAGAAATCGTTTTACAAAACCGCGAAAAACCGAAACCGCCGCAAAACGCGAACTAGACACGATTAGTTCGCCTGCTGGCGAACTAAGCCAAGCTAGCTTAATTCGCCAGCAGGCGAACTAGAAGGCTCCCAACTAGTTCGCCTGCTGGCGAACTAAGCGAAGCTGGCTTAGTTCGCCAGCAGGCGAACTAGGAGCTCCCCGACTAGGTCGCCTGCTAGTGAACTAAGCCAGCTTGGCTTAGTTCGCCAGCAGGCGAACTAGAGACTCCCCAACGGCGAACTAAGAGGTGCTGACTTTTCCCTACAGGTTCTTATCGCCTAGTTCGCCATATGGCGACCTGGCCAAGCTGAACTAGCTCGCCGTACGTCGAGCCGACCATCCCGAGCCTCGATCTCCCACATCCTTGATTCAAGGCATACGTCCTTCGACACGATCGTATTCCGAATCACGGTCGAAATGTCTCCCGTTTCGTCTCGATCCGTCCTATCGTTCGAGTTTTACNACCTGGCCAAGCTGAACTAGCTCGCCGTACGTCGAGCCGACCATCCCGAGCCTCGATCTCCCACATCCTTGATTCAAGGCATACGTCCTTCGACACGATCGTATTCCGAATCACGGTCGAAATGTCTCCCGTTTCGTCTCGATCCGTCCTATCGTTCGAGTTTTACGATAAAAACCGTAAAACTTTGTTTTCTCGAAAATAACTCGAGGAAATCGTATAAAACGGCAACGGTTAAACGAAACACCGAATATTGCCTAAACTATACGATTTATTCGAGATTTTTCGTAAAAATCGTACAAAACACGTTTTTAATAAAACCCCGAGTAAATCGTAGAAAACGTCAACGATTGATCGAAACATCGAACATTGCTTAGCTTTACGATTAACTCGAGAAACTTATCTAAAAACGGCATCGTATCAGGAAACAATCTCGTCTAAAGTCGTAAAACGGATTTATCGCAAAACGGCTCGGAAAGTCATAAAACGCGATAAAAGCCACTCGTGACTTTAAACGAAGTCCAACCCGAAGCTACGACGACGTTTTTGAGATTTACTCGCAGAAAGAAGATAAATGTCAAACTTGAAGATAAATGTCAAGTTTGAGGATAAATAGAAGATTTCCGCGGGAAAAAGGAAAGATCGAGATAAATGGAAGATTCCCATTAAACTCGAATCTGGGCGAAATGGAAAGACTAAACCGCCTAGGAAGGGAGTATATAAGCAAGAGGCATAGGGCAGAAGCAAGGGGACGAAATCCAAAGCTCTCATCTGAAACTTTCACAACTTTTCTAGATTTAGAATTTTCCGCACTTAGAAACTTAGGATTTTCTCGACAAGTTCGGTTTCTATGACTGTCGCTCAATCACTAGACGAACTCGCCCAGGCAGTTCAATCTCTTGTCCAGCTCAATCAACTGAACTACGTTCGACTTGATCCTCGAAAGGGGTACGTAGGCAGCCTTTCGTAAGGTTCAGTTCGAAATCATTCAAATCCTTTTTCTTATCTTTTTCCGTCTTTTTTTATCGAGCTGCGACTCGATTAGGTTTAAGGTTTTTATGTTGATAACGCGCTGACGGCCTTGCGGCCAAAGCCTTTGTAAAACCTTGTAACGGTCGCAACGCTTTTACGCGAAATCGAAATAAGATTTACTTTTTCTTTAAATTCGTTTTATTACGTTTTTCGTATTTTTCCGCATTTATTTGGTTACTTGTCGTTGGCTTTCGCAGAGATCCGGTTCCTCTGGAAAATTAGGGTTTTCCTAAGTTTCCTTATTTAACGGAAATCGACAAGTGTGAATTTCGGTTCCCACAGTAGGGTTAGTGTATTCTACTGTATGTACAATAGAATCCTTATAGGATCTTATATCTAACTAACACGTGCCCTCAAGATGTTGGGAGTTGACACCAATCTCGACGCGCAGGTCTTGAAAACGAGCACGCGGGAGAGGCTTCGTGAGTCCATCCACGAGCTGATCGTGAGAGGAAATATGAGCAACACGCAGATTCCCATGCTGTATCTGGCCCTGTACAAAGTGATAGTCATGCGCAAGATATTTCATACGAGAATGGAACACTGGATTTGCACACAAGTATGTTGCTCTAATGTTTTCACAGTAAATCGCCAGAGTCGTTTATTTCTGGACACCAAGCTCATGAATAAGAGAGGTGACCCGTCGCAGTTCTCCAGCAGTGTTGGCGAAAGAATGATATTCAGCTTCAGTCAAAGAACGCGCAACCCCATTCTGCTTCTTCAAAGTCCATGAGATAGGTTAGTTACCAAGATAAATGATATATGCATTTGTGGATACATAATAATCGGAATCTCCTGCCCAATCAATGTCAGAGAAGGCATGGAGGATGGGTTTACTCTATTTTTGCAGGAAGATTCTGTGGCTAAGTGTACCTGAGGGGTAACGAAGAACTCGTTACGGTTTGCAAGTGATCAGTTGTGGGCATATGCATAAACTGGGAGAGCTTGTTCACCGCATAAGAGATGTCCACACGCGTAAGAGCAAGATACTGCAGGCTGCCTACAAGACGTCGGTACTCATGAGGATCATAAAGGGGTGTACCAGACTTGATAGAGAGCTTCAGAGATGATGGCAATGGGGTCGCAACAGGTTTTGCATTGAGCATGTTAGCCTTGGTGAGGAGATCGGTTATATATTTTCTCTGCATCAGATGTAACCCGCGTGGTGTCCTGATTGCTTCAATGCCAATAAAGTAACCAAGCGAGCCCATGTCTATAATGGAGAACTTATGAGAGACAACATGTTGTATCAAGGAAGGAGAACTACCAGTTGTGGGAACCGAAATTCACCCACTGTCAAGATTACGTAATTTTTGGAATTTAGAGTAAATCCTAATTTCCCAAAGGACCCAGCTATCTGCGGAACCGCACACAAGAAACCAATAACGCGATTAATATGAATAAGTTAAAGAGATGTAAAGAAAAACGAGATTGAGAGCAAAAGGATTCTTATTCCGAGTTCGCGTAAGAATGGTACAACAAGAGTAAGCCTTAGCTGCGTGAGCCGTCGGCGAGATTCCAAACCCTAGCAATCTAAGACTAAAACCCTAGCTGAGACGCAGCTCGATAACGAAAACAGAAATATTCCTAAGTGCTAAGTTTGGTGATGAAGGCTCTGAGAACTCGTCCTTTGCTTCTGTCCTGTGCTTTCTGCTTATATACTTCCTCCTTAGGTGGTTTAGTCCTTCCTTTTTTCCTATATTTGAGTTTATCGGGAATCTTCCATTTATCTCGATCTTTCCTTTTTTTCTGTGCGGAAATCTTCTATTTATCTTCAAACTTGACATTTATCTTCAAACTTGACATTTATCTTCTTTCTGCGAGTAAATCCTAAAACCTTCATTATATCTTTGGGCTGGATTTCGTTTAAAGTCGCAAGTGGGTTTTTATCGCGCTTTTGGGCTTTCTGAGCCATTTTGCGATAAAAACCATTTTACGATTTTAGATGAGATCGTTTCTTGATACGATGCCCTTTTTATAGGATTTCTCGAGTTGATCGTATAATTTGAAAATGTACAATGTTCCGTTTAATCGTTGCCGTTTTATATGATCTTCCCGAACTTTACAAGAAAAGAAGAGTTTTACGATTCTTATCGTAAAACTTAAACGGTGAGACGGATCAAGACGAAATGAAAGACGTTTCAACCATGGTTCAGAGCATGATCGAACCGAAGGACGTATGCCTTGAGTCGAGGACGTGGGAGATCGAGGCTCGGGATGGTCAGCTCGACGTACGGTGAACTGAACTGGGGAACGGTTCAGCTCGCCGTACGGCGAGCTGTCAGGAGATGGCCAGCTCGCCATACGGCGAGCTGTCTTGGTCGAACCAGCTCGCTGTACGGCGAGCTGGTTCATGGCCACCAGCACGCCGTACGGTAAGCTGGTTCGTGGCGACCAGCACGCCGTACGGCGAGCTGGTTCGTGGCCACCAGCACGCCGTACGGCAAGCTGGTCCGAGACCAACCAGTTCGCCGTACGGCAAGCTGAACTGAGTGGTTCGCCGTACGGCGAGCTGAACCGAGTGGTTCGGCTTGTCGTACGTTGAACTTGGTTCGGTCGAACCTGCTCGCGGTTTATGACATATGCGGTTTTTTGCGGTTTTTTCTTAACTTGGGCAATCGCGTAATAGGCGATTGTTGCGTTCGTTCTTCTGAGATGACGATTTCCAAGTTTTCTGCAAATTTCCTTTGTTCAGAAAGTCCTTAGAATTTTATAAAACAGCTTCTCGAGTTTTATAAAACATATTTTTATTTTTTTGCGGAAAGTTTTGGTCATTGATTCTGTCGTAACGATTTTTACCCCAACACCAGTAATAAGGACGTCGTCCACATACACAAAGAAATAGACGTAGTGACCATTGTGTTTGAGGATAAACAAAGATGTGTCCGACATGGAGTTTATGCAACCGATCATCGTGAGATATGTCTTCAGTTCAGAGTACCACGCTCATGGAGCCTGTTTGAGGCCATAGAAGGCTGTCCGAAGACGACATACATGTGACGGCTTGCTTGAATCATGAAAGCTTGGAGGTTGTACCATGAAGACTTCCTCGTTAAAGTGGCCTTCTGATGCAGCAGCATCTTCAAATATGGCGCCAACATAAAGATAACAATGGTGGATTCAAATAGCTTTTCAATTTTCGTTTTAGTTTTATTTTCTTTTAGATAATTATGATTATTTCCTTTTTTTTAGATTAAATCATAATGCCTTTTCCTATTAGGGTTTGTCTAATGGAGAGGTTATATAAACGAAGCTGAGTCTCTTNTAGTTTTATTTTCTTTTAGATAATTATGATTATTTCCTTTTTTTTAGATTAAATCATAATGCCTTTTCCTATTAGGGTTTGTCTAATGGAGAGGTTATATAAACGAAGCTGAGTCTCTTAGGTTTACTAGACTTTGATAATTAATAATAGAGCTTTTGCTTATTCCTTGTGAGATTCGATTAAATTCATCTATCAAGAAATTGGTCTCAAAGAAGCTATCGCAAGAAACTCTTTGATCGATCCAAGAACAGGTCTCTAGAACCCTAAAAGTTCTTTGATCGACCGTTCAACAGTTTGTACGCTGCGCCAGGTTGGTATCAGAGCTTCGCTACGCTCCTACGATTCAATGGTGATGCTAAATAAAGATGTTTCTCCAACAGAGACTAGAATCACGCGACGAGCCGTCGCAGATCTTCAAGCTCAAATCGAGAATCTTACAGCTGCAGTGGCCGCCTTGACTACACAGAATGCGACTTTGGTATTTCACCATAAACGCAACAACCAAGCTGCTTACGATGACGAATTTGAGGACGACGAAAATCCTTTGTCTCGCCTTCGTCATCAACCCCCTATCCGCAACAAAAACAAGAACGATTCATACTTGGATAATGAGTATGATGATTTGGATGCAAAAGTTTATGACACAAGAGACAATGAGGACTCTTATGTTTTTCAACTTGGTAGTCCAGTTTTTGATGTTTACGATACAGAAGAAGAAGGAGAAAACGTGTCAGAGAAAATTTATGATTCAATATTTGATGTGACAGATCAAGACGATACAAAAATTTTTTTAACCCATGACGTCGCTGATGAAGATGTTGCAGAAATCTCTCCAATCTATGACGTGTTCCTAGAAGACGAGATGAACCAAGTCGGGGAAAAAGTGGAAGATGAAATCGTCAATTTTAATGAGTCCATATATGCTCAGGAAACTTCAACTTTTTCTCATGAAGACTTTGCGGCAAGTAATGATGTTAGGAATAATTTTGTTCTCGAGGATTCAACTCATACTTTGCAACCGGTGTCTGTAACATCTGAATGTAGCCATAATTATTTTGAGATCAGAAGGTTGTCAACAAAGGAAGATTACTTTGAAGAGCAAAACCCAGAACCTGTCCTACTCTTTGACCTGGAGGATAAAAATACATATTTTGATACAATGAATCAGCATGTGAGTTCTGATGTATGGAGAAAGGATTGTCATCAACAAACGGTTCGCAAACCACCAGATCGTGCTCAAGTTACAGAATATTACGATGAAAACCATGTTACAAGACATAGTCTTTTTGTCCCAACAAACATTGGCTCAGACACAAAGTTATTGGAAACAAAGATTCATATTCTCAAATCAAAACAAGATCAACGTGATGATGTGAATGTGATGTCTCTTTCTGAGAAACGTGAGTTAGATAACCAGATACTTAAACTTCAGAAGGCGCTTATGTGTGAGCAAGAGAAAAGTATAACTTTGGAACATGAGTTGAGAGAAATACACAGGTATATACGGATGTTGAATACTGGATCAGCAACCTTAGACAAGATTTTGAGTATGGGAAGGACAGAGAAAACAACTACTGGTCTTGGTTATCAAGGAAATTCACAGAGTCCACAAACTGTTTTTGTCCGAGGTATGTCATCTGAACCAAAGCATATTGATTTAGAGGTTTCCAAGGATCAAGATGTGGAGCTTCTGAACGTCTCAAAAGTTCATACTCTCTCTTGCGAAAGAAGTTTCTCTCAACATCAAGATAACTTAAATCGAAGTTGTATGACAGAAGTCACATTCGATATTCTTGAAACCCATGGAGGGGAAATCATTGACAAGTTTATCGATGTTCTAAGGAGAGATAACAAAACCTTTGAGCAAGAAAGTTTTACGTTGTCAAGGAAATCAAGCATTGGAGACAATACTATGTTACAGGTGATGCGTGTCTCTGCTGCACATAAAAATATATAATTCTGGTTCTCATGGAATTACAGTAACGTGAGAAACCTGGTGTTCCGAAAAGCATGGAAACAAGACAAAGATGTGAGATCGATAGTTGTGTCACCGCTTCAAGTGAACCGAAGCGACGATTTAAGACTTTTTTCATGGACGTATGGGATGAAGTCTATCTCTTGTGCAGGAAAGGATCATTCTATTCTTTTCAAAACTATGAGAAATAAGTGTAACTTTTGTGTCGTTGGGAGGTTGATCTTCAGCCGTGTGTTATTTCTTGCTGGTACTTTAGTGGACTTGTTGGAAGTGGAACCTGCAGCACTTCAAAAAATTTCTATTGTCATCGCTTTTCCTCTGTGCATGGTTCATTTGTTTTGCTATTGTGAGATCATTGTCACGTGGGATGTGGAGGAGACTGAGTTCTTGTATCATCTATTAGATCATAAGCCGTTTTTGTTGCTTCCTTATGTGTTTACAGCGGCTATGAGAGAGTTCGTGTATGGCGTTAGATTGCACTGGAGACCTTATCAAGAGCGGCTAAGATCCATGTGTATAGTAACATTGGGGTCATCTGGTGTTGTTAAAAACAGTCTTACTGCCGTGGTGTCACAGTTTGTTAGACTTCTGTGGCTCATGGGGATCTCACGTTTCTCAACCTTGCTTTTACGGCGGCTACGGTATTGTTCCTTTCAACATTTTCTTTCCACTATCAGTCTCGTAAAGGTGCTTATACGTTTAGACGCGAAGCTGTGTGCTATTCACATTGAGAGTGGATGTGTCCAGACATGGTCGATATATGTTGGTGTGTGGTGTTGTGTGACTGCTATTGAAAAACACGAGCTGATTTGGATCATCTTTCTTATTGAACCTCTGTGTTTTCTACAAACGAGAATACCATGTTTTGGTAAGATATGGGTGTTTCTTTTGTTGGTTCCACATGCTGTAGTGATGACCAGTACCTTTGATGACGAAGAAGAAATAAGGATTGCAAGTGGAATTGTTATGAGTCATCTTCAGTTGTCTGCAAGCTTATTAGTGTTGATCTTCCCAATATATTTTCCAGCTGTCATGCTTTGTGGAGTTTTAGTGCTGAGATACGGAGCTTTTATTGGTCAACAGCCTGGTTCCAGTTGCGTACTCACGACCTTACCTTGGTGGAGTGACGTTACTTGCAACTCAAGTAAGCTTTTGTATGTCTTGGATGAAGACGTGTCTTTCCGTAGGAGTACCTCATCTTCAAGGAATGGTGCTTTTGAGTTTGTTCACATCTTCTCACATAATATGGCGGTTGATAGGAAGCTTAGGATGTGTATTCAACGTCACAATAAGTTCTACAACATCTCTTGGTTATGTGGTGACCTCTTAATCTGTAATCAAGTAAGGTATGCTAAATATGGGGAAATTAAAGCTCATAGTGAGGACATGGAGAGTTTGACAGAAAGTGTATTTGAAACAACGAGGATGCCTTTGGACGTTTGGGACCAGAGATTTTCTTTTCGATTCGAGGTCGAATCTTTCAAACCCGGAGGGACTGATGCAGCAGCATCTTCAAATATGGCGCCAACATAAAGATAACAATGGTGGATTCAAATAGCTTTTCAATTTTCGTTTTAGTTTTATTTTCTTTTAGATAATTATGATTATTTCCTTTTTTTTAGATTAAATCATAATGCCTTTTCCTATTAGGGTTTGTCTAATGGAGAGGTTATATAAACGAAGCTGAGTCTCTTNTAGTTTTATTTTCTTTTAGATAATTATGATTATTTCCTTTTTTTTAGATTAAATCATAATGCCTTTTCCTATTAGGGTTTGTCTAATGGAGAGGTTATATAAACGAAGCTGAGTCTCTTAGGTTTACTAGACTTTGATAATTAATAATAGAGCTTTTGCTTATTCCTTGTGAGATTCGATTAAATTCATCTATCAAGAAGTTGGTCTCAAAGAAGCTATCGCAAGAAACTCTTTGAACGATCCAAGAACAGGTCTCTAGAACCCTAAAAGTTCTTTGATCGACCGTTCAACAGTTTGTACGCTGCGCCACCTTCTAAGAAGGCATTGTTGACGTGGATGTGACGAACCGGCCAGTCGCAATTAACGGCCAAACCAAGGATGATCTGAATCGTGGTCGACTTAATGACGGGACTGAAAGTATCGGTGTAGTCAATACCAGGTTTCTGATGATAGCCTTTCGCCACAATATGCGTCTTGTACTTGTTTATCGAACCATCCGGGTTATATTTGATTGTGAACACCCAGCGACAACAAGCAACAACATTCATTCTTTCACTTTCTGCAACAAAATCCCACGTATGATTTGCAGTCGTGGAGTTAAATTCAGCACTCATAGCCTTACGCCAATGAGCATGTTTCATCGCTTGTTGCCACGTAGTAGGAATCCAATGGGGATCACATTGAACCTGAGCCGCATTGTTGTATTTGGTGGCAGGGTTAATAATGTTGTTGCGCGACATGGTAGTCATTGGATGACGTTGGAGCAGCAGAAGGTTGTTGTTGCGGTTCTGGAGCAGCAGGAGATTGTTGTTTCGGATCTGGAGCTGCAGCTGGTGAAAGAGATGGAGGCGCAGTTGTAGTCGCGTTAATATCATCAGGTGGTGCAGAAGATGATGATGATGAATCTGATGACCGTGACTGCTGCGACGGAGGTGGAGACTCTGAGCCCGAGGAGCCAGTGTTCGTAGCCAACGAAGGTGATTGTACAAGTGTCGATGTTGCAAGGATGATGGTGATAGGTGGAGCTTGGTTAGGGTGGTCTTGGTGAGCTGGATGGGGATCGACTTTTGGTTGAGTGAGAGATGTATATGAGAATTGGGTTTCATTGAAACGAACATATCTAGTGGTGTAGATACGGCCAGTGGTGGGGTCTAAGCAATGGTAGGGACTTTGGGTGAGAGAATAGCCAATAAAAACACAGGGTAAGAGAGTTTTTCTCGAGCTTGTTATGATCATATGATCTCAACCATGGGTAAGCAAGACATCCAAAGGTGTGGATTTTAGAGTAGTTAGGAGGTTGATTAAATATTTTTAGGTAAGGTGATTGGTTGGCAAGAATTTGGGTGGGCATAGAGTTTATCAGAAAGAAGGCAGTGGCAAAGGCACACAGACACATGGTAAAAGGCATTTGCGCCTTAGAGAGTAGAGAGAGACCAGTTTTGACAATGTGTCGATGTATTCTTTTGGAAAGACCGTTATGCTCAGGAGTATGTGGGGGTGTGGATAGGTGGGAGATGCCATTGCTAGATAGGTAATGTCTAAGGGCTAGGTTGATTATCGGTGTAGAGGTTCTGAATTTTGGTTTGAAATCTTGTTTCAACGAGAGGTTTGAAGAGTAGAAAGATATATGTAACTTGGGACTTGGCTGTAAGTGGGTATAACCACGTATACATTGTATAGTGGTCAACAAAAGAAGATAGTATTTGAAGTTTTCTGAGGATAAGACAGGAGATTGCCAAATTTCGGAGAATATATATTGGAGGGGTTTTGTGAAGATGATTGAACTTGTTTGAAAAGGAATTTTATGAGTTTTATTGAGAAGACGATCATTGCAAGGAGAAACTGAAATAGAGTTCGAAAGACATGGCAAGAAAAATGAGAAACAATGCTTTTAAGAATAGAAGAAGATGGGTGTCCTAGGCGATGATGCCATCGGGTAAGAGAGGCCTTTGTGTCTGGGTATATGGTGTGGGCAATGGGAAGGGTTTTCACAGAGATAAGCCATTCCTACAATTCACCCTTCGTTCGGCCTTGAAGCAACTGGACCCTCATGCTGAAATCCTTCACCTGAAAAGAGGTAGGAAAAAATTTCACAGACATTCGATTAGCATTGCAGAGCCGATAAACAGATATCAAATTCTTATCAACAGCATGTAGACAAAGAATATCTTTAAGAACTAAAGATTTTGATGAATTAGGGATAGAAGTTGAACCGATATGTGTGATATGTAACCTTGAGCCATCTGCAATGGTGACTTCATAACCACCATGGTTTGTTAATGCAACGCTAAGTTATTCAGGTCTGAGGTCAGGTGATGGGTTGCCACTGCGATGGGTTAGATCTGGTTCCTGGGGAGAGCGATATGCCGTTTTGTTGCAGCTGGGAGCATCGTCTTGCGCTATGACCAAAGATGCCACAAATTTGGCACTTCCCCTGATAGCCCCATGGTGTGTGAATGTTAGAATTTGGCTGGAACTGTTGTTGTTGCCAAGTCTGATGACCACCACGAGAGGCAGCACGTCTCTGTGTTTGTTGGCGGTTTGTGAAGTTGTTGCCATTGCCTCAAGAGTTGCTGTAGTTGGCCATAACTGGTGTGGTGAGGATAGGAGATTTTTTTGTTTGGATTTTGACTTCATGGTTGATAAGCTTCTCGTGTAACTCAGTGAGGGACGGAGGCGTAACGTGACTCTCGATTTCATCAATGAGAGTCTTGTAATCCTCGGGAAGACCTTCAAAGGATCGTGTCAATCTGGTCTTCGGGATCCTCGAGTTTTATAAGGAAAGCGAGTTTATCGAAGATAGTAGTGCGGTCTTGAACATACTCACTGATGGATTTGTTTCCGTTCGATGCATGTTTGAGTTGTTGTTGAAGTTGCTTAACATGGCCCCTAGTCAGCTTAGCATACGTAGCGGTGAGTGTGCTCCATATCTCAGCCGCTGTGTTGGTGTTAGAGATTATGGGCGTCAAGGTTGTGGGTATAGCACAAAGTAAGCCACTATAGATCAACCGATCTTGGTGTTTCCGGATCGTGTAAGCCGGGTTTGTTTCAGTGCCGGCTTATGTGGGCACCGTGGAGGAGGGGATGACTTGTGATCCATCATTATGACCAGCAAGATCATACCCATCAAGGAGTGCGTGGATCTGGCGACTCCACATCAGAAAGTTTGAGGTAGTGAGCTTCGTAACGTTTGACATGTTTACGTTAAGGATGTTGTTTTTGTCGTTGGAGATGATGACAGTTTCAGTGGATGATGCAGGGGAGTTGGCCGCCATGATGAAAACCGTGAGAGGGAGGGTAAGAAAATTTGAAAATAAGAGAAGAAAGGGAGAAGCGTAGAATGTTTAGGTCAGATCAATTGTTTTGATACCATAAAGGAATTGGAGGCTCAATACTTTTATTAATCATATGAAAGGTATTCATACATACGTACAAAGTAGGGTTAATGTATTCTACTGTATTTACTATAGAGTCTTTATAGGATTTTATATTTACTTAACACCACATTCACTTAATTTTTGGGTTTTAGTTTTAGCTCTAGAATTCTTTATGGATGCAATGTAGGTATTTGGTGCAACAAATAGAGTGTATGTCAACCACATTCATTGATTTTATTAGGTATAATGTGTAAGCCATATGAATCTCATCGAGTAGACGAGCTATGTTTCCACGAAAACTATCATATAGTTACAAATCCACCAAAGTAGGATCTCGTGTCAACATTCAAAATTTAAAAATCATTAACTTAGTTCTCCACAGATTAACAAGTTTTAATTTATTTCCCCCCGATTTGATAAATTGGGACTTAATTACCCGTAGACTACGATTTTAATGGTTTATTACTAACCAAATATAATTAAATCGGCTAAACTAAACCAAAATTCATTTTTAAACAATTTTTATCAAAAACTATTTTATTAAAGAATATTTTTCCCGCAAAGCCTAACGGAAACCACCTTTTTGATTTAGGAGGTTTGGAGCGGTCTATAATGTTTTGTGATTATTGTAGAACGTCAACGACTAAGGTTGCGGCTGTTGTTGGTAGCTGGCTCTACCTTTTTCCCTCCTCAGATATCCCTCTAGTCTATGTGTTTCATTACTTTTGGTTGGTTCTTCGTCTAGTCATAGATCGAAGGGTTGGAATTTGTGATGAATTTGAAATCTAATGTTTTGATCAAACAGTTGTTACTGATGATGCTTAGTTATTTGGTGTAATACTTGTGATTTTATTGGCGTCACATGATATTTTTCTCGTGACTATTTATTTATTTACCTAGATGATATTATCAATAAAGCTTACACATCAATCCATTTGTGGTAGTCTATTGGTGATCTTTTGGGTACAGTATATATCTATGTTGGTCTTCAATTTGATTTTTCCTGTGAACCAAAATACCAAGCCTAGTATAGATCTGAGTTTTGGCTCAAGTGGTTAATATGGTGGACTGTAAAAGATGATCAGTTTATATCTTGGTCTTAGTCAGAAGATATTAATCACAGTGTGATAACTAATCCACCCCTTTAAGTGTGTTCTTCCTAAAACTAACATAGGGTATATAAAAACAAAAGCCTACAAACTAGACCCAATAGAACATATAAAAGGCCCATTAGGTCGATTCAAAACACTCCCCGTAAAGTGCGTTGATAAATAGTCAAATAAAAACGGACCAATCGAACTGACTCATCTGACAGCGCCGGTCGTCTCTTTCTTGTCTCCTCTCCTCCAAAGGCAAAGTGCTTCACGTTTGAAATCTCCAGCTCGTTTCTATATATCTTTATAGAGGCTCTCAGTAATCGGAGATGGCAGAGAAGCCAGCGCAGGAGCAGGAGCAGAAGCAAAAGCTAGCGATGGAACCGGCGGTTCTGGACGATATCATCCGCCGTTTGGTTGAGTTCCGCAACACGAGGCCTGGATCGGGGAAGCAAGTTCACCTAAGCGAAGGTGAAATCCGCCAGCTCTGTGCTGTCTCCAAAGAAATCTTTCTTCAACAACCCAATCTTCTTGAACTCGAAGCTCCCATCAAGATCTGTGGTCAGACCTTTGCTCTAGTAATGAAAAATTGATTGATTTCTGAATACTATGGAAGAGAAACTCTCTTAGCTCTTTGCAAGCTGAGGTTGTAAGTTCTAGCATAAATGTTGTTTTACTGACTCAAGAAATTGATTTTTTTTTTTTTTTTAAAGTTCAATTCAACGAATGGGTGGGTAAAAGGTGGAATCTTTATACTACAAGTCTTAGATATGATTAAGAATAATGTTTTGAGTAGTTTTAAGTTATGGGTTTTATTGGAACTCTTTTATAGTGCAGAAGAGTTATGGATTTTGATTGTTTCTCATGAAACATTGCTGACTAAGTTCACTCACCAATCATTTATGGAGGTTGAAGGATATAACATTTTTCAACTCAAAGAATAAGTTGTCATTTTAAATCATGTAAATCTTCTTGAGCTTTGGCTGCTCCTTAATATACCATCATGTTTTCTTCTGGCTGTTTCCTCGATGTAATGCTTCAGTTTTTTTTTCTCTAAATTAATTATACAGGTGATATTCATGGGCAGTATTCAGATCTATTGAGGCTCTTTGAGTATGGAGGCTTCCCTCCAGAAGCCAATTATTTGTTCTTGGGTGATTACGTCGACCGTGGCAAGCAAAGCTTGGAAACAATATGCCTTCTCTTAGCTTACAAAATCAAGTACCCTGAGAATTTCTTCTTGCTGAGAGGGAACCATGAATCTGCTTCCATTAATCGCATTTATGGGTTCTATGACGAGTGCAAACGCAGGTTCAACGTCAGGCTCTGGAAAATATTCACCGACTGTTTTAACTGTCTTCCTGTGGCCGCTTTAATCGATGACAGAATACTCTGTATGCATGGTGGGATCTCCCCAGAGTTGACAAGCTTGGACCAGATCAGGAACATTTCACGCCCAATGGATATTCCTGAGTCAGGTTTGGTATGTGATTTGCTTTGGTCGGATCCTAGTGGAGACGTCAAAGGATGGGGAGTGAATGATCGTGGTGTTTCATACACCTTTGGAGCTGACACAGTTGCAGAGTTCTTGCAAAAAAATGACATGGACCTTATCTGCCGTGCCCACCAGGTCTTTTTTTTTTTTTTAACTTAATTTCGTTGAGTTAGTTTTAGAAAAACTATGCAAGCTGTTTTATGATTTTCGTTTATTTTAGGTTGTTGAAGATGGGTATGAGTTCTTTGCAGACAGACAGCTTGTTACTGTATTTTCGGCTCCCAACTATTGTGGAGAGTTTGACAATGCTGGCGCAATGATGAGCATTGATGAGAGCTTAATGTGCTCCTTCCAAATTCTAAAGCCGTCGGATAAGAGATCATCACCATTTCTGTGACAGCAATCATCTTGTTACCTCCATGCTTCAAATTAACACTACTCCAAAAGGTAAAATACATTTTTTTTCTTGTTATAGTTGACACCACATGCGTGTTAGTGCAACACTTGTTTCTACATTTCTTGCTTTGAGGTCTAGATAGTTCGGCATATTTAGCTTCAGGTCAAGCTAGTTCATCATCACATGTGTGTTAGCACATAAACTAGCTCATATCGTCATCAAGGACAAAGAGTTATATGCACTACACTGAGAATTGGTCACCTTATGCTGAGTGTTTTCTATGTGGCTCAGCTTTTGATTATCTTTTTGGTGTTTGACAATTTGCTGCAGCTGTACACTGGGGAGAGAGGATCTATAAACAGAAACTACTCAACTGTAACCTTAGTGGTTCTCCTGATGATAGAACATTTAAGCAAAAACACGGAGACCGTCTCCAACAGAGTAGACAAATTAGGTCTCTGCTGTAATTTTAGCTTCTCTCACATATATCTCCATGTTTGTCTAAAACGTGTATGTTTTCTCTTCTTTCTGAATAATCTTAGATTTCCTTATTTTTACCCTCTTATTTACTATGAAACTTCAAGGCCAAAACTTTTCTAGAGTCCCTAGGAGATTCTTGTGGGAGTACAAAAACATAAATCCGTTGTTCACTTTCAAAATTAATCAGGTGGTGCGAATTGTCAAATTTATACGGTGCTTACAGTCTTTAGTCACAGCTACTGCTCGTAATTGCCTTTAGTAGTACATAGGATCCAATCTCATGTCTTGCCTTGCGGCATTTCCTATAAACTATCAACAACCCTACATACAAGTGAAACCTCTATAAATTTAATAATGTTAGGACTACACCAAAACTAAATTTTTTATTAATTTATAGAGATTATTAATTTATCGAGATATTAATTGAACCAAAAATTCAGTTTGGGATTATGAAATTATATTAATTTATAGAGATATTAATTTATAGATTATTAATTTAAAGAGATTATACTGTACTATTAAACTCCACCGCATTCCGCTAAAATCTGAAACATATATTGAATATTTGAATGTAAACACGAGCATCAGAGGAGAATCAACACAAATGGTCTTAAATTCATAAGGTATTGAAACATTATCCAACAATTTGGCAATTTATACATATATATGTATTTAAGGGAAAGAGAAGCCGTTGATAGTGAAACCTCCATCAACGCAAATGGTCTGACCAGTAATATAAGAAGCTGCAGGAAAACAGAGAAATGCCACAAGCGATGACACTTCATTTGCCTCTCCAACACGCCCCAATGGTGTCACATTTTCCACCTTTTCTTTTACTTCACCACTGAGAAACTGAAACAATTTCACATAAAATTAAAGTCCATCAAAAATAATTTTTAATCACTATTTTCCCTACTTTTAGTGAGGTTTTTGTTTTGTTCTGTGCCATACATCTTTAGTTGCAGGAGTTTTGATGAACCATGGACAAACAGAGTTAACCCTTATGTTATCACTCGCCCATTCGCACGCCAAATTTCTCGCTAGCTGATTCATGGCTCCTAGAGTGAGAAAATTAATGTTAGGTTCAATAGAAGCAAAAGGGTTATTAACTGTTTTATGATGCATATATGTATGCCTTTGGTTGCTCCATAGATGGATGTACGACTCAAATTTACAACCCCAGCAACCGAAGACATGAGCACAATGTTCCCTGAACCAGAGGTTTTCAAAAGCGGGTGCGCGAGCTGTGCTAGATGAAATGTTGACTCCAGATTTGTAGCCATGATAAACGAGAATTCTTCTGATGTACACTCTATGGTCGGCTTCACAAGACCCGTTCCCACATTGCTTACCTATAGACACAAATAAACCAAACACAACATGATTTGGTGGCCCTTACGCAAAACCGGTTCTCACTACAAGCTGATAAACCATGAGCTTGGGGTCTGTATTTTTTAAAGTAATTTTTAGGGCCAAATTTTCTTGTTTGTTGTTAGATCAATTGTCATTTTTGCTAGGATTAAAGATAATGTCATGTTCATATATATATTTGCGGGGATTATACAGTTATTTTTCTTCTATTTTTATGGTTATGGATCTCATAAATAATACTTTTAGTTCAAAGATAGAAACTAATTTTTTCACTCAGAATATATCCTTTTGGGGTAAAAGCTATTAAATATGTACCAGGGTTGAAAATTTTTTCACATATTTTTAATTTTTTTTTTTTGTAGAAGAGCCAAAAAAATCATGCTTATATAGTAGTAAATCTCAGGGTTTGTTCTGCCGCTATGGATCCAAGCTGGACGAGAAGAGCGTATACATTAACTTACAAAGATGTTGAGTTTTCCTTGGAAGACAGAGGAAACGGTTTCCATGAGTTTCTCTCGTTGATCAGGAGAAGAAACGTCGCAGACAGAAGTGGTAACCTGAAACCCGTTTGCTTGCCACTCATGCAAGCTTTCTTGAAGCTGAGTTTCATCTCTGGCACACGTGTGGACTCTGGCTCCCATAAAGGCTAGTTCCTTCACCACGGATTCCCTATTCATATTACTCAGGCAATATGAGTTTATACATCATTGAGCCTTTTTCTTTACGAGGGTTTTCATTTTGTTAACTGATATTGAACTAGAAACATAATATAAGTCGTACATATATTTGATCAAAAAAAAAAAAAATGATCAAAATGATCGCCCAGATTAAAATATGAACGGCTAAAGCTTGGAACTGACCCGAGGCCTTTGGTACCACCGGTGACGAGAGCGGTCATTCCTCCAAGGTTCCATCTAGGTTTGTCTCTCAGGCTTTCCCCTGTCATAGCCATTTCTGATTATTAGCCAGATGGTTTCGTGGAGATTATTTGGTCACTACTGTTGAAAAGTCATAATGATAATGACCACTGGTCACTACTGTTGTCTAGACAGTCTAGACCACACATTATATATCCTTGTTAACGATGTAATTAAGGTGTAAGAAATTCTTTCTAGGTTAATTAACTAAACGAGAAAATGGCGGTTACGCTTAGCGAACACGAATATCACGTGATGGAGCAGCTTAAGGTGTATATAACGTAAGGTGTACTCCCTCCATCCAATTTAAAAAAAAAAACAGAAATACCTTTATAAAATATCCCTCAAAAGTGGAAACACCATGGCTTATTGGTTAAGGTTTTAAAAAGTTTCTACATCCATGTCTAGGGTTCGAATCCCACACTATGTAAAAGGCTTACAAAGAGATCATCATGGCGCAAAGAGTACCGTCATGAATGGATCTCAAAGATTTCATAGGACGCCTCAGGGTGATGCAATTAGACCTGAATCCACGAAAGGCATGTTGTTGAATGTCGGCTGTAATATCTTCTAACCCAATAAAAAAAAAATACCTCTAAAACTTGCACATTATTTACCATCTAATACCACTAAAAATTTAATTAAGTTAATGTTAAAAAATGTTTTTCTTTTCCACCTATTGAATGGTTTCCTAAAATAATGCCAACTAACTACAATATAAGAAACAAATAATTAATTAGATATATTTTTTAATTCAAATAAGTTCAGATTAATAACAAGAATCCATTTATACATATTCGGAACAACATATATTTTCCAGGAATTTACTTAAGAAATTTCCTATTTCCAAAGAGATTAAGTAAATTCTAATATATATCATAACACACTAGATATTTTCTAGAAGTTTACTATTTCTAAGGAGATTAAGTAAATATTAATATATATCATAATACAACATTCGAAATAAAACTAATCAAATCTTAGCTTTTCCTTTGACCACATGTTTATAAGTAAATTATTTTTATTACAATAATATACTAGCTATTAAGAACTAAGAAATACTTTTTTGAAAATATATATAAAAAATACTTAAATTTAGTTTTCTTTATCTTTATTTTTATTTCACATACGAAAAAAATTAGACTATTTAAATCATTTTGTGACAAGATAGAAATCTTATATAATAAAATTGAGTTTTGTAACTTCTCCTTGCGCCACGTCATCTGTGAGATAGAGGCGTTTTCTGCCACCTCAGTGCCTGTCCAAACCGGTATTCCGCTTAATCAAATCATGTCTAATTTCGGTTGAGCAATCTGCTCGACGGGCCTACTATTTTCATACATTTTGGCTGGCCCAGTGAAATATTATGTGAAGCCCATATTTGTATTAGGTTTATGCTTCTTCTCCACTGCGTCTCCAACGAGAGCCGACACCATTTCACAAAAACTTAAACACCTCTCAGATTACCGTTACGTCTCCAGCTCACATTAATAGCTGATTAAAGAGTTTCTCCATTCCCACTCCTTCCACTTCGACGCATTCAATCGATATCTTCCTATACCACAGGACCCCCCTCAAAAATCCCATTATAAATATCAGACCCTCCAACGATGTACAACGTAACTCAAATGATACCCAAAAGAAAACTTTGCTCTACCAAACGATTCAAATGATAGCGTCTTCCTACTCTCTCCTTGCCGATTTGTACCGGCCGTTGATCTAACACGGCGGAGGTGCGACTACTCCAATTTTGGGAGGTCAGAAATAGCAACAAAGGTGGGGAGTTGATCATTACTGACATGTTGCTCATTGATGAGAATGTAAGAATCCTTGATTCCGATTAGAAACCTCGATGATACGTTCATTCCGTTTATTTTAGATTTGTTTTAGTATATTGATTTAAGATACTTTTATTCCGATTAACCCTCTTGATGATACATTCATTCGATCTTCTTATATATTTTTTTATTTCGTTGATGAGAATGTTTTTTTATTTTGTTCAGATTCGTAGATTTAATAAAGTTTGATTCCTCTTACATTCATTCGATCCTCTTATATTTCGTTTTTCTTCCTTCATGAGAATGTTTTAATATTTTGTTGTGATTAATTATTTTAATAAACTTAAGTTATGCAAGTGGATTTGAAGCTTCCGCAATAATTTTGTGCTCTTAATGTGGATAAGATGATACTCTTATCGTTCACATATGCTCATTTTTTATCTACCAATGGTTGCTCATCTTTGTTGGTGGCATTCTCACTCTTCGATGACCATAGCACACACTGGAACAAGCTTCTGGACGCGTCCCAATTCTTACTATTGGCTTCCAGTCTACAGATATAACATGGTGTGTACTGTCCTCGACTTTTCTAATTAGTGTTTATGTCTTCAGTAATGGTTTTGATATAGTTCCAAACTCCAGCTTGAGCATCCTGGAGAGCATGGTATAAAAAAAGAACAGAGGCAATCTCCTATGAATCTGATGCAGAAGCGAACACAAGAAGAAATGCTTCTTGGAACCCTTTAGATTGTGATAATGTTTGCATATTATTATTAGGTTAAGATGTAGCTTCGCCTATATAAGGAGTTGCAGAGATGTTGCATCCCTTAAGAGATCTAAGAGAAGTGAGATCTAAGAAAAGAGATCTAGGAGAGTAGATCAAGAGAAACACATTGATTTAGTTTTGAGAGAGTTTCTAAATCTAATAAGAAGTGCTAGTTCTTATATTCTTGTGTGTTTGTGCAACTTTAATTGGTATCAGAGCTTGAGTTGAAGCTTTGATCTAAACTTTAATTGGTATCAGAGCGGTTTGACAAAGATCTGCAAGAAGACCAAAATACCTTTCAAGTAGGAATAAGGATCCTTCAAGTAGGGCTGGGTTGCGGGTCAAACCGGCCCTGCTGACCAGCCAACCCGCGGGTTTTAGTTATTTTTTTTGTTAAAAAATCTGACCCGCGCAATCCGCGACTATATAAATTTACACCCGCACCCGCCTTGTTTAATTTTCTGGGTAACCCGCGGGACCCGCGGGTTATATATCTTTTTTAAAAAAATAATTATTTCATTTATTTTTTTATGAAAAGTAATAAAATAATATATTTATAATAAAATAATATATTTTAAAATTGTTTAATTATTATTTTTTAAAAATAAATACCGTATTTTTTAAAAAATATTTATTTTTCCAAAAAAATACTATTTTCTAACAAAAAAAAAAAGACTATTTGAAAAAAAAAAATAAAAAAAATTGCGGGTTGGCGGGTACCCGCGATTCAAAATCCACCAACCCGCACCCGCCCCGCATAAAATACTCAAAACCCGCACTCGCACCCGCCAATCGATTTTTTTCAAATTGTTCAACCCGCACCTGCCCCACAGCGGGTCAAACGAGGCGAGACCCGCAGGTGCTGACTCATATTCCCAGCTCTACCTTCAAGTAAGAGAAGGAGGTCGCGGCAGAAACTGTCAGAAGATCATGGAACATGTGAAGTTGTGGGAGAAACATTCTCAAAGAAAGCCCTGCGATTACCCCAAAATACTTTAGTTTGATATCATTTACTAATTGATCAACTTCTAGTCATGTCTTATTGGATCTGGTCCTGATGGGAAACACACAGCTCTGAAAGCAGTCACAATTGTACTCGATTTTCCACCTCCACAACCAGGATCAGTGTCAGGTCTGACATTACTTGATAGGGTCTCTGTATCAGATCCGAACTCGGCTCTGGCACTGCAGAAATTGGTGCAAGCTGCAGTAAGCATTCCTCAGAAGGGTTTACATGTGGTATAGTTTTCAAAACATTAACTTAGAACGAATATTGTGGCAGGTATGGTTCCTTGGAGAAAATACAAACTACGCTGCTTCAGAATATGTGTAAAGACTAGGAAAATTCTCATTATGATCATAAAACTATACCAAAATTTGCTAAGTCCCAAAACACATATTTTCTCCAGCTTTCTTTTTCTATCTCCCTCTATTCTTTCTACAAAACTAATTTATCTTCTTTTATTATAAAGATAAACCCAAGACTATATACAACTTAACAAAAAATATATAAATGTTAATTATTTACATTTTTTTGTAAGATGAATTCCAGATTTATAAATTAAGCTCATATCATAATAAAAACAAATTAAGCTTACATCAAAATGATAACTCCATTAAAATAATAAATAAATCAACTATTATACTTTTCAAACAAAAATTATTTTTACTACTGAAAAAATTCCATTAAAGAAAATTAACACTTGCATATAAATATAAAAAAATATAAAAAAACTAAACAAAATCAAAAAAAAAATAGTATAGTTCCGTGTAGAATTATATATATGGTACAACTAAATTATGTATCAAAATAACTTACTAATATCACAAAACTGGCGCGTAACGCCAGCAAACCCCTAATCTATATATATGGTACTTTTCCGCGTAGAATCATATATATGGTACTTTTCTGCGATACGCGCGGATTCTATTTCAAATATTTTATTTTGTTGCAATAGCATGGAGGTTAAAATTATTCCATCAATTTACGAAAATATAAATTTCTAGATTTTTTTTTTGTTTTACCAAAATTGATTTTCTATATTTTAAAGTACTTATGTATATTTTTAAAAAATATTAAATAAGAATATCTAAATTGATTAAATGTCATTGGTTGATAATTATTAAAAAGTGTATAAAATAAGTAAAGTACATTCATTGTATTCAACGTAGAGAGTTATACTTCTACGTCCTAAGTTACAGAGCTAATTAAGAGAATATATGATGAAAGAATGGTGTACATTTATATATTTTCGACGTTTGAAATTTTCTTACATTCTTTTGCACCAAAATCTAAAGTTGTAAAGATTAGAAAGCAGATGATAATAGCTTGGAGTTTTCCGTTGTGATTTCTTGAATCGAAACAATATTATTTTGTAACATTTCCATGATTTCTTTTTAAACCAGGTGTTTATTAGAAAATTTTCACAATCTTAATATATGAAAAGGTCACTATGTAAATAGTGTGCTTTTTATATATCAAAGCGCTTATACTTTCACCACCTTGAAAATTAGGAGTTGCATGATTTTGGTGTTCGTCTAAAATCCTTAATCATCCTAAACCTGTAAATGAAGGATCAAATTCTGGGATGACCCACAAGGGGTTCATTTTTTTCTAAAATAACCCTCTTCTAATTTGTATTTATTAAACATTAAAATTAAAATACAAAACAAGGTCAAATAACCAAAAAATCTAAGGATATAAATTTATTTACTACCCAATGCCACTACTATCCAACCCAAAATCCGACCCATCTTCTGACCCAAAATCTGACCCATTTGTAACCCTAAATTCCTAAATCAAAACATAATCTCTTCCATCTCCCACAATCCCATTTGGTTGTTCTTGTTCTTATCCCAGATCGATCAACCCATTATCATCTTTAATCCATTTCCTCTTATATAAAATCGAATTTCATCTTTATTGTGAAAAAATTCGCGACAAAGAACAACAACAAAGTATTACTAGTACAACTAGTACAACTAGTACAACTAAAACTCGTACAACTTGTATAACTCGAACTAGTACAACTAGTATAACATGAACTAGTACAACTAGTATAACTAGAACGAATATAACTAGTACACTTTTATAGTTTATATGGTGATATTTGTTTTTTTTTTTGTTTTCAGTATATGAATGATGTTAGAAAAAATGATAATGCAAAACCAATGAGACATGTTGGTCTAACCTTTCCTTGCTTGCATGTGTCAAAATACATGAATAATCTGTTTACAATAATATTTGATTTGGATAATGATTTGTTTACAAGTAGTACTAGTTATACTATTTTTGAAAAACAATCATTTTCATCTTTTTGCTCCCAAATCTAAAAAAGTAGATGCAGAGCTGGAAAAAATTGCATTAGAAAGACATTTAGAAGATTATACTACAAAAGTAATGTAAAAAATGATCACGAGTTAGACAATAATGCATAATGCATAAGCATTAATATATGGTGTTTGTACTACGGCAATAATAACCCAACATGTACAACTAATTTAGATATGCTACTATATTACTAGTTGAATTGTACCAGCACTTGGGTTATGTTGTTTTCACATTAGGTCATAATCTTTTCGTCTCAATGTCCATTGTGTATATAGATGAAAATAAGATAAGAGATATACTAATTGTAAACATATATAAAAGAATATGGTAAAACTTGCATATTTTGATATGAATAGATAACATACCAATATTTGTTTGTGTTTTAAACACGAGAAATAAAACCTATAAGAGGCAAAATTTTAACAAAAATATGTATAATTGATATATCTAAGTTCTTTTAATAACCCGTTGTTGTACAAGTTTTAAGCTGTACCAAATTGAATGTAGTTGTACTTTGGCTATGAAATTAAAAAAAAAAATAGTTATACCATGTAAAAAATATAAATGCATTAGTTGTTCCACCTATTTGCATGTTAATACTATGACTAACATATTTTGGAATCATAAATTTTGCAAACTACACTTGGTGTATATTATTCCAATATAATGTGACTAAACAAATAAGCAAAACTTTTAAATTTCGTGTAAATTTATGGGGTTGTGTAATAATTTTCAAAAAAGTTGCAAAACTTCCAATAAATTAGACTAAACATTATGACCATATATTAGTTTGGATAATTGATTGTTTTTCTCATATAAAATATCAAATTGGTTTGTTGAATTTTAAAATGTCAAAGTTGTATCAATTGTACCAGTAATACCAATCTCATATACCAATTATCATATTTAAACGTGATGCACAGTTAAAACTATCATGTTTAACATGTGATTCACATGAAAACGTGATTAATTATTCAAACATAATAACACATATTTATACCGGTTTTTGAGTTGTACGATTGTGTGCATAGTTGTACCAGATTTTGAGTTTTACGAGTTTTTACATAGTTGTATTTTGACACTGAAATTGAAAAACTTAGTTGTACCTCATAAAAAAATAAATATATGTTAGTTGTATCACTACTGCATGTTAAGATACCTGGTATCACATATTATGAAATCATTAATTTTGTTGAAGTGCATTTGGTTTATGCTTTTTGAAAATATAGTGGACAAACAAGTAAACAAACATTTTAAAGTATCATGTAGAACATGGAAACTTATGTGGTAGTGTAATAGTTTCTAAAACATTATTAAAAAATTCAAATATATAGGAAATACCATTCTAAACACCTATAAATTTAGCTAGTTGATTGTTTTTTTTCATATGGAAAACCAAATGAAAATTTAAATTTCTATAAAGATGAAGTTGAACCAGTTGTATTAGTATTACTTGTCTGGTATTCTGGTATATAATATAAAGTTGTACCAGTATTACATGTATCGTACATGACAAAATTGTATCAGTAATATCAGTTGTTTGTGTTTAGTTACACATAGTTATACCACTTTTTAAGTTGTATCAGATTAAATGTAGTTATACTTTAACTGTAAAATTGATATAATTAAGAATCAGAATGTATTAGTTCTTCTATAATCCATTCTTGTTCAAACTTCATGATTTAGTATATCATAACATCATATTAAACTTGGAATGAAGTTTTTACGTTAATTCAAAAGGTTTTATCTGTACATTCATGAATTTCGGGTCCAAATTATAAACAACCTAAAGTTAAAAGAGTAAAAGTACAAACATAAAACTTGAGCTTTGAATTGATTTGTCATTGATCTATGGTGGATTAACTGTGTCGGCGTCAAGAATTTGAGGTAAGAACAACGACGGGACGACTTGAATAGAAGAACTCGCGACGGTGTGCCGTGATTGGATGACTTGACTATGGGATGACTTGACTATGGCTGTGGGATGAGATCTCACGTGCATCTGCGACGGAGGAAAGCTTGCCTTCGTATTGCATCACACGACGCCGACGGAGGTTAAAGCATTGGACTGGAGGTGATGTGTGTTGCTGTCGCTGTGTGTTGTTGTTTCTCTTATCGATTGGAGAAGAAGAACCAAACGATACCAAATTCACTTTTCTTTTTTTTAGCTTTGATTTAATTTTTATTTATTTTCATTAAGGTTATAAAATTAAATTAACATATTATGGATCATATAGATTAATTTTATTTGTACCAGATTTTTTAAGGGTTGTGTGTCATAATAGATTAAAATCCGCAAATGAACTCGTTCTATCTTAATAGTTTGATTTATTTTAAAAATTATTAATATCACATAAAATATATAACACAAATGGACAATTTTAGTTTGGTGATATATTTCAGTTAATTTTGGCTAATATATAACTATTTATTTTATAACTATTTAAATTAATTATTTGATGTATATTATTTAAACTTAAAAAAACTATTTGATTCTTCCACTTCTTCACTATATTAGTTCTTTCTATGTAGCAGAAATCATAGAGACACGTGCCTTATGATCTGTCCAAATCAAAATGTAAGTGTGAGCACTTGAAGTACTAACCTCCAATAGTAGATCAATATGTTTTTCATTGAATTTGCAAGATCCAATTCTTAAACGCACAAAAATCAAGAGAAGATGGTCGCACTCAGGATGAAAGATATGTCAAATGGTTTGATATTTGATGAAAATCATTATCTATCGACTCACAATACAATAATGAACAACAAAATTTTATTTCGTCTAAAATTATGCTAATATACAAAAATAAAAATAAAACAATATCTCCATGGTCAGTCAAAAAAAAAATCTACATGGTGCTACCACCATTAAAATATCAAAATTGTATTCATTCATATGATACAAACTCTCCACGATGACAATTCACCATAGTATATTGATAAAGAAGAATCTTTCCAAATCACTTATAACAGTTAGGCATATACTTATATTTTTTTTAAACATCTTATAGAGATGAGAGGTGTGTAATGAGCAGATAGAGAAGATATAAATATATTCTTTTGTAGCAAATATGTTGAAGATAAGTGTCAAGCTGCTGCTCCAGATTCTAGAGCTCCTTTTATACTAATTGATTCTAAAACTTCTCCCACATAACGCATGTAATGAATATGTACAATCTTCTGTTAATTTCCAATGATAACAAAATTATCTTATTTACACATGTTCATTCCTAAAATGTTAAAGTACTGTTGGTTCATTTCCTTAGCTTTAAACCTTCTGTATGCGTATACTCTATTGAGCAGTTTGTCTGTGCCTACACAATTAATGTTTGTCTATGCCTACACAATTAATTCTCAGTATGTAAAGCCAATTTATATATAATGCTAGTATGTTTAAAAAACGCTTTCAAGATATTGCACATAAATATATGTTTTAACAGAGTTTTAGAGATCATTAGACATTGTGGGAGTTCGAAGCTTTTACCCGTTTCTGGGCGTAAGGGTGCCTCTAGTAGCGTTCTAGAAACATAGAAAACAGCCCCTTGCCTGATTCATCTTGTTGATATAAACCAAACTATTTTCCTGTGGAGATCACTTGCAAAAGTAACAAAGCATTATGCAAAATATCCAAGAACCACATAACTTAAAGCAAAAAATGATAATCTTTGTTACCTTTGTAAGTAACGTTGAGAAGTTGACATCCTCTTGTAAGTCATTCTCAGCTACAAATTCCCAAGGAATTCTCCTTTTGTTAAGTTTGCCATGGTGACTATTACTTGAACTTCCTTTCTACCATTATTAATGTTGATGCATCCTTCATAAGTAGTGAGTCCTTTGTCCACTGAAATCACTGAGGCAATATTCCAAACTTCCTTATCACCAATCCTCTTAATGCTGCACCAAATACAGTCAAGCTACCCAAACATTATGTTTGTTCTGTTAAAGAGTTGTAATATTGAGTTAATCCCAGTTCAGTTCTTAATTTTCTTCATCTAGATCATAACTCATGCAATCCTCATTACACTGCGAAGAAGTATTAAGCATGACTGACCTAAAATCAAATGAGTCATTTTTCTTCATCAAAATCAAAGTCTTATCAAAACCCAAAATCAGAAAACCATATTAAAATAGTATGCTTTGGTCACACATTAAAATTGATGAACTAAAGAAAGAGCACGGAACCATGTTATCCATCTTCATACACTTGAACCAGTGTTCAAGTGTAAAGATACTGAGCCCTCTCCATCTGCGTCTTCTCATCCACCAGAAAACTTAAACGGAATCTGTCTGTTATTCTAAAGATCTCTAGCAGCTTCCACTAACCAAAACGACAGCGGTACGATGCGTTCTGGCTCATCATGGTGTACATTTGTTCGGGTGTCAGTCGACGCATAAGCTCTTTAGCAATCTCTGGTTTCTTAAGATTTCAACAAATGCGTATTGTGGAAATTGCTTTTGTGTAACTCATCATTATTCTCTTACTATTAAACTATATGAATCATATGATCAATCTTAGTATTAGCTTTTTGATCACCATCCAAGTTTCTGGAGATTGGTAAGAGATGTATTAGCATACCTGTACCTGTTTTACATTGGTTCCATCACGGTGGCTGAGAATCTTTCGTAACTTAATTCCTCTGCGGCAAGCATGTTATACATTCTCCATGCTTTCATAACTAACAAATGATACACTACCGATAAAATTTAGGCAATATCAATGAATCATAGACTATTCCCTAATGTAATGAAATAGTCGTAAGAATAAAATTAAACAAAGGTACCTTTAAGTTCACCCCAGAAATCACCTCCCCTACTCTCGGCTCCTGATGTGGCAATAATAAGAGAATTAGACTTTTGACCCGCGCCCGCGCGGGTGTTTATTTTTAGTTTTATATTGGCAGTATTTTTATATGTTTGGTAATATATAATTTTCAAATTAACGTAATATATATATATATATATATATATATATATATATATGCTTAATATGACATTTATACACACATGAATATTTTGGTTTAAACGCAACAAACTTAACTATTTATAGACCCGCCAATTATATTAGTTGTTTGTTTAAGTATTTTTATTTAACTGGATTTGTATTAAATATATAAATAACTAACTAACAATAGGAGTTTTATTATCTGGAACATTTTTATTAGTTTCAAATAACTAACTAACAATAGGAGTTTTATTATCTGGAACATTTTTATTAGTTTCAAATGTAAACTAAAATTTGAAATTATGAATTAAAAAGCTATAGAAAAGGTACTATATTTAAAAATAACCAATATATTAAGATATATTATCAAAATTTAAGTTATAATTTTATTAACAAATTAGCTGGGTAAAGATAATATATATATTATTAAGTATTTTAATTGTTTTTTGTTTTAAGTTAAAATGCTAGTGTTAATTTCAAATATTAAGTTTATCTATCAAGTCAATATTATTATTTTTGTAAAAACACATTTTCTTTGTTTACTTTATTTGATTTTGATTTAGTTTTAGAGAAATTATTTTCTGAACTTTATATTTAAAAATATCAAGTTATGATTGTGATCTGGTATATTATTAATGTGATTTGGAAATTCTTTGTGAACACTTTAAATAATATATAGCCTCAAACTGAATTTATATGTTTTAAATTCCTTTTACATTATTATCATTTAGAATTCTTGTAAATTAATTTCGCGTTTGTTATTTTTATGCTATCTTCCAAAGATTTAATTTATACATCAAACTGATTCCTTTAATGTCTTTATTTTTTTACTAAATATAATATTTATTTCCTTTTTATTATGATAGAAAGTGTTTTTGAAATTTGTCAAAAAATAAAATAAAAGATAAATGGTGATTTAGCTTATTTTCATGGTTTTGAAAATAATAAATGGACATTCTCAATGATTCATATTATTATCATATATATTATATGTTATTTATAACTAATATCTCATTCATTATATTACTATCCATGTTTCAAACAACACTATAGTTAAAATTGTATCGAAACAATATAAAAAATTATATCTCATCTTTTAATAAATTTTTATCAATTGTTTATCAATCCCACCCCGTAAACAATACTTAATTGATGGAGCTTGAAGAGAAGAAATTGCAGAGATATAAACCTACAAACTTTTACTCGGTCACTATAAAATGATAAAAGTGTTTGCTCAGTAACACATGAAGAGTGGTATATCAAAGAAAGTTAACAATCATATGATAAAACCGAACATGCATGCGCTTTGAATGTTTAACGTTTAGAAGTTGCTGTTCACACTTCTTGCTAGGGAAAAGCTTGAGAACTCAATGTTGAGCCACATGTTATCATATATTTTCTATACATTTAAGTTACATATTTCTATATTTTTCTAGAGTAACCGACCAAACCTAATATTCTTTATAAAAACAATGGTGCAGTGTACACTGTGACAAAGATAACTTCAAAGCTATTTGAGACAAAAAGCCAGCAATACCACTTAATACCAATTTGATATGAAGTATTTTAACAGATAAACAACGTTAAAATGTAAGTAAAGGGAAATATAAGACTACCCAAACAACAAAAGAGAGTCAAACGATCATCAATTTGGCCTCTAACTTTTCGCAGGCGTTTTTGCCAACATTTTCTGATATATTTCAGACTCTACAAATTATTCACATGGTAAAACAGGTTAGAAAATAGGCATCTCAGACCTCATAACTCATATATACATATGTACTCTTGCTAAAAGGAATGAACACATCAAGAAACACTAATGGTAAAGCCTCACACATGCTGATATAAAGAGCAAGGTACGACACGTAGCATAGAAGTGTGATGCAGACTTTGCAAACCTACTTCCACACTTCACATGGACATACATCGATGCTATCAAAACATCATTTTCGCAGCACTGAGAGAATTCAGAAATGGTTTTGGTTATAAATCATCAAAACTATCAAAATGCAGATATATGGAAGAACCTTAATAGCATATAGCAGCCAGACCTTAGAAAATATGGGAAGTTCTCTAAAGAAACCTCTTTGTCTTAGCATTGAGTTGGAAAGCTCAGTCAATCTGGTCCTCAAATTGCTTTTGTCGTCATATCTGTAGTCGGAAATTATAAAGCTCAACAGAACATATAATTTTCTGATTAGGCGGAAAGATGTGGGCCTCTTGAATCTCTGGAACTTCCCTTATAATCTGTTGAGTGTGATTTGCACCGACGCCGGAATCTCACGAAGTTCCCGTAGAATCTGTGGATATGTCAGCTAGTGAGATCGAAGTTGTTACTCGAATCTTCATCTCCACCGATGGTTGCTTCCTTATCAATGTTCATGGCTTTTTGTTCAAAGGTCTGAGACGACGGCTAATTTGTGGAGAATGATGTTATTTCTGTTCATTAGGTTTAGGTACAAGTTATTTAAGAGGCTAAGAGCACCCCCATCAATGAACCGACGAGAGGTTCATAAGAAAAAAAAATTAAATTTTTTTTTCGTTTGCTTTTAAAAAAAAAAAATGGACCAATCGCGGACCGCCACGTGGCGTGGGCCCCACGAAACAGTGTTGATACGGGTTCATCCCGGTGATACCCGCGAGGAGAGGTTCATAAGTTTTATTATATAATTTTTTTTTTGGATTTTGTGTAAAACCCCCCATTGAACCTTCAATGGGGGTGCTCTAAGTGACGTCAATTATTTAGGATGGTTTAGGAAAAGTTATAAAACAGCTGTGTTTAACTCAGTGGCATAGATATGTAATTTTTGAGGAACTGTCTGGGTTATTTTATTTTTGTACTTTAGTTTTAATATTTTAGATTAAATCAATTGATACTCTTTGTGTTATCGATAAAGACAACACCATTCATAGAAGAAACTGAAAAAAAATCAAATGATGTGTGACATAGATAGTAGATTAGAACAAAGATCTTAATAAATTTGTTAAGTAGTCCGACCACCATCGTTGGCTGATTTCATTCCTCCTCCGCCGCCATTAATGACAGAGACGGCGACCATGAATATTTTCTTCAGACCTCGACTGTGGCAAAAATTTTAAGCAATCTGGTGAAAACGATAACGATCAAACTCCCTTTGTTTCTCCCATTACATATGTTCAAAACAATTATAGTTTTGTCAAACCATAAATGCTGAAAGTCATCATACAATCAATTATAACGATTGAAGAAGTAAAGAAAGGAATTTAATGATTAAGAGTGAGTCGTCTTAATTACACAGGAACAGCTATTTGTAGAGGTGACTGACTTTCCCGACTGGAATCGTTGAAGGTGAAGCGGAGTTGTCTGAGATCACTTGCCTTGAACAATATGTTGGGCCAAGAGATGGGTCAATCTGAAACATAGGTCACTTTCAATTATTATATAAGCCCTTTATTGTCTGTGTAAACAGATTTCTGACGTGGAATACCATTATCATAATTTAATTTGCTGAGGTGGATAGGCTAAATGAAATTCATATCCCCTTTTATTGTTGTATGATAGTAGACTTCTCTCTTTCTAGGAGAAGCCACGTCACTAATTAGTACAAGAAGAAGCCAACACGTTGTCGATTTTCAACCTCACTTTCTGTGTGTTTGTAATGAGCTCTATATTAAGTTATGGGTCTTTGTTAACATAGATAGAGTATCATCGTCTTCATATCTCTGTATTATCGATTCAGAATCCTCGCCGCCCAAGAACTCTTTCTGTTCTTCCAACAACTATGAAGATCTGACTGTATCACTGAGAACCATTAATTACGACCAAGCTCAGTTGGAGGCCGTCGTATGTGACTAATCGATTTGAGCTCTTCTCATCGGGGAAATCAAAAACATGTGGCAAATCGATAGGAGTTCTTTCACCGCACCGTTACGTACGTCAGCCGCATTCAAGCATCACCATCAAAGCTCACATTAACACCAATTCTCCACTCATCCCACGATGGCTCATTCAATGTGTGCCATCATTTATTCCATTGTGTGAATCCAAGCTATAAATATATAAGTTTTCTTCCGCAAAATTCATCATTACATTCATCTCAATCATTTATATTCTTAATCTTTCAGAGATTCGAATGGCAAGCTCCTCTCTCTTTGTCACGGTTATCTTCTTCTGAGAAATTTATGGTTTTGTTATGTTGTTAACTACTCATTGTTTGAGGAAGAGTTGTTTTAAGTTTTAAGTTTTAAGTTCCAAATTTTTGATTCTTACACTTGAACCAATTTTAACGTTACATATATGTATGCAAGACATAGATTGACCTTAACAAAAACTTTGATCCTGGATTTTTTTTTCTTTTTTTATGGACAAATGAGAATGAATCTATATGGTGGGAAGTTCCATGCGATGATCATTTCTTTTTGCAAAACTTTTTCTATCTCTCACATTGGTTTTGTTGGTTTTCCCAAGGCTGTATTTGATCCAATGGAAGGTATACGTGCAAGTGCAAGCTATCTATGGAATGACCCGAGAGAGCAAAATCATGGAGCATCAAGGATCAGATTTTATGTAGGGAGGAAATGAGCTTATGCCGCAAGAACTCGGTTCTTCTTCTCACCAACTCATAAACACAAATCTTAGCAGTTTTTTCATGTCTGATCTTCGAGTCATTGATAAGATTCAACATGTTCCAAACAGAGCTACTTCGATAGACCCATCATCACTCGATTGTTTGTTGTCAGCGATGATGAATAGCTTCAACACATTGACGGAACATGAGGAAGGAATTTCTGTGGTTTTCTCAGATTGTTTGATTCTTTGGAGCATTGGTGGAGTCTAAGAACAGAGAGATCATGACAGAGACAACAACAGAGCCCAAGACTTTGAAGAGAAACCGAGACGAGACATGAAGTCACTTCCGTTTTCATTAAACAGAAGTTTATAAGTCATTAAGTATAATTACACTATCCTTGGTTTGAATTTGCTGAGCTCTGCTTTGTTTCAGTTTTCCCTTTCACTATTACTAGAAATTTATAAGATTTGGCCGTCTTAATTATAAACAGTTTTAGCAAAGTGCATATTTTGAAATGATGGTTAAAGCTATGCGTACATATATATAATCAAGAATTGATTCTTTTTTTTGGACGGGAATCTTTTTTTTCCTTTTTTTAGCATATTTTGACGGGCAAAATCAAAAGCTCATGGACCCTTTTACATAGAAAATGAAGTCCACACCCACAACATTAAAAGTTTAGAACACAGATAGTTAAGTCAAGAAAACGATTAATAATAACTAGGTAATAGTCCGTGCCTTGCGCGAAATGAGATTATTACTTTTGTTACTTTTAAGATAAAATGATATTATGTATGTTTAGCATGAATATTGATTTAGTTTTACGTTGTTTTTTTAATCTCCTAAAATATAACTATCATTCTAAATTTATATTTATTTTGGTTTATTTGTTTAAAATGTTTGATGTTTTTCTTTTTTTTTTGATGATAACCAAAAACTATTGTTATTTTTTTGGTTTCGTTTTATATAAATTTTAGACATTTTTGATGGCGAACTAATAGTTTCCTATTATAATTTCTAAAAATATGTAAAATCAAATAAAATCTAAATAATATTTGAAAAAAAAGAAAATAAAATTGTTAACATAAAATATTTCACTAGAATTTGAGCGATAGTGAAAGAAAACATTAAAAAAATAATTCAACTTTAATAAGAATTAAAATTCTCACTTGTGGTGAATATTTAGTTATATAGTCGCTCATGTCAATGTGTACATATATGTATATTTAAAAATATATAAATGTGATGATAAATATATGAATATACCGTTAATTAAGATTTAAACATTTTTGTTCAAAATAACACATGATAGTAAATTCTTAAATAAAATTAAGTGAAAATAAAAAAAATTTAGAAATTAATAACATTTTTTCATATGAAGAAAATCAAATTATATCCGTAAACAAAAAAAATAATAGATATTGTAAAGTGACATCTTCACTTGGTACATGAATTCTATTTTTAATCGATTTTGTGATTTTTATTTCTTTTTAAAGCTTTTCTGATTTCTGATTTTCTCTACTAATTTGATTTTGTTTCTAATTCTTGGTCTCATATGAAAAACTTTATAAAAATGTTAATATTTGACTATACTAATGATCCGACTTTACGTGGTGTTTTTCACCTCAGCTTTTTTAATTCATAATCAATCACCTTATTTGTTGTTATTATGTACCGAAACCTCAGCCATGACCAACTTCAGGAAGGTACGAAAATTTCAGTTTCTACAAATATTTTCATCGAACATTTTATTTGATGCGAATCTTTATGATTTTGTAATTTTTTTACAATAAAGATAGTATTCATTAGTTTCACGTAGAAATTTTTAATTTATTAATACAAAAGCTAAAAATATAGGAAAACTGCATTAACTAAAAAATAGTGTATAAAATATTAAATTATAAATTTAAAAAATTAGTGTGTGAACACATTTATCGTCAAATTATTATGATGACGACACGTGTCAGTTGTGTTGTGAACGCATTTATTACAATGTTTCTCTTTTAATATATAAGAGATTTAGAGAAGATACATGTGGTTAATGTGTTTAACAATGGGGGAAAGAGACGAGCCTCAGCCTCACCGGCAGTGCCGTGCGTGCTTGGCTTATTAGGAGTCTAAGGCAAAATTAAAGAATATTTATCATAATTTGTTTTGTGAACTTTTTCTACATAATTATTATATAAACCTATAAGAAATAGTTGTGTGAAATTTATACAATTTATTATCTTCGTATTTAATTAAAAATAGTTTCTATAAGAGCATCAAATAGTGTTATGTAAAAATACTTATATTTTTCCTTTGAAACTATATTATTAGTGATATTAAAAGTATTCAAACTTAAATATTCAAATTATGGGAGTATATAGTGAATTGTTTATCGGAATGATAGAGTTTAATATAAACTGAAAAATTATAAGTTTGTAAAACAGTTAGAAATAAAATAAGTAAGGTAACTTCGATGAACTAAAACAACTTACATGTTTGTACCGAGTTCGGTCGTGTATCAGTAAAATGAGTGACGGGACTCGTCGGTGGGTTATTACGAAGGTGTAAATCAAGGTGAACCGAGAGAACAGGAGAGTTTATTTATAGTAGGAAAGAGTACAAAGAGAATCCCGGTGCTCCGGGGAGCTAACCGGGAGAACGAATGGGTTTGATTACGACAACAGAGTAAATTAAGCTATTTGCCCTAATCTATGCCGCCATCTTTGAGTCAAGTTTCGGATCCCTCGCTCGTGCTCCTTCCCTCTCCCTTTATAGCTTGGACTTCTCGGTCTTAACCTAGGTTGCTCTCGGCTCGTGGGCCTCCGGTATTGGGCCTACTGTCGGCTCGATAAGGCGACTTCCTGCTTGTACAGACGCCACTCGGATGTAAGTGAATCTTTTGGCCTTGTTAACTGTTCACCCTTGCCGGGCCGAATGTGATTTCCTGTGGGCCTTGAGGGGTGGGTACAGCCCATCTCCTACAGTAAGTCCCCCCAGTCTATTGACGATCGGTCGACGAGTCAATAGAATGAACCAATTAGGTTTACGGGAAAGCATCCTCGGAGTGCGGGAGAGAGTCTCGAAAGGTCCCCTTTTAGGCGAGGAGTTCGCTCCTCAGTCGGGACGGACGCGAATGCATTGCTTGGTCTCGTGCAGACAATCGGTTGTTCGCGATTCATTCGGTGATCGAGTAAATGAAAAAGGCGATCGAGTCGCTCGCTTGGTTCTATTCGGTAACCGAACAGAGGCGATGATCGCGCTGTTTACTCGGCTTCCGTCTGTCAATATGTTTCTCAGTTTGCTCGGTGATCGAGCGAGAATGGTGTCTGTGTCGCTCGCTCGATTTCCGTTGGTTGACGTTTCAGACAGTCTACTCGGTAATCGAGCAGGGCGACGATCGTGTCGTTTACTCGGCTTCCGTCTGCCAATACGTTTCTCGGTTTGCTCGGGGTGCGTAGGAAGGGAATGCGAACCGTCGCGAATGATGGGCTTCTTCATATCAGACTCGGCCCATTAAGGGCGGAATATGAACAGTCGCGAAATAAAAGCCCATCTAGGTCTTCGTAGACCTAATAAATGCATCACTGAGATCCGCGCCTTACTCCTCTTATATATATACCTCTCTTGCCTCTGCTTTTTTCATTCTTCTCCGCGCAATCAGGTATTCTCTCTCCCTTCTCTCTACTTTCTCTCTCTAGACTGTTTGTAAGATATATACGCACTGCTGGTTACGATGTGTCCCCGAAAGCGATTGACTCGGGAAAAGAAAGGGAAAGATGTAGCGCGAGACGAGACAACGACTTCGAATTAGGGCATCGAAGGGCGCTCCGCGACTCGGCTAGTCTTGATTTGGCGCAGAGACTTCTTGTCGTTGACTCGGAGAGGGAGTTGAGAGGAGAGGCTGCCGGTTACGCGGCTGCCGAGTCACTTGGTGTCCCGATTTTAACCAGGAATCCCCCAACGCAACCCGTTAGGTCTAACGCTCGGGGTCGTACCGTCAGAGCGTCGGGTGAGGTTCGAACAACGGGTCCTTCCGAACGTACTCGAGTTGTTGCCAGTCCTCCCCCGGTCCCAACACGTTACTTGGGAAATGGCGTCTTCGAGCGGGGTACGGAAATTCCGTCAAACTTAATCCGCGAGCGCGGTACTTATTCCAACAGACGCATATGGTCCACGTGGTCTACTTCCACTCGGGTTGAGAATTTTCTGAAGCGTCTTGATGCAGTTGGAGTTACGTACTTGATTCCGACCGATAGTCAGCGGCCCTGGGCTCCTACGAGGCATATTTCGAAAGGGACACGAGGCTCTGGTTCCCGATTCCGAGACTTGTGACTTCATATGCCCGTCGTGACCTTGTCATAAGTCAGTTCGTAAATGGCGCATTCCGCCTGATAGTTGCGCTGTTGGTGATGTCAGCCGAGCTCGGCATTGTACTTTGCCCCCGAGCTTTCGAGGAATTAACCTCAATCAAACCGCTGGACGACGACTTCTTTTCCATCACGATGAGGCCGAGCTACAATGTGATCACGGGACATCCGTCAAAGATCAACGATTGGCAGCGATATTACTTCTTCGTCAAGTCGGACGAGTTTTCGTTTGTCGATCCCCCGGATGTCGGGTCACGAGTGTTTTGGAACTGGCATGCTGGTAGATAGTTACTCCTCTCTTGTAAACATGTCCTCGCATACTTACCGACTCTCTTGTTTTTGTGCAGTGAATCATCCATACCTGACCGGAGTTCCAGGCTCTTTCTACGATAACGCTCGGGCGTTGGTTGAACTTGGACACCTCCGGTGGCCCGAGATAAGTGAGGAAAGGATACGTCGTTGGTTGAATCGCATAGACGACGGTGAGATTCTCTTCTTTGCGTTACTTTTCCCTCCCTTTTCCGTCTCCAAGTGCCACACTTAATATTTTTGTCCGTCTATGTATTTTGCGTAGGTACGTGGGACTCAAAGTTACCGTGCAAAAGTCGGACTGACAAGAAACGGTCGGTGCTTTTCTCGAGGGCGGAACAAAAAGATATTAACCGAGCACGGAAGATGAGAGGTGTGCCGGACTTGTCCCAGGAAATAGAGGAGGAAGAGGAGTTGAGAGCGGGGCTTATGAACGTGCTGAATACGTTCAACCTTGACGGATCCGAGCCTGCGGATGCTACTGCCCCTCCTACTGGCGATTTGTCAAAGGCGGGGTCGATCGACCCCGTGGAACCTGAAGGTCGCCCTGATGGAGAAATTACTCGGGATCCTCCAATCGTCGAAAAACAGGCCGTCTCCGATACTCCCTCCAAGAAGAAGAGGAGAAGGAAAGAGTCTTCCGAGGGGTCGGCTGAAGGATCGAGGCGGAAGTCGGATGGCGATGATCCCGGTTCAAAGCCAAATGAAGGGATCGGTTCCTCTATTGCCAAGGAACAAATCGTGCCTGATCAACCCGCCAAGAAGAGGAGGAAAAAGAAGAAAGGGTCGACTGAGATATCCGCTGAGAAGCTCACTCGGGGGTCGACTGACGATGGACCTGACTCCGCGGCCGGTAACGCCTCCGTTCCACGAGATGAGTTGGTGGAGCATCCCCAAGTAGAGGAAGCCGCGGTTATAAACCGAGTGGCTGACGAATCTCTTCCTGATCTTCCGGATGGCTCAGTGGATCGATCGTCTAAATCCCCGTCTAAAGAAGAACTCGGGGGAGGCGAAAGAACAGTGGCTACGCCGGATCCCGTTGCAGGGCCTCTAAGCGGCGTCCCTCCTCCGAGTTCTGTCCTCGGGACTTCATCTTCTCCGGGAGATCGTCCGATTACTCGGAAATTCAAGACTGTCTTCCCGGATAAGGTTTCCTTTTCGTACGACGAGGCGTCTCAACTAATTTCAATGGACCTAAATGTGCCGAACTCGCCGGTCAGATAAAAGGGGGTCCTCGCAGCCTACCACCCGCGGATCAGTTGGTCTTCCCAAGCGCTTTCAAGGATGCTTCACGAAACTTCTTGACTGTAAGTATCCGTCTCTTTCGGTTGCTCGATGTATGCATGTGTCGGCTTTTCTCCTAACTCTAATTTGCACGTTTGCCGATTGTTTCAGGCTGGTGGCAGCTTCAACTTTCTCGTTGAGAAGTACGACTCGGAGCTCAAGAGAGAGTATGCCAATTCGGGCGAAGCCCGAGAGAAGGTTAGAGACGGGAAGAAGCGGATTAAGTCGCTGAAAGCCTCCTTGAAGCGGGTCGAGATGGAGAAGGAGGGGGCCACTCGTCGTGCGGAGGTCGAGGCAATGCGGGCTGAGGATATCTCGAGTAGATTCAAGTCCATGAGGGATGCGGCAACTAAGGTCGAGGAGGAGAGAGCTGCTCTGATGTTGGAGAAGGGGTGGTTGGAGCGCGAAAATCTTGAGCTTATTGAGACGCATGGGAAGGAAGCTGATCGCTTAAGGAAATCCCGGGTTTTCGAGGTTACTAAGGAGCGGGCTAGGGTGACCGCCGTAATGTGCACGAAAATGTTCGTTCGACTCGAACGAATCCGTAACCGGGAAAATTCCTTTCCGTAGTTCGATGACGCTCGATTGCGTTATAGCCAGGCTTTCGGTACCCGAAAGTGTCTCGAGCTCCTACAGAAGAAAGGGGATCCGATCCCGCAGGAGAGAATCGAATTCTTCCGTAAAAAGGAGGAGTACTGGTTTGCGGAAGCCAATCGACTGGATGTGGGTCCCCTGACGGAGCCCGACTTGGAGGTATCCCCGCTTGTGCTGGAATCGGAGTTTGTCGAACAGGATCTGCTCGATATGCTTGTAGCAGATTTTGAGAAGGAGCTCGCTTCGGGTCCCCACGGCTCTAACCTGAATCTGATATGTCCGGAGGCTGCTGCGCGGCTTCGTACTCCGGGTCATTCGGTGGAGGGTGTTNCGAACAGGATCTGCTCGATATGCTTGTAGCAGATTTTGAGAAGGAGCTCGCTTCGGGTCCCCACGGCTCTAACCTGAATCTGATATGTCCGGAGGCTGCTGCGCGGCTTCGTACTCCGGGTCATTCGGTGGAGGGTGTTAACGAAGATGCCGAAGAAACGTCTGTCACGGGATCTTCAGAGGAGGCTGATTGCTCGGGTTCGGGAGGCTCCGGACGAAAGGGAGGCAGCGTTGATAGTGATAAGGCGAGGCCTAACCCGGTGAGTCCAGAAGAGCAACGTGAACAGGTCGACACTCAGCCGGAAGTCGGAGCGGGAGATGGGCAGACCAGGGAATGAAAGCGGTGCATCTGCTACCTTTTCATTTTACTCGGAGCATGCCGCCTTTGTTTTCTTTTGCTCTTTTTTTTTTGGTCCCGTTGGTAGGGTTTTATTATGTATGATGTTAGTTACTTGAACAAGTTTGAATGCGGTTTTAATTTGTTGGTTTGATCTCGTGCAATGGTTCATCAATTCCGAGTATTTTGGTTTTTTTTTTTTAGAGTTAGTCCCAATTAAATTATCGAACATTACTCAAGTAACACGTCGGACGTTCGGCTCTGAGACCGGACTCCTGGTCACTGACCGCTGGTTCGAAGTAATTTAAGTTTGGGGCGGACTCGGCTTTTACTCGGAACAAATTGCTGGAGATGTGCTTTCGACCATTCGAAGTAACTGGTCAGTTATCGAGTTAGGTCGGTAAATACTCGTACGCTGCTTTGGACGCTCGGTTCCGAACCCGACCATGTGCAAGTGAGAGTGAGTGTTCTATTCTCGAGGGTTAAGGTTTTCAACAAGTTATAAAGTTGTTCCGCCGAGTGTTTGGGTGGCCGTGCCCTTCCTCGATTACAATTACGAATATGAAAATAACCGTCAGTTCAAATGTAATAGCATCGAGTTCGTCTGATCAGGACTCACTGACGCTTAGGAGGTAAGTGTTCGTGCGCAGTCCGTCGCTTGCGTTGGCGAGGGCGCGAACATTACCGAGGTCTCGGACGTAAAGGATTACCCCCGGCGACACGTTGGGATTGTTATAGGATTACAGCTGAACCCAGTTGGGCTGCCTACGTACCTCGAAGGAGGATCAAGCCGTCCGTAGTTCATTGGACCGAGTAGAAGTGGTCGGGGGGCGCATCTATTCGGGGGTTTGGTGAGTGGAAGTGGCTGGAAGCGCATCTACTCGGGGGTTTGGTGAGTGGAAGTGGCTGGGAAGCGCATCTACTCGGGTTTTTTTTTTTTTTTTTTTTTTTTTTTTTTTTTTTTTAAGGAACGCATCTACGCGGTGCTGTAACGGCGGAGATGCATGGAATTCCACGCCCGAGGCACTGCTTGTCCTGTTGAAGTTTCCAATCGGTAGACGCCGGGTTTGACAACCTGGATGATCTTGTATGGACCTTCCCAGTTGGCTCCTAGTTTACCGGCGTTCGGCTCCTTGGTATTCTCGAAGAGTTTGCGTAGAACGAGATCACCCAAGGCGAGAGGTCGGGAGCGGAATTTCTTGTTGTAGTAGCTCTTGATCTGTCGCTGGTAATTTTGTATGCGCAGTAAAGCCTGGTCGCATTTTTCTTCGATCATGTCAAGGGCATCGAGCAACATCGTTTGGTTGAGATCGTCTGTCTGGGGCATTTTACTGCGACTTAGACTAGCAACATTGACTTCGGCCGGTGCAATTGCTTCGACTCCGTAAGCCAGCGAGAATGGAGTAGCTTTGGTTGCGCCTCGAGGGGTAGTTCGGTGTGACCATAGTACTCCATCTAACTCGTCGGCCCAGCAACCCTTTTTAAGGTCGAGTCGTTTCTTGATGCCGTCAATGATGGCTTTGTTGGAGGATTCGGCCTGACCATTACTCTGCAGGTAACGTGGAGTCGAAGTGTTGAGGCGGATTCGCCATTTGTCGCAGAACTCGCGGAAATGTTGGGAGATGAATTGGGAGCCGTTGTCTGTCACTATTTCGTAAGGTAGACCGTGACGGCAGATAATGTTTCGCCAAACGAATTTCTGGACTTCTTTGTCGGTAATCTTGGTGTAGGCCTCGGCTTCGATCCATTTGGTGAAGTAATCAGTGAGAACAAGAATAAAGCGTCGCTGCCGTGAACTTGGCATTGGGCCAATTATATCCATTCCCCAACGCATAAACGGATAAGGGGCAGTCATGGTGCGGAGCATTTCAGTCGGGGAGTGGATCGTCGGTGCATGTCGTTGACACTTGTCGCAACGTAGGGAGTAAGATATGCAGTCGGCTGTCATCAACGGCCAATAGAAACCGAGGTTTTTTATCTTGATTGCGAGGGCTCGACCCCCAGAATGATTCCCTGCTGCGCCTTCGTGCGTCTCTGCCATGACTAGGCGCGTCTCGTCACCATGGATGCATCTGAGCAGTACTCTGTTCGCGGCGACTCGGTGTAGACGATCGTCAATTAGCACGTAACATGTGCTTTTTGCTTTGAGTCTCCGTGCTTTCCATTTATCGAGGGGCAGCGTGCCGTCCCGAAGGAAGTCGTATAGCTCGGTTCGCCAGTCAGCAGCCAGGTCATTCGCTTTGCTCGCGGGGGTTGAGTGCGTCGAGTCATCGTCGTGCGCATCCTCTGTGGGGAGGTTTTCCCTGGCGCGTGCGGAGGCTCGTGTTCGTACGGCCACTACGGTGCTACCTACAGCTGGGTCGATGCTTGGTTCTTCGACCCTATGTATCGGGATCGTACGCTTCACTTGGTCTCGTATCTTGCTCCCCAACGCGGCTAGAGCATCGGCGCAGATGTTTTCTCCTCGCGGGACTTTGGTGAGTTCGAAGAATTCGAATTCCCGAGAGAGGTTTTTGACTAGTGGAAGGTACGCGTTCATGCGTTCGTTCCGAGTATCGTATTCACCGCTGAATTGACTCGTCACTAACTGTGAGTCGGAATAGGCGCTGAGGCGTTTCGCGTTGACCGCTTTCGCCAATCAAAGGCCCGCGATTAAGGATTCGTACTCGGCCTCATTGTTTGACGCCGGGAAACCAAAACAGAAGGATTGTCGAATTAGCTCGCCTGTTGGGGATTGGAGCTGCACGCCGGCTCCGGACCCTTGGTTGGTAGCTGATCCGTCGACGTGGAGTATCCAGTTTCCTTTAGGTAGTGCGAGTTCCTGGATGAGTTCTTCTTCGAGATTTTTTGGCAGCTCGATAATAAAATCAGCTAAGACTTGAGACTTGGCGGCGGGACGTCCTTTGAACACGATGTCGTGCTCGCTTAACTCGATTGCCCATTTGGACAGTCGGCCCGACTGATTGGTATTTTGCATGACTGTCCGGAGAGGATAGTTTGTTAGGACTTCAACCGTGTGAGATTGGAAATATGGCCGGAGCTTTCGCGCGGAGGTGATTACTGCTAGGGCCATTTTCTCAAGTGTCGGGTAGCGCATATCGGGCTCGGTCATACGCTTACTGGTATAGAATATCGGCTTTTGTTCTCCGCGATCATCTTTAATTAGGACACTGCTGACCGCGGTTGTGGATACGGCGATGTAGAGGGAGAGGATATCGCCAGACTCGGGTTTCGAGAGTACTGGAGGCGTGGTGAGGTACTGCTTTAACTGCGCGAATGCTGCTTCGCAGTTCTCGTCCCAGATGAAACGCTTGTTTCCTCGCAAGAGTTCGTAGAACGGAAGGCATTTATTCGTTGATCGGGAGATGAACCTGTTTAGGGCTGCGATGCGGCCGGTTAGGCGTTGGACCTCGCGACAGTTTCTCAGGCTGGGAAGATCGAGGATTGCCGAGATCTGCTTTGGGTTGGCCTCGATTCCCTTTGTGTCACGATGTACCCGAGGAACTCGCCAGAGGTAACCCCGAATGTGCACTTGGCCGGATTTAACTTCATACCGTATTCGTTTAACGTTCGGAAACATGCCGCGAGATGTTCCGGGTGGTCTGCGGCGCGGAGCGATTTTACCAGCATATCGTCGATATAGACTTCCATTGTTCGGCCGAGGTCGTTCGCGAACATCTTGTTGACGAGACGTTGGTATGTTGCGCCGGCGTTTTTTAGCCCAAAAGGCATGATCTTGTAGCAGTATGTCCCTCTATCTGTGATGAACGCGGTTTTCTCTCGGTCGTCCGGATGCATAGAGATTTGATTATAGCCGGAAAATGCGTCCATGAATGTTAACAGCTCGTTCCCGGCGGTCGATTCTACCAAGCGATCGATGTGGGGGAGTGGGAAGCTGTCCTTCGGGAAGGCCTTGTTGAGATCGGTAAAGTCAACGCAAACACGCCACTTGCCGTTTTTCTTTTTGACGACAACTGGGTTGGCTAACCACTCGGGGTACCGAACTTCCGTAATTGAGCCGGCTGCGAGTAAGCGTTCAACTTCTTCGTTCACCGCCTTGGATCGTTCGGGTCCCAGTTTTCGTCTCTTCTGCCTAATGGGTTTAAAAGTCGGGTCGACGTTCAACTGGTGCGAGGTGATAGAGGGGTCGATTCCCTTCACGTCCGACGTCTCCCAAGCAAAGATCGATTGATTGGCTCGCAAAAACTCGACGATGTCGCGCTTCATTTGGTCCGGCAGGTAGGCCCCGATCCGAACTACCTTGCTTGGATTACTGTCATCGAGCTGAACTTCTTGGATCTCTTCTTTTTGGGGATAGATTTTGTGTATTGGTTTGGCGGTCACGTTGTTTACTCGGCGTGAAGTTTGCTTGATATTCGCTACGAGTAAAGCGCGAGCCGCTTCCTGATCACCACGAAGCGTGCGGATGCGTCCGTCGTTGCCTGGGAACTTGACGCATTGATGGTAGGTGGATGAGATCGCTCTCATTGAGTGTAGCCAAGGCGTTCCGAGTATCACGTGATACGGGGCACTCGTACCGATTATAGAGAATTTGACAGTTCGTGCGACGCCCCCGGCATATACCGGAAGGCGGATGGTGCCGAGCATGTCCTCGGATGCACCATTGAATCCGGTCAAGGAGCGGGTTGAGGGCTTGATAAGTCGGAGATCGACTCCCATTTTCTCGAGGGTATTGTGGAAAATCAGGTCGACGGAACTGCCCGTATCGATGAGGACTTTAGTTACTTCACAGTCGGCGATTCCTACTTCAATTAATAGTGAATCGTTGTGAGGCATGTGTACTCCGATGGCGTCTTCGGCCGAGAACGTGATTCGGGGATCGTCTAGGGGTAGAGCGTTCCAGCCTCCGGAGGACTTTGCACGCTTCTGATCGGTTTTAACGGAGCGTACTGAATCGTCACAGGGCGGTGAGCCCCCCATGATGAAGTTGAGCCGAGTGGGTGCCCCCGAATGCGGGTCAGACTTGTCGAAAGACCTGACCTTATCCAAGTGTTGGCGTAGGTCGAGCTGCTTCGATTGATTGAGCGTTTCTCGGAGGTCTCTCTTAGTGGAGTTCAACTTATCCCGGAGGTCGACGACTTGCGCATCTGGTACGACTTGGCGTGTTTTGTATCGATTTATGGTATCTCGGAGATCGTGGGCAGCATCCGGTGTGCGGGCTGAACGTCGCGCGGTGAGGAGTGAACGTAGGTCTCGGGATTCGTTCTCGTCGTCGGAGGAAGACTCGGGTCCAGATTGAGACTCGGGGCCAGTGAGTATGACTTGGATCCACTTTCTGTTCTTTGGTTGTTCCTCCTCGGGAGGCGGTTCATCGCGATCGCGGGGCTTGGTTTTTTCCTCAGGTTTTGATGTATCCTCCTTCGCTTTGCTGGGTGTGCTGGACGATTTCTGCCCTCTTTTATCCTTGTTCTTGCTCCAGCTGTTATTCCCTTTCGGACGCGGTTTTAGAGGGTCGGTTGGGATTTCGCCGCGGGAATATTTTCCGAACAGTATCTCCTTGAGCTGCTTTCAATCCTTTGAGTCGTGTGCCCTGGATTTATGGTATGAGCAGTATGGTTCGCGCTCATCGGTGTCGGGTTTCTGGGATGTTGGTTCGCTCAGTTCACCGTCCTCCTTTCGTTGATAGTGATTCCATCCTTTGGCGCGAACTACGACTGTGGAGTCGGAGATGGTGTCCTCGTCTACCATGTAGACGAAGCTCTTCTTCTTCGGCTGTTTTTCGTCCGTCGAGTGTTGTCTCGGCTCTTGCTTTGAGTCGGAGGTTTTGCTCGGCGTTGGTTTATTCGCATGCTGCTTGCTTATCATCGCCTTGGTATCTTCTTCCATTCGGATGAAGTTGTTCGAGCGTGCGATAGCGTCCTGAAGCGATGTCCTTGGGTTGCGGTAAAGGTCTTCTCGGAACTTGGAGTGGATGTAAAGCGTATTTTTCAGGGCATCCACTGCGATGTTGTCGGGGACGTCTACCTTAGACACGACTTCCTTGAATTTCTCCATGAAGTCTCTTAGGGTTTGGCCGTGCAGCTGAGATATCTTCCACAAATTGGAAGCGGTGGCTTTCTGGTTAGTGAACATGATGTAGTGCTTCAAGAAGGCCGTCGAGAGATCACGAAAGGTGTCAATGGAGTTTTCCGGTAGGCGGGAGAACCAGTTCAGCGCGGCCCCTTCGAGGCTCTCGACGAATCGCTGGCAAAAGCCGGCGTTGCGCTCGGCGTCGTTGAAATTTGCCCGGCCCATGGCGATGTTAAATGCCGTCATATGTTCCGATGGGTCGTCAGTGCCGCCAAAGGTAGGGAGGCGAATCTTCTCCGTGATTCGTAGTCTGACGTCGGTAATGCGGCGAGTGAAGGGTGTACGGAGGGCGGTTGCAAGGACCTTGTCTATCTGAGGAGCTGCACTCGTCACGTGGTGGATCTGAGAATGAATCTCTTGAAGTGCGAGTTTCAACTCGGCGATTTCTCGAACGGTTTGCAGATCTGGGTTGTCCGCCGGTTGGACGGCGCCAACCGGGGTGTCAATCGGCTGGATGGGTTGGTTAGCCGGAGTAGGAGTAGGGTTTGTGTTGAAAAGAAATCGTCGAGCCGTCGAGAGATTTCCGTCTGGGTTTGCGAGCGCGGCGGCGATGGCTGCGAGATGCTCGTTAGTCGTCTTTTGAACCTCTTCCTGATGAGCAAGGCGAGCCAGGATGGAATCCATAAGGGTATCTGCGTTAGGAACCGGTGGAGTTTCCTCCGGTTGCACGTCGGAGGGAGCTTCTTCGTTCATCTTTATATCACACTACTTTGTTATGCCCCACGGTGGGCGCCAACTGTTTGTACCGAGTTCGGTCGTGTATCAGTAAAATGAGTGACGGGACTCGTCGGTGGGTTATTACGAAGGTGTAAATCAAGGTGAACCGAGAGAACAAGAGAGTTTATTTATAGTAGGAAAGAGTACAAAGAGAATCCCGGTGCTCCGGGGAGCTAACCGGGAGAATGTATGGGTTTGATTACGACAACGGAGTAAATTAAGCTATTTTCCCTAATCTATGCCGCCGTTTTTGAGTCAAGTTTCGGATCCCTCGCTCATGCTCCTTCCCTCTCCCTTTATAGCTTGGACTCCTCGGTCTTAACCTAGGTTGCTCTCGGCTCGTGGGCCTCCAGTATTGGGCCTACTGTCGGCTCGATAAGGCGACTTCCTGCTTGTACGGACGCCACTCGGATGTAAGTGAATCTTTTGGCCTTGTTAACTGTTCACCCTTGCCGGGTCGAATGTGATTTTCTGTGGGCCTTGAGGGGTGGGTACAGCCCATCTCCTACATTACATTTTCCTATTTATTCCAGGATGTGAGCTTAACCATTTTTTTGAGCGATTAAAGGTATGATTTCAAATGTGTTTCAGTTGACGGCGATGCACTCTCGGTGGGTTACTGGGGACGATCATTCCGGCGAAGCTCTTACTGAACACCTTCGGACCTTCCTAATACTTTCTTTGTACCTTCCTCTAACTAACTCCAGCCTTGGTAGATGTAAGAAGCTTCTGCGTTAGCTACTCAAGCTTCTGCCTCCAATGCTGGAGAAAGCAAAGAGAAAGAGAAGAAATGGCTCAAGTTTGAAAACATAATATCTTGCATCAATTGCCTTGATTGTATTTTTCATGAAAAAAACATATTAGTTCAGACATGCCAATATACATTTTTCTCTTAGTCTTCTGTGTTTCTAATGAAGTTATTGGTGTTCAGTCCTATAGCTCTTAAGCAAGCATAAGCTGCCACTGAGCACAACGCTGCTGAACCCAGTTCAGTGCTGCTAACGTAGAGGCCAATGCCTTCTGGAATTCTTTCAATCTATAGCATTGGAGGCAGAAGAGATTGCAACCACAGAAATATATAAACTCTCAAAACCGCAAAGGAAGGTGGTGTGACACTGTCAGTAATGATGGGTTAGGATCTTCATTCCAAACCCAGAGAAGCACTTCCCATGTGTTTGTTTTTTTTTTTGTTGTTGCTAAACTGTAAAATTCACAGTAATGAAAAGAAGATTGTAACAAAGTTCAATCTAAAGTCTGTTTTATCAAGGCAAAAAGAAATTAAAAAATGATTGGGTTCGCACCCTAAGATTATAGAATCCAAAGAGACATCAGATATTTAAACTTCTTCATGTTTTTTCTTGCTGTAATGGTGTTCCTAACTTCTCTATAAATTGCTTCTGACACATCTTCAGGAGAGGGTCGGATCCTGTTGTGTAAGACATTGTTCCTGTGCTTCCACAAGTTAAAAAGAAATTGATTGTACCACAACCTTACGGAGAGTTGATGGCCGTTGTTGTTTGTTCTACGGTTGGTAACTCAACTTAACTGATCCTATACCTGAACAAAATCATTCACAAAGATACTTCTAGATTCATCAGAGTTTAATCCGTGCATGAAAACACTAGCTGAACCAAATCCATCTCAGTTGTAATCCTATAAGCCGAACACGTTGGCGGACTCCATAGGTATTTAACGGCTACAAAACAACAGCTCAAAACAAATAAAACGACAAAAAAATATTTCTATGAAATTTTGGAGCTTTTTCTTGGACACCAATTCTATATATATATATATATATATACACTTACATTTATAAATTGATTTTTTTTGTAGAAAACTATATAAATGTTTTTGAAAGTAACATATATGTCATGTATATTTTTTCCCAAAATAATCCAATCTGTGTGTTTTTATTGACAATATATATATATATATATATATATTTTTTTTTACGAACATGTTAATGATTTTAAAACACTTAATAAACATCACGTATATTCATATAATTTTTGTCTTAGTTTCTTATGAAAAATCAAATCATTTACCATAAATTTATAGACTAATAAAATAAAATAAAAATCGTATAAACTCTTTTATGTTAAAAATTGAGGAATATCAAAATAAAAATATATATTGTTAAACATAAAAATAAAAAGTAATTAAATTTTAATGAAAACAATTTCATACCAAAATAAGTATATGATTTGCAAATAGATACGATAAAAATATGAACATTAGGTTTTATGATATAAAAGAGATAAAGTTGATGTCAAAAAAAAACAAAGAGATAAAGTTATTGTAGCCACATAAATATAGAAAGTTACATACTGGCTTGGAAAAAGAACTCAACCATAATTTCAGTATTAATATAAAAATAAGAAACATTTGCACCCTCCGAACAAAAGACATCATATATATAAGGACTTATTTTTGGGTTCAACCCCTAGGGTGAACCTCTAGGTTCACCATCCAATATGATTGAATTATTTCATATTTAATATCCTTTTAAAATGGAAACAAAATCTTATTAAGTTAATAATTAATAATTTTTTTTTAAATAAAATATTTTAACACTAAACAGTAAACCCTAAACTTTAATCATAAACCCTAAACCCCTGGGTAAATCATTACTTTTGGATAAATCTTATAGTATTTTAAAAAATTAGTGTTAATGATTTACCCAAGTGTTTAGGGTTTAGGATTAGAGTTTAGGGTTTAGTGTTTATGATTTACCCAAAGGTTTAGGTTTTATGATTAGAGTTTAGGGTTTAGTATTTATGATTTACTCAAGGGTTTAGGGTTTAGGATTAGAGTTTAGTGTTAAAATAACTTTTTATTTTTTTTTTTATAAAATTTATCCAAATATTTATGATTTACCATGAGTTTAGAGTTTAGTATTAAAATATTTTCTTTAAAATTAATTATTTTCGTTTTATTAATTATTTGTTTTTAATTTATTTTTAAAAACATAATATAACTTAACAATATTTTGTTTCTTTTTTTTAAAAAGATATCAAATATGAAATAATGAAATCCTATTAGATGGTGAACCTAGAGATTCATCCTAGGGTAGGAACCCAAAAATAACTCATCTATAAGAGTAGAAGTGAAATTAAAATATTTAAAATAAAGCAAACACGTTAAGTGACTACTATTTCCAAAATAAAATCAAAATAACCTTCTTCTTTTTTTTTGTAACACAAATAACCTTCTTCAAATGATCTCAACAACTACATTAAAAAATTTAGTCCACGATATCGAGACTGAAGGTGACGTTTTTTAACAGTAACCAAATTCTAATGAAAATGGATGATAAAAAAATAAAAAACCATAAAAATAATGATATGCAAAGAATATAAAATAAAAATTCTGAGCATAAACTAAAATTTTTTAAATATAAAACATAACGAACAGACAAAAATATCCAAACGTTTAACAGGAATGAGGGTTCCAGCAAATTCAGCTCGACATGTAGTTCTTAAAATCTCATTTCACAGAAACAGTCGAGGACGAAGCTGCAATTGACTTCTTGCTCGATGAGATGATATACATCAAAAGTTTCTTTCTGAGCTTTTCTTCCCATATTCAACAGAGTATTCGAGTATTTTAGGGTTTATAGTTAAAAGGATCAGTGTATGAATAATCCAAATGAAAACCAAACAAACAAAAATAATTTATAATAAAATAATAGTATATCTTAAACAACAACAATACTTCACATCCCTCGCATAGCCCGGATTGACTCTAGTTATAACATATTAAAAATACCAAGACCTAAAATTCATTAGTATTTTTATATCTAATGTGAATAATAAGATTATATTCTAAATCTAAAATAACCCAAACAAAAATTAAATTTTAATAAATTTTAATTAATTCTCCATCATCATTAAGTTTTTTTTTCCAGTGGCATAGTGAAATCATACAAATCTAAACACGACAAATACAAATCAAAATCACAGAAGTCAAATTCTATGTAAGATTTAAAACAAAGAAAAAAAAATCAAACAACATAAAAAATCGAAAGACAAAAAAAATTAACAGTAGAAGAAGATGATTGTAAAAAAAAAAAAAAATTCAATATAGAATGCAAAACAAATTTTATTAACATAGTTAAAAAAAATCCAAGGAAAAAAAACTAGAATTTTTTTACAGGGTGGATCAACCAGTGGTTGAAAAGGTAGTCTGATTCCGGATTTTATGGTTTTTTGCAATTTTTATTGGGTTTTTATATAATAATTGTTTTTTAAAATCTAAACCAGATTTACCTGTTCGATATCGGGTCCGGTCGAATTTCAAAATAATGATGATCATATTACAACTACTATGTAATAAAAATATAACATGTAATACAAATAAAATAAATACTCGCGCGGTTGCGCCGATCAAGATCTAGTTTTTAATTAAAGGATGTTTTGAAAAAAAAATTGTTTTAAATTACATATCATTTTCATTTTTAGCGTAAATATTATTTAACTCTTTGCAATATGATTTTTATATTCTATAGATTATTTCTATTGGTTGAAATGTAATAATTAAATATTTAAAGTTATTTTTGTCTAAAAGTATACAATATAAAATATTTTCTTAAATTATGTGCCCAACCCAAAACGTCTTATAATTAAAATCTAGGATAAGACATGTGCCTTAGGCAGGGTATGTGTATATAATTAAAATATAAAACTTTAGTATTGACAAAGTTAAAATTTACATATGATTGTTTATATGTATTTGGAATTTTGAAATTTTTATATAATTATCTATACGTAGGTTCATAAACAATTGTAATTAAAACTGTAGATCAAAACTTAGAATTGAATGGGTTTGGTTCATATATCTTTTCACTTTTCAGTGTTAGAGTGATGGAAAATAAACAGAGTGTCATATGCTTAACTGGTAGAGTATTATCAAGTTCCTGCTTTCTTAAGAAATAGTTGGTAGAATATTTATATTTAGAAATATATATAGTTTCAAAACTAATTTAGTATAATTTATTTATTTTTCTAATAATATCAGAATATTATATTTTTTAAATATTTTTTAAATAAAAAAGAACTTTATAAAAAGTTAAGTTAAAATTTAAATTATAATTATGTTTAAAATAAAACTATTTATTCATATAATATATATATATATATATATATATTAACATAAACACCTATTAAAATAAAATTATTTATTCATATGATTTTATAATCATTGTAACTTATTATAGAAAAAAAATAGACCTTAATAACAAAAATTAATGTAAGATTTTTAATAGTTTTAGTAATTTATACTCGTTTTAAAAATTTCAAAATACAACATATATAAGATCTAAATTTTTATTATATGATTAGAGTAGCTGTGTAATTTATTTTAATAATAAAAATAAACAAAAATGATATAAAGTATACAAATTGTTAACAAATCTTTTTTATTTAAAATCATTAATAGTCACATATATATATATTTTAATCATATTAGGTAATTCCATAGGTTTTATTTTAAAAAAATATATATATAGGAAATTTAGTTTGATATGTCTTATATGAGATCAACATACTTTGTTTTAAAACTATGCTTTATATAATGTGCTCTAGAATTTTTCTAAATGGAATTTAAAAGGCATAGAGAACTGTCACATAGGATGTAATTTTTTTAATTAGTACAAACTCAAGATTATAACTTTTTAAAAGATCCTCACTTAATATATAGGAGATGAGAGAGTATGAAAACCGTTCAGTTCACTCAAAAGTCAGTTTGATTATATGAAACACTAAATAATAAACAATAGGAATCACTAAATACAAATAAAATCATATAAATATTAAATTTTAGATTTATATAAACTTGATACAAACATTTGTGTCAAAAATGCTGTTGGTAGACACCATATATATTATTGGCCAATTGTTTTTTTAAGTAAATACATATATCTTCAGGTAATTTTATTTTTTGATAACTCGGAGGTATCTGAATCAGAAGAACCGACTAATGATCTGGGGACAAGTCTAACGGTGACAAGGAAACCCAATTGCTATGTGTGACAATTAGATATTAACATCGCCTAGTCATACAAGAGTTGATTACCAGAAGGGACACATTATGTCTTTTTTTTTGCATATAGAGACACAATGTGCTTGGAAGACACTATGTGCTTGGAAGGCACAATATCTTGGATCCAACAGAAAAATGAACATTTCTGCCCCCATAGTAGTTTGATCGAGCTTGCTTTCCGGTTAGGGAACTGGTTTGGTAGCTGTCTGTCCGGTTTTTAGACAATAAAGCAAAATCCTTTATATATTAAAAGAGAAACATTGTAATAAATGAATTCACACTTTAAGAAACACGTATCAGTCTAACAGCAATTTATAATAAGAACGCTTACGTGTCACATGTCTACATAAATACGTTCACATTATGAACAAGAACGCTTCTCAGCCAAACACTACATAAATACATTCACATTATGAACTTTCCGATTTTTTTCGATATAAAACTCACATACAAGGTTCTAATAAAAATAACACTATCCAAATTTTCGGTTCGAATCAAAATGCATAATTAATTATATATATATATATATATATATATATATATATATATATATATATATTATTTTTATTTTTTACCGATAGGGCTGGACAAAATATTTATAAATTTTTATTCTATTTGGTTTTCATTTTGATTCGAACCAAAAAGTCTGGATATTTTTAACTCTAGAAGTAAATCAAATACTAAATGCAATATTCGTAAACAACAAATAAAATCAAAAATATCAATATTTTTAGGAATGAATATCTGATTCGATTTGTTATATGCATATATATATATATACTTAAAGAATTATATATATAATATAGTTTATATAAGTTTTACAATATTGTTATGTATTAAATTTATTATATTAGGTATTAGAATTTAAAATTTAAAATAATATTTTATTTTACAAAAAAATATTATTATTTTGTATTATTTTTAGATTTCTGGTTTATTTCGATAAATTTTATTTTATTTACGGATCAAATCGGATATCCATTAAAATTCTAAAATATTCCGGATATCCGAGACACCGAATATTCAGGTGGCTACGGATCGAATTGACACGAATACCTCCAAATACCCGGATATTCGATTCATGCTCACCCCTATTTACGGGTACAATTTAATTTTATTGATATGGAAAAATTTCACTAATGTCTAGGCCTATTTTATTTTAAGAACTTTTTTCTCATGTGTTATTTTGAATAAAAATACCATTTAATATTAATTAACACTATCTTTATATATTTATAAATCACCTCTATATACATTTTACATACGCATGTGCACATTGACGTGAGCACCTATATAACTAAATATTCATCATAACTAAAGTATCTAATTCTTTTAGAAGTTGAAATATTTTTTTCTTGATATTTTTTTTACTACCAACCAAATTGTAGTTAAATAATTTGTCTTAATAATTTTATTTTTGTTTTATTTAATTATCACCCGTTTATAAACTATGATATAAAATTATGGGTTTGACATTAGAACTATCTCAAATTCATATAGCATAAAAACCAAATAGATAATAATAACTTTTGCTTATCACTGGAAGAACCAAAAACATCAAACATTGTATCCTGAACAAGCCAAAATAAATAATGATTTAGAAGAATTTTTATATTTTAGGAGATTAAAAACAAAAAGAAATAAATCTAAAACCGAATCAATATCTAAATTAAACAGATTTAATATCTCTTTATTAAAAATAATAAAATTAATAATCACATTACGCGCAAGGCGCGGGTTATTACCTAGTATCTAATGTATTTTTAAACCGTTGGATGAGAAAAAAAAACACTTTAAAATCAAACGGCAATGCTTGAAATCTATGTGAGCGTTGGCTGTGAAAATGACGTGAATTAAATGCACATTTGTACTCGACTTTGGGGAACAAGAAAGAGAGACTCTATTCTATCCATTGTGCAAGGGGGAGTAAACTAGGTTAATTTTTTTTTTCCTTTCAGCTCCATGAAAGCAATAGATCCCAAAATCCTCACATGTATTTCTTATTTCGTTTGGCTTTTATCGTTTCTCAGGTGCTATGGAGGAGCAGTGTTTGGTAATGTGCGGCGACTGGGTGTGTGGTCATGGAAGCAAATGGAACTTTGTCGTAGACAAACGGCAGATGGCGCGGCTTGTTCCTTTTTTGGAAGGTATTACAATGAAAGAACTTCAAGTGATTGTGTTGAGGGAGTTTGGTAAAGATGAGAAGGTGTGGGAACCTGTTCTCAGTTACTGGCTGTCGAGTAAGGGATTCGAACACCTCCTGTCCAGCTAACAAGTGAGGAGCAATCAAGTATTTTGTGCAGCACTTTAGGGTGAAGGGGGCTATGAATCTATTTTTGAGGTTTGAGCATAAGCTTAAAATTTTTGATGCGAGTCATAATGTTGACGACTCTTGAATGGGATTCATTAAGCCGGTTTCCTTTCGACCAAAGCGTTCATCAAATATAGGGTCTGGTGTCTCGAGCGGAGGATATGTTCCAACGGGTGCTTCGAAGGCTAACGCTGTTGACTTTGTGGATGTTGAGTTTATGAGCGAGGTGGAGAGAGTTGAGGCAGAGATTAAAAGCTTTAGAAAGTGTGGGAAATGTGACGCTTTTAGGGCTAGTGGTGGTGGGGAGGAAAGCAACGGCGGTAGCAAGTGTGTCGAAGGAGAAGCTTTTAGCGCTAGTAGTGGTGGGGAGGAAAAAACTGCAAGAGAAGGAGTAGACGAGTTTGACGTTCGCCCCCGAGGGTATGACAAAGATATCTGGAGCCCATTACTTAACAGTGACTATCTAGGCTCCAATGCTGTTAATGTCATCTACAAGGACAAGATTGTTGATGGTTTGACGAGGGATAGTGGACCTCGTCGTTACACTTGCACCACTAATGATGCTTTTGAGCATGTTGTTGATGTGGGGGTAGTAGCAGTGGCGTCAAAATCCCGAAAGAAGAAGACTTTCGTAAGCAAAACCTGTGGCTCTATAGCGTGGATGCCCATGTTAGTGTGGATAGGCCTCGCAGGGTGTCCACAAGGAAAATATATGAAGGTTATGATGAGGAGTTTGATATCCCTCCTCTGTTTGATGATACTAACTACACTGCAGTAGAGATCCCAGACATGGATTTGGATGAAAGTGATGGGAGGATCTATGTGGAGAAGGTATTTGGTAACAAAGAAGATTGTCAGATATCTTTGGCAATATATGCTATTAAGAACAAATTCCAATTGAAGCAGACAAGAACCAAAGTTGATTCCTTTGTTGTTGAGTATCCTAATTCTAAGGTGATTGCGGCGAATTACAAATGTAAGTTTGGGCAACCTGGTAAAGGACCAGTTGCATTTGACTTGCAGAGGCTAGTGCTGGAGGATCTCCAAGTGACAGCATCTTACATGAAGTGCTATCGGGTGAAAGAAAAATCTATCATGGGCATTCTTGGATCAGAGGAAGACTCATACTTGAAGCTACCCAAGTATTTACACATGTTAAAACTTGCTAATCCCAGAACTGTGAATGATTTGGAAACTGAGATAGATGAGGATGGAGATGAGCAGTTTCTTTATATGTTCCTTGAATTTTGGGCGTCCATAGATGTGTTTAAGAAGCTACGTCGTGTGCTTGTGATAGATGGTACACACCTAGGAGGCAAGTACAAGGGGGTGCTATTGCTTGCTAGTGGACATGATACAAATTTCCAGATATTTCCTCTAGCTTTTTCTGTTGTGGACAGTGAAGACACTGAAGCGTGGACATGTTTCTTCCAGAAGGTTGAGTGTATATTAGATGATTCCCCAAATCTGGCTATTATATCTGATCATGCTACATCAATCTCTATTGCTGTGAAAGATGTATATCTATCTGCTCAACCTGGGGGCATGCATTGTCCATTTAGCAAGGAACGTCAACTCGCGCTACTCTAGAAGGCATTTGGCAAAGATGGTGACTGATGCTGCAACTGCATACAGATTACGGGATTATAGAGAGCTGTACAGTTAGGTTTGAGAAACAAACACTGCATGCAGAGTTTATTTGGGGGAAAATCAGTATTGCTCATTGGTCTAGGGAAAACTTCCCTGGATATCGCTATAATATAATGACTAGCAATATAGCTGAGCAGCTTAACAAGGCTTTGGTGGAAGGGAGGACGTCGCCGATAATGGAATGGGTAATATTCATTCAGAGGATGATGACAAGGTGGTTTGCTTCTAAGAGAAAGAAAGCAGAGAAGCATAGGGGGGTTGTTACCGTGGAGGTTGATAAAGAGATAACCAAAAATATGGCAACAATGAAGGGAAGCAAAGTGAACTCGGTCTCTAATTGGACTTGTGAAATTGTTGGAAAGTTTGGAAGGAAGGAGTGTGTGATGCTTGCTGAAATGAAATGTGATTGCAAGTATTTTGATAAACTACAAATACCTTGTGGTCATGCTATGATTGCTGCCGACAGTTTGGGAGTGACATATGAAACATTGGTGGGTAACTGGTACAAGACAACGACTCGGAGGGAGACATATGTTGGTATAATTAATCCGGAGAGAGATCCAAAAGATGTGGATGTTCCTGAAGACGTTAAGAAGATGGTGTTGATGCACCCTTGATATCCAAGCCAGCAGGGCGCCGTAGGAAGAACATGATCCCCTCGACTAGTGAATTCCAGGTACGTACATGCATAGTTTTGTCTTTAGCTCATGAAAAAAATGTGGCCAATGTGAATGAGATTAATTGGTAAATTTATTGCAGGTGCCTAAGAAGACAAAGCTGATTCCTAATAGATGTGGAAGATGTCGTGGTGTAGGGCACAACATGACCCGTTGTAGTGACCCATATAGAGAGAGTGGGTCTTTTTTCTTGCAGGAATCATATTTGGGATAGCACCCCATCGGAGGAGAGAATATGTTTTCAGAAGAAACAAACTGGATCATGTTTAAGTCGTATAATTCAGATCAATATTGTTTTCTGAGACTTAAGTCCTTTGCTTATCAAGACTTAATTGCATTGTTTTTGAACTAAGTTGGGATAATTGTGTTTTCAGAGATTAAGGATATTGAGTTGTTGTTGATGTTTGTTAACGATTTTGATTTCTGAATAAGGTAGTTTGTTGTACATCTAGTCATATTACGTGCATATAATTTGAGGTGTCGATGTGGATATGTACATCAAACACATGTTAAGCAAACCCAAAGTAAGAAAACGCAGAGTAAATGCCGTCCACGATAAACAACAGAGTGTGGTCATCTGTGCCAAATGTATATTCAAAGAGTTGTAAATCATATTGATTATATGATGAGATAGTTGGTTGAATTAGGATTCATTCATTGTAATAGAAACTTAGATAACTCTAAAACTTAACAACGAAGAAGTAAAACAAAATGCAGGCACTGATAAATTAGTTATAATGTTCAAATCAGCTTCCAATAGAGGCATGGGATAGCTCCTACAATCGCAACAACAGCTGCAAAGTTATGAACCGGTTCATTGCTGCTGAGCTGTGTTGTGTTCATGTTTGAATTGAGAGTAGCATCCATGTCTTCTTTGAACTGTTGAGTTGTTTCATCCATAGCTTGAGACATCTTCGACATGTGTTCATTGAGCTTAGACATCATCTCAACCTCAAGTGTATCGAGCTAAGTCTTGTGTGAGTCAAGCTGTTCAATTTCGCTCTTCGATAGGGACTGAAAGTTGTGGATGAGATCCAAGACTTTGTCATCCACCACCCTAACTTCGACTAGTATTGCTTCGTCTTCCCATTTAAAGAGGTGGGACTCAGATTTCCTATGTTTTGGGGGAAGAATAAATGAAAAAGTTTTGAACTGAAGCAGTGGTGTATTCGAATTTTAAATAATAGGGGTGAAAGGAGAACCTATAGCGCGATCTCTCAACGGTAAAATCTGCGGAATGGGTTGTCTTTGGTTTCTGAACCCCAGATGGTGAGTCCTCTCCCACACCAACATTTTTTGGGACGCCGTATGCAGACCTGCGGACAGCGGATCTGGAGGATGAAGAGGAGGAACTGAAAGCCTACCATGATAAGAAAATCCTATCACGGAATTTTGAACCGAACGACCAAGTGCTTCTATACAATTCCCGGTAACTCTGTTTCCCGGAAAACTTTGATCCCGTTGGTCAGGACCTTTTACGATTATGGATGTTAAACCATACAGAGCTATCACTCTGATCAACGAAAAAGGAAAAGAATTTACAGTGAATGGGCAACGAGTAAAGAATTATTGGGGTCAAACGCCCGATAAAAGCACGCTACAGCATGCTCCCATACCTACAGAATCGTAAATTCTCTTAATCAAACTAAAGACTAAAAATAAGCGCTTAATGGGAGGCAACCCATTTTAACATTTAAATTTTAATCTTTCTCCCTCTAAAAGTGGTAAATAATGGGACATATCAACTCCTAAGACTTAATCTTTTGCTTGTCCTCAAGTGAAACAATGATAATCTTGTGGAAGAGGTTTGAAAAGCGAGAACTCACAAAATCTCTAGCTTATCATTATCACCTTTGCTATATTGCAACCACATCAAACAAGTGTAAATTTGAGAGGAACTTTATATACCTTATCCTAGTCTAGGAACCAAATCCCTTCTACCAACAACTTAACAAATACTAACTTAACTCACCCCTCTACTAACCTCATTTCTTACATAAAATAAAAGTGTAGGCTTTACCTTGGGAGTATCGATCAGAGGATACATGGACTCTTACCCCTGCAAGTTTCTAAACACACATGTAGTCTTCTCTGATCCCTTTTTCCCTCTTTTCTCTCTTCTCTGAATATTTTTCATTTTCACTCTTTATGTATATATATATCTCACCTTTTTCTTTGTTTTTCAACTCTCATTTTCTTGACAAAGTGTAGGCGAATAGTGAAGTCATCGGTAATGTACCTACCACTCGCTTCCATATTGTGTGATCATTCCTTTGAATTACCTTCATACAAGATACGGTTATAGTTCAACCATCCTAAATCCTATAATGAAGCCATAATCAGACTCGAAAAAAATAAACAGGATCATGACTCTAAATGAAAGGGTTTTAGAATAGCTCATTTACTAGTAAGAACGACAAAACCCCTCATAAAAGTCGTTGTTAGTAAACATTTATTCTAAGAAGTTAAGAACCCCACTGAGACATAGCTTGTGGCATAAACGTACACATGCCTTCCCCTCGTCAGCGAACTCGAAGTAAAAAGCATATGAACCCTTCAAAAAACAAGGCAACAATCCAGCCCGACGAGTCGACCCGCTATCCACTTGAGGTCATTTCAAAACTGACGAATCACGGTTGATATACAATGATTTTTACCCACTTTTAATCATGGTATATGAGTGTTTTAATAACTATTTATTATATTATAGAGGATTTTTAGAATATTTACAGGTCCAGGTACGTTCTAGAGAAATATGGTGATTTTGGTGTCTTTTAGAGTCTTTTGAATGCATAACTGCACACAGACGTGTCAGATATTTAGCTATGAATGGAGACTTCCCAAATGTTCGACTAATCCCATACTTTGACAAAAGATAGAGCTTTGAATTATATTTCCAATGCCTTCAGTTAGAGTTTAATCGGTATCCTATAGTAGAAGTTATGCCCGTTTTACTGAAGAGTGTTCTGTCTGCCTCGCACGAGGAAGCTGTCGAGAAGATACAGAAAATCGATTGACGCAGCACTACTTGTGTCGATCGATATGGATCCCAAAAGAAACCTAAATTACCATAATGCCCATGGACGACTAAAAACCCTATTTATGTGTTTTGTAAGCCATTGTTGACGGTTTTGCTTTCTTTGACATCTTTTCTTCATAGTTCTTAGTTAAGAGAGAAGAGAGGAACTCCTTCAGAGTCCTCTTGGAACTCCATTGATTTTGGTTTTATTTATATTTATGTTCTTCATCTATTCATCTATAATTTCTGTGATAACTATCATGCATGAGTAGATCCGTTTCTCGGTTAAGAAATTTCTAAGGTTTTGAATGAACTTCTGTATTATATGATTGCTAGGATACTATAGATCTCTACACCAGGGTAGCTTGTAATACGAGGATTTGGAATAGTTAGAAAAGCACGGCAGTGTGACTAATTGTTTGTTCCTAAAATCATAGGAAAATTGAGATGCACAAGAGTGCAATCAATTAATGGAACCCGAGTCCTGCTGGATTAGATACCTAGGCGCATACTAGTGTTGGCCTAGGAATCTAGTTGAACGGAATCGATCAGATCGATAGCGCTTTCCTATGGCAGCATCGATCGATGCTCATATCATAGCATCGATCGATGCGCATAGCATCGATCGACGCTTGATCCATGTTGGCATGCAAATGCTGAAACACTGAACTTAGGCAATAGATTAGACTCACAGTGAAAACTGGTTGTCTTTTGCATTAGATATCGAGTTCTAGAATCAATCCTTAGCATCTATAGATTAGAGTTCTAATAACCTGAATGAAATCTTAAGTCTACTAACCATCCTTCCATCAAACAACTTTTGCCAAGCTGAACAATTGTCTTGTTCATCTTGTTTACTGTTTTACTGCAATTTACTATCTTCACTGCTTTATAATAATTTACTGCTTTATTACTTATTTTCTTAGATTATTCATAACTGTTTAGATCTAATTGGTACATAAGTACTACAGCTGTACCTCTTATTTGAGAGAGTAAAATCACTCCTTAGGTAATTTGAGTGATATCAACGGTCTTCTCACTACAAAAAAAGTATATATTGATAGCATATTGTTATAACACGTTTTATTGAACTGTTATTGTAGATGCTTTAGGAATTTCCGTATTATATAATAGCATTATATAAACGCTATGAAAGAGAGAAAAAAACTAAAATAGCATTTATTAAATGCTATTTTAAGAATTACGTGAGCGGGAAAATAAAATCACCGATTTCGCCAATACTTAGCAGGAATTTAGATATAAGCGCCAAAAGTATTATTTAATCGGCTTAATAAAACTATGAAAAACTTATAATAGAATTTTTATAATGCTAAGGTAAAATATTTGAATCCCTAAACCTTAAACATGATTCTAAACCCTAAACTATAATCACAGTCCTTAGAATTCTAATATTTTCATATTATAACTTCAAATCTTAAAATTTAATCTTCTTAATCTTAAACTATAATTTCCTAAACACATATCCTTAATCCTTAATCAATATCTATATCCTAAATCATAACTTCAAACATAAACGATACTTACTGTGTAACATACAAATTTTTTAAAAGGATGACCAAAATGATAATTTTCGTATTAATCTAAGATTCCCAAACTTAAATATAAATTCCTAAAATAAATATCATTTTATTATGTTCAAAAATAAAAATTTAAACATAAATTACACAGTACAAAATATAAATTTTGAAATAAGATATAATTAAGAAAAATTATTTACAAAATAATTTATCTAAGATTGAAGGACAAAAAAAGACAATTTATAAAGAATATATTCTTGCTACGATTTAGCTACGAAAATTTTTCGTAGCTCTTTATGAAATAGCCATGAAATGCCACAGTTTTCCATGTTTTTTCTTCTAAAGAACGCTTCTTGAGATCGATCTCGAGACCCCATTTTTTGCCTCTGTCATATGAAGAAAGGGCACTCAACGACCTCGGCGAATCCCACGATGGTCTACGAGAAGAACCGACCCTCAGATATCTACCAACAGAGGGATGGCAGGAAGCCTCCAAAAAATTTTCCTTCAGAGTGGAATCAGGGAGGGAGCCTCTGACAGAAGACCGCCGAGGAAGCATCGAGAAAGGCAAATGTGCCATTGGAGCCTCAACCACAGCATCAGGACCAAGGTCGACCCAGTTGCTCCGGAAGATCCAAGTGATGCGATTGTGGCTCCAGTGACACCAACACAGGTGGTCTCACAAGGAAATACGCCATCACCAGAGTCACTACCGACAGACAAAGATGCAAGAATAACCTCGGGAGCACGCAATGAAGCAGTTTCCTCAGGAGGGCCAGATGCTACACTAGGGTCGACAACGACCTCGGAAGCTGCTTTCCGAGCCTCTTTATCAACATCAGCACTTTCCCGCCTCCATATTACGAGCATATTCGGAGGCTCTCTAAGCCAAGTCGGGTATCACAACAACAGGCTTCACCATTTTCAAGTTTACAAAAACATATCAAAACTGTCAAAATAAAGACCACTAAGACAAAGGAGAGAAAAACCTGAAAATTGGGATCAACTCACCACGAAAACTTGTGCAAGTACAGGAATCAACGAGGTTAGGCTGCCAAAATGAGGAAAGTAGCTAAAACAAGACTGGGGCGAAACGCTCGGGGTGGCGCACCATATAACTTTGACAAGAACATAAGATCACTAACCCTAAGTAGATCAAGACATGGTTAAATGGGACAAAGTAGCACATCATAGAAACTCCGACAAAAAAACAAAGAAGATAATTGAAAAGAGAAAGAGAAAGATAAGAGAGAACCAAACCTTTCATTTTCTCCAAAGCTTACGATAATAAAAGATGAGAAGGGGGCACAGTAAATTATACTCTAAGACCGAGAGTCACAAAAGGAATGAGTTTGTCTCTACAAACGATTTGGTTTCCAATGAGGGAAAGTCAAATCCCTTGATTTTTCCAACAGGATCCCTCAAATTAGGTCTGTAATAAATACACCAAACCAGAATCTCAAACCGGGTCTCGATACATAAAAGCCCATTGGTCGCACGATACACCACGAACTGGAACACATCAGACTCAGAGGGAGGTCCATTGTTGGAGCCGGGTTTCACCCACTCCAGACATAGTCCGAGATAGTAACCCAAATCAAGAGAAGCCAAACACCAAATAGATTTAAAGGCCCATCAAAGTTTTAGCCCACCTCGGACTTCCTGAGGCAAGGAGAATCAAACCTGGAGACGCGGAGGTCAAAGTCCTTAAAGGATCATCATAAAGACGAGAAGATTCAGGCCGGCAAAGACGCATATGTTACGATTTTCCGAAGGGAGCTATAAAAGAGGGTGAAGCAGCCAAGATCAAGGGATCCGAATTCTCCACAGCTAAACTCTACTCTACTTTCATACGATTCCTATTTTCATCAAGAACCCCTGTACTCATCTTAATTATCATCAATAAACATCCATTTCCAATAGTTATTTAGTACCGATCCTTTAAAATTTAGGCTTTCTTGTCAATCAAGTTCCTCGATTCGGAGACCCTATTTCCGAGTGAATTTTAGGATTCATCAGTCTTATTTATTACTCAAACCTTAATTCATCAATAAATATCATGAAATAAAATCTAGAACACAAACCTACCAAAAAAATCTTGGGAATCATTAATACGAAAATAATAAAATAGTAGTGACTATAACAACTTATGATCAATCATGGCAAAATCAACAGCTAAAATCCTCTGAGAATTTGTGCCTTAAGCAAATATAATCTGAAAATTTCAGAGAAATTATACGATATAAGCCAAACCTATTTCCCGTAAGATTACAAGAATAAACTTCGTATATTTCATCACAGACAAAGAAAAAAAAGAATTTGTATCCAAAGATGAAATGATTGAAAAACATTCTTGCATATTGCGAGAAGTGACAAATTTTACAAAACGGTCTTCCGTTTTGGGGTCAATGACGGTCATGGCCGAACCGATTGTTAGGTTCAAAATTGGTTACAACGAATTCAATGTCAAAAATTTCCTGAGAAACCTTTCTTCTCCAAAAAGGAAAATATGTAAACTAAAACTTCCTAAAGAAGTATTATACGACAAGTTCCTCAGAAAGATTATTCAATATCTCGAGCAAACAATTCCCGAGCGACAAAACGACCAAATCAGCCTCGTGAAACCCACTGATGGAGAGTAGGATTAGCTTCGTCTAACTCGCCTTGGACCAGCTTTTCATGCTTGCCTGATGGCGAGTTGGATCTTCATCGTCCAACTCGCCTGATAGCGAGTTGGATATCCTTTGTACAACTCTCCCTTAGGCGACAAGCTTCTCCTTTGGGCCTTGATTGAAATTTCCCTTTTTTCGTCTGAATTAGAGGTACTATTGAAACTTTACAATAAAATTAACAAAGATTTGTTTTCTTGTATGAATTCGAATCAAACATATAAAATGGTAACAGTTAACTTAAAACCTTGGTTATCTCGACTATATGATTGGTTTCCTTTATTTCATAAAACAAACGTCATACGAAAGAAAATTTCTCTGAAAGAAATCGTAAAACTGTTTAAGTCGAAAAATAACCCAAGATCTAAAATGAAGCAGAGGCCCACTTGCGATTATGGATGAGAATGAGCTCAAAAATACTTGACGGTTTATCGAATATCCATGAAAGAAGATAAATATCAAGTTTGAAGAATAATCATGAAAATCAAGAAAAAATGGAATATATCCGTGAGAGGACAAAATCGACGGGGGCAGAAAAGGAAAGGGCAAACAAACCTAGGAGGAGTATATAAAGGACACCAAGGAGAGAGACGAAAGATATTTTTTTACACAGCAAACTAAGTTGAGGCATCATTCCCAACATGTTTGGTTTCCATGACTTGCACTCATACTAGACGAACTCGCACATGCAGTCCAATCTCTTGTTATACTCTGTTAACTGAACTAAATTCGTCTTGATCCTCAAAAGCGATACGTAGGCAGCCTTCCGCAAGGTCCAGTTCAAAATCAACAAAACATTTTTGTGTCTTCTTCGTCTTTTGGTTTCAAGCTGCGACTCAATTAATTTAGGGTTTTAGGTGGCTCGAACTAGGGAGATTGCTGATAGATAGTGCGGCCAAAGCTTTTCCAATCTTTTTAATGATTGCAACGCTCCTACGCGGATTCAAAATTAAGATTCACTTTCTATGTAAATTCTTTTTGCTATCTTTTCATATTGTCCATATTTATTTGGTCACTTGTCGTTGGCTCTTGCAGAAAATCCGGGACCTCAGGGAAAGTTCCTGGCTTTCCTCCGATTACGGAATCGACGATCTGAATTTTGGTTCTCACAGTTTGATGCAAGAAGGAAGGGGGCAGACTACTCTAACTCATGGCCAGAAAACACTTGTTCAAAACGATTTCTGGAACTATGAAAGACAACTCGCAGCCACGCTAGTGAAACAACTCCAGCAGTGACTGCTCCTTTGGCCAACACTTTCGAAAACGCTACAGTGCTTGAGAAAATTGAAAACCTAGTCGCGACTTTTCACCACAGGAAGAGAACATAAAAGAGCTCGTGATTTCTCTCTCTAAACAAAAAGAGCAACGATAAAATCTATCAAACCTCTTAAAGTTCATCTCATTATCGAATTGGAGAAATCTCAGTGCGTAAGGTTCAATCAAAAGACATTTTCCGGAAACGTTTCGGAAATATAAATAAAATCGCAGAGAAACCTCAGATTACTCGTGGAAAAAGGAAGTGCAACAAATCGGGCACACAGCCCTAAATGCTGTACTTCTTCCAGATATTTTTTGATGAAACGAAGTTGATCTCTATTGAGTCACTCGAAACCTAAAATAACTGGCGAAGACTAAACTAAGAAAAGCAGTAGATCGTATCCCTCACTGCTGAAATGTTTTCTGAACCTAAGATTTCATAAATTTCAAGCGTCACTTCTATAGTACATTCTCGATGATTGTCACATAAGCTTACTTTGGAAAAACTACCCAGAGCTCCCTCAGATCAATATTACAGAAACAATAAAATTTCTGATTAAGTTTATTTGCGTTAATTAAACCCATTGCAGCTATAGTGATGCAATTCTGATATCAACTAATGATATTCTCATAACCATCTCAAATCCAGGAAGAAACTCAACCACATTCAAGTTTTTCAGTTTGGCATTAAACCGGTCAACTAAGAAACTTGCCTTATTTACATTTCTTCAAACCAAAGTATGGAAACCAGGGAGGTCTCTACACGAAATTGAAGCTGCTAGAAGGTTTAAAACTCTCAGAGTTAATTTGAATGCTTCAAGATACAAAGGAGACAAGACTTACCATATTTGGACTAGGATGAACCTAAAAAATATCAACTCTATGGTTCGTTTTAATCAGCTGGATTTCCACATCATCAGATCACCTATTAAGACTCCTTATCATATGCTGAAGATGTGATTTAGAGAAGTAAATTGCGTGGTCAACACAGTCCAAAATGACCTGATTTCATTCCCTTGAAATTAGCCTTTTGACCAGCCAAATTATTCATTTCCTTTAAATTTGATTTATGCTTAAATTCTTTTTTTTTTTTAATTTCTTTTAACTCGAGGAAGCTTGTACACGAGCTATATAAAGCTCATTTCAAATCATTGTAAGGCAGACTTGATTATTTGAATAAAAAACAGAGTTTTTCTCTTTTGAAGCTTTTATGCTTGTTTCTTGTTTCTCTATACTTATAAGGTGGATTTCTTAGCTAGGAAATGTGTGAGTCATAGTCTTTGTATGGATTCACTTAGACTTAGGCTTGTGAGTTGTATCAACGGCCATCCGCAGCCCTTGTGGTGCTCTTCGACCCATCACCATCATACTATCTATCCGCTAGCTTGAAGATCTGTTCGTTCAAGAGTTTTATAAGCCTTTGATAGCGTAGGCATGTATCATATAGTCTTTGATATAAAACTAGGAAACTAAATTCGCGGAACAACTACTAAACATGAGTTTTTTTTAAAACGACTCTCGTATAGCCAAACTCGAAAACATGTTTACCAAATTAATTTCGTAAAACTAAACTCTATAATATCTTACGAAACAGCTTTCGTAAAACTAAAATCACGACATTTTGCAGAATAACTTTTTTAAAATTAAGCTTGCCAACATTTAAAAAAACAGCTTTCATAAAATTAAACTCGACAATATTTTACGGAACATTGTTCATAAAGTGAGACAAGGTAGTATTTTGTGATCAAACTTACGTAAAATAAATTTGGCAATATTTACAAAACGACTCTCGTAAATAAAAATCAAAGCAATCCGACAACCTTTGAAAAATCAAACGAAGATCGTACAAAAACACACAGGGCTAAGGAAAGAGATGAATCGAAAGCTGAGAAGTACAATTCACCCATCCGCCTCTCTCCACAGTCTCACCGTCCCCTCCCACCAAAATCTCATCGCCCAACGAGTCTTCCTGGTCGCCAATGGCTCTTACTAAAATACCAATAGGCTTTTGACGAGATACGTGTTCATTTTCGTAAATCAATGATCCAGAGACTGAAACCTGGATCGGAAAAATATGAATTACCGAACAAAAACCGCAAAATAGGCTTCATCTTAAACGCGGCCAGCAATGTTAGCTTGATTGTTAAGTCAAGTTGTGCAGGAGGTGATAAAGGTACTGATTTGGGGTGTACATATGATTCATATTATGTTTGGAACTTGAAAATGCTGTTAAAAAAAACGTTACTTGGTCTGCCATCATACTGAGAGGAACATGTTCCACATGAATGAATGTACAACTACCATGATCCAGGTTGATTATGACATCAAGTTATCATCTTCAAAGCTGCTCGGACCAGAGAGTTATGTATTTTAAACCGGAGATTCCCCAGTCTGTCCATCCTCGAGTACTGAAATTTAGAAGACAGTTTCAGCCCAAATAAGAGACGTCCTGAAGAAAATTTAACTATATAACTTAATATGGGTCTCTTATCTCTCCAACAAGCTATATGAGGAGAAATAGCCATGGAAAAATGAACTGATGCTTGGTTTCCTAAACCGGGTCAAACCAGTTCCGCACCTGCCTTATTTGGAAACTCATGGGTTTAATCAATCACAAACCAGACATTGGCGACCAGGGGAGATATATAATCATTTAGGCGACCAAACAAAGCATCTAGGAGAGTCAGAGACGTTCTTACAGTGCACCAGCATTTATCAGATTGTTCAGAATCAACCAAGACCATACTTGTCATTTTTGGAATCGAAAGCCATCAATTCTCAAAAGATCTTTTCCCATCAAGATTAACACGATCTATACTAATATTTCTGCAGTAAATAAGTACCTAAAAATCTCACCTACAGCCTTAAACCATCCAGATTCAAAGCCATCATCTCAGCCCTTGAATCAAGCCATTTAAACCAAAAAAAATCCTCCAACAGTTAATTTTCTTTGTTTTGCTATTCTGAGAAAGGGCCATGATCTATATAAGCTCACTCTATTGCTTTGTACAAATCACCTTTTAATCTTTAAGAAATATAATCATTTTTACTTGTTTTAATCAAAGAGTGTCTTTTCATAAAATTATGTCTTTAGGATTCATTGAGAGAATCAGTGTGTTCTATAGATTCGTGTGCCATGGGTTGTTGAGAGAATCTTCATCCCTTGGATAACATAGATTGAGAGAGTCAATCAGCCTACCAGATTGAAAGAGTCGATCATCTTCACCACCATCTCTATATTCAAGCATCTTCTGCTTAGCTTCTTGGATCACTTTGATTACCTTTTGAGGGCATGTTCATGGAGAGATTCCAGAGCTGTATCACAGGTAATATCGAAAAGATTCTCAAGAAAGAAACAAACTAAGAAAATAAAAATAAAAGAAAGAATAGAAAAAAGCTGTGGGGTTACATATTCATGCAGGATAAAGATTAAAAACCTCAGGATTTATGAAGGCATAACAATGTGCAATTTAGCCATAAAAGACAATCAAGTGCACCAGATTGTACAATCTAGAAGAGTCCAATGCGCTTCTTGAATCACGTGCTTAATCAATTCATGACTGACATCTAAAAGGTAAGAAGCTAAGATTCATGAAAACAAGTGTGTGTGCTAAGAAACAGAGCTAGTTGTGAGTCGTAATGCATGTAAGATTGCTGTTTTTTTTTTTTTTTCTTTTTACTCTTGTTGGTAATTAATCTTGAGAATATGGATGCTTGCTTAAGATGGGGCTCGGATGAGAATTACTTCATGACTAAAATCTCAAAAGGTAACAAGCTAGGATTCATGGAAACAAGTGTGTGTGCTAAGAAACAGAGACAGTTGTTAGTCGTAATGCATGTAAGATTGCTGTTTTTTTTACTCTTGTTGGTAATTAATCTTGAGAATATGGATGCTTGTTTAAGATGGGGCTCAAGGGAGAGGGAAAAGAAGAGGATTGAGATGAATGTCTGATCTTATGGCCTATGGGAGCAACCTTGTATTTTTTTTCTGTTTAAAATACTCTTGCGACTTCATCTTTTGTTGCAATTGCGTTTATCCTATTTTCAGACAATCTTTCTTTATGGGGGAATATTTATGTGTGTTTTCTTTCTAATAAAGATGTATTAAATACTTGAACCCATTTTTAGAAGGGTTTTTAGTAATAAAACCCCTCAACTAAAGATGTATCGTAAAAAAAAACCCTCAACTAAAGATTTAATGAAATAAACCCTCAATTTTAGTTTTGTTAATGTTTGTCACCCTCCGTCACAAAATTTTAGACGGAGGGTGAGATACGTTAACAGAAATAAAGTTGAGGGTTTATTTCATTAAATCTTTAGTTGAGGGGTTTTGTTACGATTCATCTTTAGTTGAGGGGTTTTATTACTAAATGTGGTTAAATATTTTAAAATCTTTATTATCATTTATTCATTATTTAAGAATCTTAAAATTGATTTATAAACCTTGAAAATAATTTATATTTTCACATATTACTTTATCAAATTTATAACCTATTTATAAAGTTTTCTCATTTAATACTTTTTATAAATTATTATTAAAGTTTAATGATGATTTTATAAGATTAAAGAAGTGATTATTCTTCATACTACAAAAACATGAAGTGAATAAATAAAATAAGAAAAGCTCATTGATTATTATGGTAGGGGTATAACATACTGGTTCAGAAATTAAAAAAAAGAAAAATAATCTTACATTATTTCTTCTAAAATAGAAAAAAAGTACGAATCAAATTGAAATTGTTTAAAGAGGAGAAAAAAGTCATTGCCATATTTGAAGTAACAAGGTTGAATTTCTAAACTAACTAAATATCCTCAACACTACTTACAACTTTATATAACTTAGAAATCTTAATTATTTGATATTTGACAGTATTAATATAAGGAAATTGTATGTGTTTCCTTTTTTTAATAAAGCTTTATCTCTTTACTTCGTAATATCAAGAAAAATCATGTATTATTTCATCCTAAGAAATAGTAGACAAAAGCTTATAAAATCATCGTTAAACCTTATTAATAGTTTATAAAAATATTAAAATATTTACTAAGCTTTATAAATAGGTTTAAAATTTGATAAAGTAATAAATAAAAAATTATAAATTATTTTCAATGTTTATAATTCAATTGTAAAATTCTTAAATACTAAATAAATGATAATAAATATTTTAAAATATTACCGCGTTTAGTAATAAAACCCTTCAACTAAAGATGAATCGTAACAAAAACCCTCAACTAAATATTTAGTGAAATAAACCCTCAACTTTAGTTCTGTTAACGTATGTTATCCTCCATCTAAAATTCTGTGACGGAGGGTGACAAAAATTAACGGAACTAAAGTTGAGGGTTTATTTCACTAAATCTTTAGTTGAGGGTTTGTTTTACGATTCATCTTTAGTTGAGGGGTTTTATTACTAAAAACCCTTTTTAGAGTAATCTAAGTATGCTTGGTTGCATTGATCCTGTGTGTACTTACATATTTTGTGTCATCCAAGATGTGAACATTAAAGGATAATTTGCTGAGGAGTTAGATTAAGGGAATTATTGGAGATGAAGCCATGCATCTTATGTGATAATAAAAATTGGTTTATTCACTGAAGAACCGGAAATGAAAAAGTTATATTAGATAGATCGTTAGTCAAGGGTTTTCCTCTAAAGTATAAACATTGTCTTTGTCGTATAAATAGAGAGTGCTTTTAGGTAAGAGAAGTTTTGTAAGTCTGAGAAAGGAGTAGCAAAACATTAAGGGCTAGGAGTGTGAGTGGTTCAAGAGAGAAATCAGTCTTATTGTTTTTTCTAGGGATGGTATTGAGATATCCGTTAGGACTCAGTTGATCTATTCGGATTATAGATTTTTAGAGTTAAAAAGTTAAATTTGATTGAGATATGTACAAATTCCGGTTTGAATTTGGTTAGGATTGTTTCGAATCATTGCGGATTCGGTTAAGGTTCAAGTTTGAGTATCCATTTTAATTATGTCTTTTTAACAAAAATTCAAATATACTTAAGTATTCAAAATAAAATATTATGAAACAGAAAAAAATGAATAAAGTAAGACCAAATACTTAGAATTTACAAAAAAAAAAAAGTTAAATTTTAATATTTGGATGGAGATATTCAGTATTTTGAACATTTTTATTTTTAGATATTTACTTGTAAATACTTTGATAGTTAATAGTTTTGAATATATAATAGATAATTTTTTTTTAAAAAAAAATAACTAAAATATTTAAGTATATAATTATGATTTAGATATTTTGGTATCTTTCAGTTTGGATCGGATTCAGGTCTGGATTCGTACATAAAAATTTTAGATCCAACTGATTACTTAATCAGTTTTAGTTTTTGTTTAGTATTACTTTTAAATCAAGTTGTTCCAAAGATCTATATAATTATTCAAACTTACTTTCTTCTACTAATATTAGAAAAAATAAAAATAATACTAAACACAAACTAAAATAGTCGTGTGAAGAAGCTCAGCATTGTTACTCTGTCTCAAGTACTCGTGGGTAATATGAGATTATGGAGGGGACTAATGGTTATTCAGTGCGCCTCAATAAGCGCACTTGTGTATGCAGGAAATGAGACTTGACAAGTATTCCTTGTCGCCATGATGTTTGTGCAATCCGAGAGAACGCTGCGTTATTTGAGTACTACATCTCAGACTACTATTTAACTGATAAATGAAAAGAGACTTACCATAAAGGTCTGAAGCCGGTTAATGGTCCTAAGTTTTGAGAAGAAATTGGAAGAAAACGCATTTTTGCACCACCTTATAAGCGACCACCGGGTAGAGCAAAAGGTAAAGCGAGGATCAAGGGTGTCCATGAATCACCCTTGAAAAAGAAAGTTGGTCGGAAAGGAAGAGAAGGACATTGTGGGCTTTGTCGTGAAAAGGGACATAACTCAAGGAGGTGTCCAAATGAGGTATTGTCAAGGTTCATTTATACTGTTTACTTTTTTCATGTGTGACATGTCCAATACTCTCTGCTTTGTGTTATCGCAATCTCAGGAAGACAAGGCTAAGAGAAGACGTCTTAATGAGAAAGCTCAGTTGGAGGCAGTACAAGGTCAATTACAAATTTAAGAGGAAGCTAATGATCAAGCACAAGAGGAGGCTGAGATGGAAGCTGATTTCATGGCTCAATTAGTTGAAGACAAACCACAATTGAAGTTCAAGACATTTCTTCTACTACACCACAACCACCTTAATTACTCCGAAGAAACAACCGTTTGGCTTCATTGATGTTTTGTTGATAATGTCTTATGTTTCAAGAACATGTCTATTCTATTTTTTGATGTTTTACAATGTTGGAAGTCTCGGTTTTTTGGATGTTTTACAATGTTGGAAGTCTTTTTTTGGATGTTTTACAATGTTGGAAGTCTCGGTTTTCTTTTGCCTATGTTGGATGTGCTAAACACATGAACTGATTGTTGTGTCTTTTGCTTATTTTGGATGTGTAACATCATGAACTGGTCACTGTGACTTATAATAGTCTTTGACATTTGGTATTATGATCTTCAAACCTTCAATATATACAACTCTTTTGGCATTTTTTACTAAATTTAACTAGTGTATAGTACTTAAATGATGAAGATACTTTCACAACAATATTGCTCAATTGAAATTATTCAACGACATTAAAATTAACAAACAGATACATAACCCTTCCACTGTACTCATGACTGATACACCACAACAAACTACAAACCCTTCCATTAAGCTCAATTCACATAATTATGCATCCTCGATACAGAACCATTTCACGAGAAGCTGGTTTTTTCATCTTCTGCTGCTCCAACTCCATACAAAGCCCATTGACTGTGGGCGTTAGCTAATTGACAGTGGCCGATAGTTCATTGATTCATTTCTTCTTCTCTCGTATTTCATTTCTAGCTTGAATCAAAGCCCTTTTAGGCCAAACTTTCACTTCTTCTTCATCAAGCAAAGTAAGAGCAATGGTCATTCCCTCCTTCCTAGCGATACAAAAGACCTTAATGTTAGAATCAATCTCATTACAACTTATTACAAATCACCATGAGTTTCATCTACACCTTGTACAATTCACATCCAAAGAACCTTAGGCCATGATTCTTGTATGTCCAAGCCGTGAAAACCTTTGCAAGCAACTGACAAGCACACACTTTCCGATTACCATAACCTATGTTCCTACTGTGTCTTGAGAACCCGAGCTTAGTTCCATCTATCAACGAACAAGTCATAAATAACATATTTTCTAATAATTGAACAGAAACTAAACATCTACATACCGGGTTCAATGATTTTACCTGATTTCTTCTGTGTAGATGCTGGACTCGACTTAGATTCTGATTACTCTTTCACTAAGGAAAAAGATGAAAAGATGAAGAAACCTACATCATTAGGTTAATATCTCAATTGTTTGGGCCAAATTTGAAATATAGTTGCCCAAATATATATTTTTTTTATTTGGTTTGGGTTAATTGATTTTAGGTTAATTTGGTCTAATTAAAATTGTATTAATGGAAGAGTTAACAGCGTTTAGAGTCCGAATTCCACGTGTCCTTCACACGGTGACTCTAATTAAGTTAATGATGTTGATTACATAACATCATGTAGTTCGGGATGTTGCTATGCATAACATATACTTGGTGTAGTTGGCCATACATTATTTGAATTGGCATGGCTAGCCATGTGATGCCCGATACTTCGTGTAGCTAGCTATCATTTCTCCTTTATTTTATATGCATAATTATTGGACCACATTTTAAGAATACCAATAAATGGTTGGACGTCATCTTTATATTGTTGGGCATGTTGCAAAATTGACATAGTCTATAACCAATACCATGTATTTTCTTATAAATTTATTTTAGTAAATATAATAAAAACACGATACAATAGAGTGGTTTTGTATGTTCGAGTTGCGTCGAAAATAGTGTGATATCTTCACTCGGTACCCGAATTATGTTTTCAATCAATTTTGTGAACTTTCTTTCTTTAAATCTTTTCTAATTTCGGATTTTTAACAATTTGATTTTGTTTTTCATTTTTGGTCTGATATAAAAATTATGTAATGAAAAGTAATACTTAGTTAAACTAAAGATTCGACTTTGTGTGTAGTATTTTTCATCTACTTTCAATTTCTAAAAACATTTACATCTCAATATTTTAGTGTATGTGAATCTTAATGACTTTGCAATTTATTTTCTTTAAACAATGATATTATTTAGTAGTTGCACATAATGAACTTCAATTCACGAATACAAAGGTTAAAAATGAAGAGATTGAAAAATGAATTGATTATAAAATTAGTGTGTGAATACATTGAATTGTAATGAATTAAGAAAATTAGTGTGTGAACAGATTAATTCTTAAATAATTGTGAGACTGGCATGTCAACATTCTAAAATTGAAATTCTTATGAGGTTGACATGTGTCAGTTAATGTATGAACGCACTTATTACAAATGTTTCGCTTTTAATATATAGAGGATTCAGAATTTTGTGCCTAAAAACTCAATAAATTGAAAGAGACTTACTGTAAAGGTCTGAAGCCGGTTAATGGTTCTAAGTTTTGGAAAGAAATTGGTGGAAAAAACATTTTTTCACCACCATATAAGCGACCACCGGGTAGACCAAAAGGTGAAGCGAGGATCAAGGGTGTCCATGAATCACCCTCGAAAAAGAAAGTTGGTCGGCAAGGAAGAGAAGGACATTATTGGACACACAAAGAAAGCAAGAAAGGAAGTGGAAAAGTCGTGTGAAATAGCTCAGTATTGTTACTCTCTCTCAAGTACTGGTGGGAAATATAATATTGTGGAGGGGACTAATGGCTATTCAGTATGTCTCAATAAGCGCACTTGTGTATGCAGGAAATGGGACTTGACAGGTATTCCCTGTCGCCATGCTGTTTGTGCAATCCGAGAGAACGCTGCGTTAGTTGAGGACTACATCTCAGACTACTATTTAACTGATAAATGGAAAGAGACTTACCATAAACGCCTGAACCCGGTTAATGGTCCTAAGTTTTGGGAAGAAATTGGAAGAAAACGCATTTTTGCACCACCTTATAAGCTACCACCAGGTAAACCAAAAGGTAAAGCGAGGATCAAGGGTGTCCATGAATCACCCTCGAAAAAGAAAGTTGGTAGGCAAGGAAGAGAAGGACACTGTGGGTTTTGTGAATTTTTTTTCTTTAAATCTTTCTAATTTCTGATTTTCTAACAATTTGATTTTGTTTTTCATTTTTGGTCTGATATGAAAATTCTCTAAAGAAAAGTAATATTTAGTTAAACTAAAGATCCGACTTTGTGTGTAGTGTTTTTCACCTACTTTCAATTTCTAAAAACATTTACATCTCAATTTTTTAGTGTATGTGAATCTTAATGACTTTGTAATTTTTTTATTTCAACAATGATATTTTTCAGTAGTTGCACAAAAAGAACTTCAATTCACGAATACAAAGGTTAAATGCAGAAATTAAAAATTAATTATTAGAAAATTATTGTGTGAATACATTAAATTGTAATGAATTAAGAAAATTAATAAGAAAATTAATGTGTGAACAGATTAATTCTTAAATAATTGTGAGACTGACATGTCAGCATTCTTAATTTAGAATGCGTGAACGCATTTATTACAAATATTTCTCTTTTAATATACAGAGGATTCAGCATTTTGTACCTAAAAGCTCAATATGTTGATGCAATGCAAAAATGGTTACCAAGATGGAGATGAAAAACTTGAAGAATCACACCATTAGCTAATTTAGTTCCTAATACATGAAGAATTTTTTACTTACTTATATAAAGCCATAGAGTTATAAGAAAAAATAAGAAGCATCCCCTATATATTATTTACGAAGTGATATTGTCACATGTCATCTCTACAATTAGTTTCACAAAAAAATGTGACATGACTACTAAAATTGATGACATGGCTTATTTTCCAGTTTTCAAGCAAAAACCAAAAGGCAAGTATTTTCCAGTTTTTTAATTGATAGGTTTTTATTTATGTATTTTATTGTTAAAAGTGTTATTTAATAAATATTAATCTAAAGAAACAGGAAATAGGAAATAATACTCAAAAATTAATAACAAGGCTACTATTAATCAATAACAAGGCTACTATCCAAATACACGTAACAGTACTGGTATAATATATTATTTTGTTGACTATTTGTATAGTATGGTATATATGTGCATAGTGTTGGAATTACAGTTTCAACAATATTGTTCCAGCATATTTTACAAATGAATTTTTTAATGAAGTCTATCATAATTTGAATTTTTTTGGGTTCACATAATTTATGATGCTTTAATACAAAAAGTATTATATAATTTATAAGATTTAATTTTATCAATAAAATAATTTAAAAAATTTAAAGCTAATTATTATAAATATTATGTATATATTGATGTTTCATGTTATAATAATTTTATAGAAGAAGTTTATATGTTTCCTGTGATAATATTTTAACTAGTTTTAGAATACTTATTGTATTTTTAAAAGTATGTGCTTGAAAAGAATTTACAATAATTTTACTTTTTATTTGCAGTTTACTTATTTAAAATAATTTTATTAAATAAGTTATGTGTGTGTTTGATATGGTATTTTACATTTTATTTTTTCAGAATAAAAATTTTATGGTTAATTAAAAGTTTCATTTAGTCAATTTCGAATGTAATAACCAAAAACTGAAACAAAAATGTAGAACAATCATTCACATTTAAAAAAAAAAAAATCAAAATATACTGCAAAATCAAAAACTAAAAAATCAAAACCAAAATCTAAAAACTAAAAATTAAAAACCAAAAACCATAATCTAAGAACTTGGAAAATAATCATCACGTCATCCAAAAAATATTCAGTAATGAAGCATCCTTCTCTATTTTGAAGCAAAAAACTAACAGAACCGCAGTTTCCAAAAGATGAGAGAGATATGCTCTAACAGAATCATTTTATCCACACAAAACTAGGAACAAAACTTAGGTTCAGGTAAACTTTTAAATTCACCTTAGTTTCTAGGACCAATTAAAGTGACATGAAAATTATTAACTAAAAATAATATTAAATTAAAGAGTAGCTAAAAAAAAAAGAATGATGCCAATTTTAATGACGTTAACGATACTATTTAACCTTAAACCCTAAATCCTAAATTCTAAATCCAAATTCTAGACCCTAAATCTAAACTATATACCCTAAACATAAATCCTAGACCCTAATCCAAATTGTATCATTAACCCAAAACCTAGACTATGGTGATGATTGTTTTGTCGGTTTTTAGATTTTGGTTTTTAGTTTTTAGTTTCTAGTTTTTAGATTTTGTTTTTTATTTTTTGGTTTGTGATTTTGTAGTAGTTTTAATATTTTTGAAAAACATGAATGGTGTTGTTTTAGATTTTAGTTTTTGGTTTTTTCTTTTAAAATAAATGAAATGGAATTTTTATTATAATAAAATGTATATTATGAAGAATAAAAAATAAAATACAATCATTAAAACACACATAAAATTTCTCTAAAAAAAAATCAAATACAAAAAAAATATCATTAAAAACTAAAAAATAGGAAATATATAGAATCACAATTTCAAGAGAAGTCCTTCTTATTAATCACCAAACTTCAAAGTCACAAATATCAAAAGCTCATACGAAAACTTAAACATCACACATCCTATTTATAGGACAAAGCAAATCCTAATCCTAATAGTAAAGATAAACCCAACTTCATAAAGTAAAGGATAACACCAAAAATAAAGGAAACTTGAGATTCAAGCTTATCCAACAAAATATAGCTCGTATATATGAATAGTAAAAGAAATAACAAAAACTAATTTCACAAAATAAAAACAAAATAATCAACATATAAATATATTTTCTTTTAATGACTAACTTCAATTTTTTTTTAATTATTAATAAGTTTAAAATTTTGATATGAGTTATTTTTTGCTTAAGATCATGTTATTATCAGAGAAAATAACAATTAGATTTTTATTTTAATACAATAAATTTTTTCTTATGATTAAAAACTTATATATGTAGGTTGATTAGTTATGCGTAAAATGCCTTAGCTCTATGTGCTAATGCGTTTTCTATTATCATAAATTAATATGTCTGTTAATTAGTTGAAAAAGGTCACTTAGGTTGGATGATGAATTTTTATGTAGTAAAAATAATGAACTTTTAGTTTTACTCTACAGAAACTTGAAAAAGTTGGATTTTTGTTTTTGTTTACAAATATACAGTTATTTTAAAAAATAGTTTCCCTAGATTTTAGGAAAACCATTTTACAAAAAACTTGATTGGAATAAAAATAGTTTTTGGAAAATAAAAACCAAAAGCCAATCTAAAAACCACAAACAATCAACCTCTATATATCCTAAACCCAAAACCTATAGTGCCAATGTTTAGAGTTTGGGCTTATGATTTACAGTTTGAATTTATGTTCTAGGATTTAGGCTTAAGGTTTAGGATTTGGAATTAGGGTATAGGGTTCAGATTATGATATACGGTTTGGGTTTAGGTTCTAGGATTTGCGTTTAGCGTTTAAAACTTAGAGTTGTTAGGGTTAAGATTTTATGATTTGGGTTTAGGATCTAGAATTTGAATTTAAGATTTAGGATTTAGCTGATGGTATTAGTATTGTTATTTTTAGATATTTTGTGTTTAGTTTAATATTTTTTAGAGAAATTACTTATAATGACTCGGATGATATATGAAATTACTAGAATAACTCATAAATATTTGTAATAACTAGAATAACTCATAGAACTAGTGAAAATACAAAAAAATCCTTCCTTTTTATATTCTCAAGTATATCATTAAAATAAGTTATTAGGTAAAAAAAAATTGTTTCCAAAAAGAAATCCTCCTTCTCGATAACTAACCGACGAACGAAGACGGCTTCTCTTCACTTCCTTCTCCTGCGACTTCTCCTCCTCACAGCCTCCTTCCTTTCCGTTATCCCCACCCCAACTTCCGGTTGTCGGCTCTGTCATCGAAGAAGAACCCTAAATCCGATTTCAAGTTTATCAAATCCGCAATTCAATCAAAGAAATTTGAACTTGTAAGTCCTAAATCAATCCAATTTAAAGTTGTTATTTCTTGCTTGTGTTCCATTAGTGAAAGTACCGTGCCTTGAGTGAATAAGATTACATATATGAGTTTGGTCGGCAACAAGTGTTTTGCAGGTCTGGAGACCATAAGAAGCCTCATCCGACAAACCCGTTATTCTGAATGGACCAGGAAAGGTTAGTCTGATCTTTATCAATTTGTACAATGATACCTTGCATAAAGCTCTGTAAAATATGCAAATACTCACTATCTATTCATATGCGCTTCTTGCAGGTTGGGCAAGCGCTTGGACTTTCAACAGAGTGGCCTCATCATCCTCTGTATTCTCCTGGTTAGTCGAACAAATGAACCAAATCAGTTACTAGTATTTTTGAGTTTGCTCTTTTTTAAGAATCTCTGATGTACAATAATACGTGTGAAAACAGGAGGATTAGAGGTTCTGGATGGAGGTGAAGATGTGGGGAAAGTATTGGTAGGTCCTTTAGTCTCGATAGATTACGCATTGCCTCAACATGTCTATGCCTTGTGGGGATTTTCCCACATCTACAGGTGGGTAATTACGATGCTAAGCTTGATTCTTATAAGCGGGCAGGTATGTGATGTTTATTGTTCACTCGTAATGTTTTCCTAATGAAATTTTGTTAATTATTCATAACTCATTCCAATTGTGGTCACCAATTTTTTCTGATCTGAAAGCTAAGATTCTCCCGTCGCAGGTAACCTATGTCTACGGTCACAGTCTAAGCAATCTTGCAGGGTTTTAATGACACGGAGGAAGACACAGAGAAGATTTAAGCGGAAGCTTATGCTTGGGTCAGTAACGATGATCCTAGTATCTGCGACAAATGGGATTTCAAGGTTTGTTTTATATATTGCTAAAGGATGATAAAATGTTTTTAGACCATTTTTTTTGGCAGTGGATCTTCAAATTCTATGTGTGTGTTCGTGTGTATGTGTGTGTAGGAATGGAGATTGCTTCATGCGGATAAATTCGTGGAGACTTTTAGGAACGTGTTGGGCTGGAACATGATATAAAATGGGAAGAGAAGAGAAGATGCGTATTACTATTGATATTGTCTTATGATTCTTGAACAATGAACATACATATAAATTGTTACTTTCTGAGCTGCTAAAGAGTGTTCTTGAATCTTGAATATAGTGTGAGTGTGTGTTTTACATTGTTGGAGAGTCTCGGATGTAGACTGTAAATCAAGAGTTTATTTCTACGCTGTTCTTGTCTACTTTAGTAGTTATTCTTAACAATTTTTCCTTGTTTCTTGTTTGACATTTTCAACATTTGATTGTATCATTTATTGTTGTAAAATTATTAATTTATAATTTTAATGAGACTATATATTTACATAGATTTTTCTAAAAAAGTTATTATTTTATTATTTTATCAATTTGTGTCAAATTTTAAACCGGTCCAAAATTGTAACGGAATTTTTTTATTAATTTATAGGGATTACTAATTTAGTAGTTTATAGAGATTTCTACTGTATGACACAAACCACTAAAATACACGTTAAAAAAAATTTACATTCAATATGAATTAAAAGCTTATGTCGTTAATCACCATGAAACTGTCTCACGTATTCTTGTGTGAGAGAGAATAGGAAGAAGATGACAAAAAAGGGGAAGTCCTAATTGTTTAAAAATTGTTAAAACCAAAAAAATTAATTTGATTTAAACCAAATTTAAAAATTAATTAAAACCAAAATGAATCTAAACCGGAACCAGTATAAAATAAACCAAAATATACGAGAAATTAACCAAAAATTCGTGTGGTTATGTCTGGTATAATTAATGTTGCCTAATCTAGTAATTATATTTAATCAACAAGTCTACGGTGAAAGACAGAAATTTAAAAAGTCTGCCACCAAATGAATACAAAAAATCGATTAAAAAACTAAACCGGTTATACAAATCTGCCTCTAATTTTAAATCGGTCTTAAAAATGTAACTTATCTAAAATAAACCTCGAAATTTTAAAAAATCGGTTACATATGCGACGGATTAATATATATAAATCGGTTGACAACCATAAATCGGTGAAATAAATCAGCCACCTCAAAAATATCTGCCGTAATTCTAAAGTCTGCCATCAAGTATTTGGTAGATTTAAATTTAACAACAGTTTTAATTAGCAGATTTATATATCGATAGATTTATTTTTCCGTAAACAAATCTATCGTCGTCGATTTTTTAAATAAAACCAATGGCCCTTTCGTAATATTACATTTTCTTCACAACTGTTAGAAAGGGCAGTTTCGACATTAAAAAAAAAGTTAGTAGTTTTAAAAAGTTATGAGTTATTCTAGTAATTAGTAGACTAATTTGAGTCATTTGAGTAAATGCCTCTATTTTTATTTAATAATCTATGTGGTACTTTAATTTTTGATTGGTGAGGTAAATTTAAATGTTCATGCTGGGTGAACCTAAGTTATACCCAGAATGGAACTGTGAACACGTTTATGTTTTCGTATACACACTCACATCGTGAGGATTTTATTCAAGTTTAAAGACAGTTACAAAACGCTAATAGGCCATTCTCAAGCCTGTGACTGATAGGAGAAACCGTTAACCGTGAGGCCTCCATCAACACAAATGGTTTGACCAGTAATATAGGAAGCTGCAGGAAGACACAAGAAGACCACTAATGATGCAACTTCATTCGGCTCTCCAGCACGACCAAGTGGAGTTCTACAGAACAATTCTTCCTTGAAACTGACGTCCTCAAGATACTTTAAGAAACAAAATTGAGATATGATTAGAGGAAGTCAGTTATATAACTCACAAAACATGATATGTAAATTATATCCCTTCGTTTTTTTTTTATATTCCCTCTGTTTCTTTTTATATGATGTTTTAGAAAGTTTATGTTGTTTCCAAACATAAGATGTTTTGAGATTTTAAGGTTAATTTTAACTTTATTGGAAAATGTTCACCTAATAAAATTTTATAGTCTTGTCTATATATAATTGGTTGAATGATTTTAAAATAAAATCTTTAAAAATACTTGTGAGAATGTAAATGTCTTGATCTCCATGCACTAACCTAAAACATCATATTAAAATAAAAGGAGGGAGTATTTTATTATTATTACAGATTGAGACTGTCGAGTCTTGACAACGTTAGGTGCAACAGCGTTTGCTCTTATGCCGTCTTTTGCCCATTCACATGCCAAATTCCTAGCTAGCTGGTTCAGAGCTCCTACAGAGAAAATCAACAACATAAAAAAAAATAGTTCTTGATTAGCCAGTCTTGCAAACTGCATCTTTTAGTAACTGTTATTACCTTTGGTTAGACCATAAATGGAACCACACTCAAATGATACAACCCCTGCAACAGAGGACAAGAAGACGATGCTTCCATAACCTGAAGCCTTTAAGAGAGAATGTGAAAGCTGGCAAAAATGGAAAGCAGCTTCCAAGTTTGTTGAGCTTTGGTAAGCAAAATCTTCTGCCACATATTCTATTGTTGGCTTCCCGCGAAGTACTCCCACGTTATTTACCTATACGAACAAAAGAAAGATTTTTCTTTAGGAAAGTTCCGTTAACGAATATGCTTAGTTGCTTACTTTCTTATTAAGATCATTTACTTACAAGAATGTTGAGTTTACCATCGAACAGGGAAGAGACATTTTGTATCAATGCTTGTCTCTCAGAACGTGAGGTTACATCACAGACTGAGCCTTTGACTTGAAATCCTTTCTTTTCCCACTCACTTAAACTTTGATTGAGCAGAGTTTCAGATATGTCACATACGTGGATTTTAGCTCCAAAATTAGCTAATTCCTCTACTATGGCATACCTAGACCATTCACAAGCTTTAAGTTCCTTAAAGTTTTATGTTAAATAGAATCAGAAGACAGGTTAAAAGAGGCGATATAAATTAAACAGAGAAGAAAAAGGTACCCGATTCCGCTGGCTCCACCGGTTACAAGAGCTGTCGTACCTTGAAGACTCCATCTTTTATCCATTTTTTTTGTTTTTTTTTTGTGATTAGCAAAGACCAGAAATGCCACAGGTCCACAAATAATATACATACGACGAATGTGGATGAGATATGATTATGTTTGTTTGTGTGGTGGAAATGTCATGCAGACGTAAAAGGAGTCAAGTGCTCTCATACCTCTAAATGGGAAAGAGCAATCTCTCAAAGACACCGTCTATTTTTAATATTTTTTAATTATTTTTAATCCAAAAATTGGTGAAATGATATTTGTACCCTTAAATCTAATATACAGATATCTTGACTCTACTAAAAAGAACGCCGACATTTTATTTTCATACTTTCTTCTTTCTCTTATTTTTTCTCTTTTCTTCTCTCTGCGATTCTCCCTTCTCCTTTCTTTTCATCTCTCTCTTTGTTCACTAGTGTTTGTTGCAGGTGATCGAACTCCGCCGATGATGGAAACCGTCACCAGTAACTTTGCAAGTGATTGAAACAAAAGCATCAATCTTTGAAGGTGATGAAAATGGCTGGCGATTTTGATCTTCTTGCGATTTCAGATCTGCTCAGAACAACGATGATTCTTCCTAAATTGATGAGCGATTTTGGGTGTTTTATTCAATTTAGGGTTTTCTTTTCTAGATTCTTATTGTCCAGATTTATGGATTTAAGATTGTTAAAATGACAATAAACATATTCTCTATGATTTAGGGTTCTTATTGTTCTTGTTCTTCTTTTTAAGGGTTTTCTCGTGTATTTATTTTAATCATCTTCAGATCTAATTTCAACAACTTTGTATGTAATACGTAGTAGTACTTAGTAATACTTGGTAATCTTTGGTAGTAATACTCGATAGTGCTACTCAGTATTACTTAGTAGTACTTCTCAGTATTACTCGGTAGTACTACTCAGCTACTCAGTATTACTTTGTAGTACTACTCAGTATTATTCGGTAATACTACTCAGTAGTAATACTCAGTAGTACCATTCAGTATAACTCAGTCAAATTTGGTATAACTAGCATCAGTATTACGATGTATTACTAGTATAACGAAGTATAACAAGTATTACTCAGTATAACTAGTAAAACTCAATATAACTAATTTAATAGTACAACTCGGTATAACTAAGTAAAACTCTATTAATATTTGAAAATTCGAAAATTTGAGATTTTGAAAATTTGAAATTTTGAAAACTAAAACTTTTTATTATAAAAAATTAATTTCGAAAATAGAAAAAGGCAAAATCAGATATTCATATTTCATTAAAATAATAAGAACATAAGAGATTTAAGAGACCCATAAGAGATTGACTCAACCACAAGTAGGGGTAATAGAGCAATTGCCTCTCGTAAAAGGAACATGACTAAAATATTTAACTAGTGGTCGAAGGCAAAATTGGCTTTTAAATCAAAATCTTCGACCAAAGATACTTAGGCATTTGTCCCTTTCAATACTCACTTCACTTACAAGAGTCAACTGAAAATAGGCGTCGAAATGAAGAGAAAAACGTGATGAGTTGAACATGTAAAGGATTAATTTTGAGCGGAATTTTTTTTTGTTTTCAAATTTCTTTTACGATTGTATAATTTATGAACCAGTAAAAGTCTATAAACCAGAATACCATAATCTAGTTTTGTAATCTTTATATAAAAGCATTTCCAGGTATTTAAAAATATATATAATACTAGTAGTTAATCCGCGCTATGCGTGAAATGTATTTTGTATGTTTTAAATTAAAAATCTGTTTTATTAAATGTAATCTTTAAAATACGAATCTAAGTGGAAAAATTGGTTTATAATCAACGTCGTAGTTGGTTTACTTATGGTAAGGTTAAATTACTGGATAAAGCGGTTAAGAATGAAAATCATCTTTTTTTAATTATACTTATATTTTGTAGTTATGATATATTATTTAATTAAATGTAATTATTTAGTAGCAAATAATTTAAACTCTGTGGCTTAAAAGGTCATAGTCTTGTCCGCATTGTTGTTTTGATTTTTGTCAAAGATTGTGATGATCGCAAGAAGTTATGGATTCGCAAGAAGTTATGGATTGGTTAATCCAGGGGATGATATCTCCTATGATCTCTTTAATGAGGCCTTCGATGTTAAAGAATAACTGATTTACATTTACTTTGAAACATAGATTTCAGTATAACTAAGTTAATTAATTTTCTTTTGAAAAAGACGGATTTGTAAATTTTTTATCTAATAACAATTAATTTTGTTATTTAATAACAAATTAACACAAACTGATTTGTTAATTTTGTTATTTAATAAAAATTAATTTTGTTATTTAATAAAAAACATGTATGAAAAAAATTATTTATGATTATAAAAAGTATAACTGATTTGTGCTAAAGACATAATTTATTACAAAGAAACAAACAACCGACGATTCAAGGAAAATGATCTCGAGAAGAAGCTCACTTTCGGCAGATAGATACATCGTTGTAATGAACATGAGAAATCCATAAAACAAATTAAAAACACTTTACCAAGTGCCACGAACCCATAAGTATGTTCACAGGTTTCCTCTTTATCTTCAACCGAGACCACCGTTGTAGATCCTAAATCCACACAAAATATTTTGTAGTGATCAAGAGTTAAATCTAGGGAAGACAAATGACGTGGGCAACGATGCTCTTAGAACACAACGATACAATCGGAATTTGGTTGACAAAATGGACTTTTATTGATATGAGGATTGATACAAAGCAATAATCGAGATCGAGAATAACAAAGAGATATCGAAACTATAAACGAACTAAAGACTAAGAAATGAAGTTGATGTGAGTAGTGGTAAGCTCTAGGGTTTTCCGTGTGTTGTGCTTTGCTCTAGCTCCCTTTTTATAGCCTCTTTCTTGACCGATTCCTCTAACTACTTCCATAATCCTGCCGCGATCTCCACTCTCATCTTACTCGATGGGCTTCTCGTGGGGTTCATTTGCTCGGTCGTCGTCTTCGCCGAGTAATGGGCTTCGTGCTGCCGAAGTAAATGGGCCCAATTTTGGGCCTAACATTTGCCTCCCAACCCTTTTAGTTGGGGAAACTGAAAGGGAGAATTGCCAATCGATGGTCCGATGTCGTCGCGTATCTCGGAGAGTGGGACGCCACGTGTATCAATCTTATGGGCCACTTTCTCGCATTGTATGGCTGGGATTAATTGTTGACATCATCTGCTCCGGGAACCGTTTTTGGATTTTATTTAATAGGTCGTTTTCTTCGTTTTTCGGAAACCTAACTTCACAGCTTTCGTAAATTTTTTTCTCTCTTTCACTTCGATTTCTGCTCTCAACAAACCGATGTCAACTGAGAGGTTTGGTCCTCATCTTCCCATGATTCTCAAGGGAAAAGATCTCGAAGACATCTACGAGCTTTAGAAAGTTCCCTATAGTATTGACATGAACTTCTGGAAGCGGGTGAGACCCCAGATATTGTACGGCCTGGATATTGCGGGGCTTACTTATTGCATTTCAGAGATTGTGGTCTATCATTTCTGCTTCCTCCATTTCTTCTCGAGGCTCTTGCCGAGATGAAGATGGCTTTTACTCGTATGTGTCCTAATTTCCTCCGCTACTTTATGGCCCTGTGGGTTCGAGCTCAGGAAGAAGGTATTAGGTTCGGTTTAGAGGAGTTGAGGCGACTATGTACGGTTAAGAACAATACATGTTTTCCTGGTACCATGCTTCTTTCCCCTCGTAATGGTCGCACCGTCATCGAGGGTATTCCCAACCATGATGATAGATGGAGAGACAAGTTCTTTATATTCAAGATAAATCCAGCGTCGGTTGGTGATTTTGATTTAATCGGATCCCTCGGGAGTGGTCGAAGGATATAGGCTCGTTTTCTTGTCCATATGGAAGTTTAGTTCGTCATTTTTTTGTATCCTTTCGTGAAGCTCTCATTTTCTTTATACATAGCTTTTTGGGAGTGATCCAATGACTCCCGAGCTTCGAGGTTTGATGGAGACTCTGCGCTGAGGTCAACCTCGTTGGTTTACTTTCAATGTGGAGCGTATTTGATCTTTTCTTGCTCTTCCTCCGTGGCAAGGTCAGAGGGTGCTCGTAGTAGTAAGTTTCATTTTCTTCTTTGATTTTGTCGATATACGGGTATAATGATGCTTGGGATGCTGTTTCTTAGGAGTGAGAAGGAGAAGTCATTCTCCTGAAGGTTTAAATGCGGCTCTCGAGGTTGGGCCATCAGAGAGAGTTTGAAAGTCTCCCTAGAGTCCTGCACTTCGTTTGAGATCACAAGTTCAATCCCTAGGGATCTTGGCTCAGTCACTGACTGTTGCTATTCCGACATCCGAGAATCAAACGGCCCCGGCTTGCTCGGCCGAATCTGTAGGAGATCGTCCTCGCGGCAGCAATGTCAACGTCGTTTCTACTCAAGCTCGACGTCGTTTCCTCAAGGCTATAGCCTCTGTGAGTTTGGGTTAATCTCTTCCTGGGGCTTCCTCTACTGGGAGAGCGTCCGGAGGAGGTCAATCGATGGTCGACCCTGATCGGTCTTTACCGAGGACGGAAGGGGCGGTTTTCCATCCGTTCATTTCGAGGCGGAAGGGAGCCTCCCTGATGATCCCGAGCATCTCGCCTGCGTTTGGCATGGGATTAGATGGAAGGAATGCGATCTTCCACCGCTGGACAACATGCATACTCAGGAGGAGTATATACGTTGGCGGTTGCGAATGCTAAGGTAATCGATATGTTTGCTGTTCTCTTTTATTTCCTTTTAGTTTCTGACTGCTTTGTCTGTTGGTTGGCGATAGAAGCGAGCAACGAGTATGCAGAATTGATGGAGAAACGCTTGGCTGGAATTTTTGGGTAAAGAAGAGGTTGAGGGATATCTGACTACAATCCAACAGTTGCGGATTTCTGTGCAGGCGGCCAAAGAGAAGGATCTAAAGAGTTTTGAGGAAATTCAGGAACTGAAGGACAGGTCGGTTTGCTTCAAGAGGGAAAAGGTCAATCTTGAGAATATATTGATGATTGTTGAGCAAGAAAAGGTCGGGCTCCAGGGTGATATCGAATCGATGAAAGAAAAAAGTAGGAGGGAGCTAAAAAATTGAGATACTGCGATTAGGAGGGAGTCTTGCCATGCTCGTAGATCTCTTGTTCAAGAATACGAGGTGATTCTTATCATGATAAAGGGGAAGTTGCGGGAGATGGAGGAAGAGAAGGAAGCTGAAATCCGTCTGCAGGACGTGCAAGCATGTATTGACGTGTTGTCGGAGTATCTAGAAGGTGGTTTTGAGATCGAGGTCAAGTTGAAGCGTCTTAAGGATAAGGAGCTCGACTGCATGATCGAAAGCGGTAAGGCCGAGGTGTCTGACCCATTTCTGGAGCGTCTTGAGCTTCCTGAAGTTTCTGCAGATTTGGTCAACCAAACGGATTGATTGTAATGATGGTGTTTGCTTCCATTGTTTTTTGTTATCTTTTGGTTGTGTTTGGTCGTTTTTGAGACGCAAGTATGTTTATGGGTTAATGAACTTTTTAGGTAAGTAACTTTATAGTCGGTAATGATATTTAATAATGTTTTCCCTGTATTTGTTTTATGGAGGCATAGACTGATCATGAATCTGCTTTGGGGCCTTCGTGAGGTCGAGGGATGTATTTGTTTGTTCATTAACATATATTTTTGTTTGTTTTGGATGTGATCGATGTCGAGCTGCCTACGTACCCGTGTCAGAGATCAAGCCTATCATAGTTTTTTTTTTTTAGTTTTTGTCATGACCAATGGTCCCCCAGCTTGATGTTTAGTCGTAGGTTAAGTATTGGGCTTTTTTATTTATGGTATTTTTTGAGGTTGTAAGCGTTCCAAAGCCTCATTTTGGGTCGGCCGGTTCTGCATTTCTCCAGCTCGTGAACTTTAGTTCTTACTTTCTTGGTTATTTTGTAAGGTCTTTCCCATCTCGTTCCTAATTTATCTGCTCCTTCTTCTTATGTTCTGTCGTACACTTTTCGTAATACTAAGTCGCCAACGCAGAAGGAGCGGTTTCTTACATTAGAATCGTTGTAACGGGATGCGGCCTGTTGATAGTTATGTATTTGAACCGATGCTTTTTCCCGTCGTTATTCGATCATATCGAGCTGGTCGATTAGAATTTCTTCGTTGAGCTCGGCTTTTTCACATCGATCATTGGGTGGTTCTGAGTATCGATCGTCATCCATCCCCTGGTATCTACTTGCTAGTTATATGGATCGATCGATGTTGAGGTGAAAGGGTTTGGGTGGGTATGGATGTTTTGCCGCGAACTCCTCGTGGGTCATGGTTTTCAATGCATTGCATGACGCAACAAACTCTGTTGGAGTCATCGATCAATGCTGAGAAGAGTCTATTGATCCTGATTCAGTGGAATCCATTGGTCGATGGCTGTCACTTTGCGTTGATCGACACCAATGTGATCTGCCAAAACACATGTAGCTTTCAACTTCAAAATCTCCTTCTTGAAGCTTCTCATACTTAACCACCTACCAAAAACCATCATCTATGATGGCATTCACGTGGTATTTCATTGTTTCACCTCCAATCTCTTTTCCTAAGGCTTCCTGCCTCTTAACAACTTCTCATGTCTGAACTACCTGCATCTCTAGCTTCTTCATATGAGTGCTTAAAGTCTCAAAATTTGTGTTCAGGTTGTTGTAGACAGACTCAATCTTCCCACTGATATCCATTGTTAGCTTCTGCTGACCTTCAAGAACCTGATCAAGCATAGCTTCTATTTTGCTCTCCTGAGTTCGTGGTGGTGGATTCTGGTAAGATGATCTCACATAGCTCTTGTTGTTGTTGTTGTTGTTGTTGTTGTTGTTGTAGGATCTTTGGTACTGTGAACTCTGGTTGTAAGTACTTCTCTTTCCATTTCCATACAAGTTTATGTTCCCATACTGGTTTCCAGATCTCTGAAATACAGTGCCACTAATGAAGTTCACATCTTCCTCTGTTTATGTGTAGTCTTCGATACCTACAGCTTCTACATGTTCAAAGTAGACCTGCTTCTTGAGAAGCTTATGGACATTATCCAAGTTTTCCTATACTTCTTCTATATGTTTCTTCCCAAGGACATGAGCAAATTTCCTTCTCTCATAAATAGCATTCTTGGTACTATTGCTAGATGCCAAGTTTTCAATGAGTCTCACAGCCTCTTCAGCATTCCTAGTGTTGAAGTTTCCTTCACTAGCTGTGTCTAGAGCCATCTGATACTGCAAAGTGATGCCTTTGTAGAAAGTATCGAGCAGTTGCACTTCATTGAATATGTGGTGTGGACAATCTCTTTGAAAATACTTGCATCTGATCCATGAGCTCTTGAATGATTTTGTAGGCTCCTGTGTGAATGTAGAAATCTTGCTCCTCAAGTCTTCAGCACGTGACTCTTCAAAGAAATTACGCAAGAATGCGTTCTTTTATCTCTACCCATGATGTAAGAGATTCATGTGGTAGCTGCTTAAGCCAATACGAAGCTTCTCCAGCAAGTAAGTACTTGAAAAGGTTGCACAGTAGATAGTCTGCAAGGACTCCATTAGCTTTAATAGCAGATATAATATTCTCCAACCTCTCTAGGTGGTCCATAGGATGCTCATTAGATAACCCACAGTAGGTCGTCTGTCCCACGAGTGAGTAGTACTAGGGATTCAGCTCAAAATCCTTTCTCTGAATAGCTGGAGGGCGTATAGCTGATTTGTTGGCGTAGTACTGTTCTGGACGGTTGTAATCAGCCAACGTTCTAGGTCGAGCAGCCTCATTTGCAGGTTCTATAGCTCTTGCAACCTCAGTGTCAGGTTCAGGGATTATAGTCCCCTGAGCATCTATCCTTTAACATGCTGCATTACGTAGATGACCTTCCTAGTCATGCAGGTTCCCATTCTTGTCCTGTCTGAGAATCAGTGTCACAACCATGTCTCTCGGTTAAGTATCGATCGATGTTTGGATGGCTCTGTCGATCGATGTCGGAGGTAAAGTATCTGTCGATGGTAGAGTAGTTTCTATCGACGGTCTAGTGTGAAAATTGGTCGATGAATGAGTGTTGCTATCGAGCGATTTTCGGATTGAACGTTCGCAGCTAACAAGATCTTCTAAGAATACCAGTATTTTTTCCTTATTGCTTCTGGTACTGCTGGGCATGCACCTGAAAGAAGAAATTTTTTTTTTCCTAGAAAGAAAGTAAAATTAAAAATAAAAGAAAATAATCTAGACTTCAGATTAAATCTAATGGTGGTCAAAGCTCCCCCCCCCCCCCGGGCAACGGCGCCAAAATTGGTATCATTCAAATTACCCTAACGAGTGAATTACTCTCTCAAATAAGAGGTTTAGGGATCGAATCAACAAGAAGCTAGGGTACGCAATAGATCTAATCAGAATGATCAAGCTAGGTCGAAGTGTTTAAAATAGAAAACAATGTTGAACAAGGTAGTTGTTCGGTTGTTTCTAAGTGGGTTTGTAATGATTTTAGAAAGTAGCTAGACTTAGGGTTTCTATTCATGTAGTCAGGATTATTGAGATATAAGTGCTAAGTTGGAGGATATATTAGAGCTCAACTAGAATATTGTCCATCAGCGTGTCGCGTTTTAGACTGTTTATTGACTAGATCTACTAGTCTCGGCTGTCGCATGTTGACCAATAGAAAGTGTCGATCGATGACTCTATAGGAGTATCGATCGATACACCTTTCGCAAACATCGATCGACTTCTAACCAAGCTTTATGCACGGGTTGATTAACTACTCACTATGTTCCAGGATCAGCTGTCACCTTTTCTAGAAATCCTAGTTCAATTAAGACTAGTTAAGATGACAGACCAAGTGGTCGCATTGTATCTAATCATTCTAACGTCAGGGTTCTAGTTAGCTACTCTAGAACACAAGCATTCAGATTAATCGTATTGATGAATACCACAACTTATCAATTCAATATTTGAGGCTAATCCCTCATAACCTATTTAAACCCTAAATCTGAAAGTAGAACTACTCAGACATAGCAAAGCAATTCATAATAACAATAACGTAAGAAACTGCATATATATAATAGATATAACAATGGAGTTCAGATCACAAGCTTGTAGAAGTCTTGAATCTTCTCTTCAACTCTCTCTAACTATTTTAGGTATGAAAACAAGAATACAAAAAAGCACACTTTGCCAACAACACTTCGCAAAGCTATTAATACTTAGGTTAAAACTGGTCAGGGGTAATAATGTAATTCGGTGAAGACCTGGACTTCAAACCGTCTGGAAAAATATCGTTTCTCTGTGTTTTACGCCCATTGATAGATGTCACGAGGTGTGCATCGATCAACCATGATCTCTAAATGCTGACCTCTCGGTCTGCTCAATGGTCAGCTTGGCTGAAACTCCTCTTGTTCCAAAAGAACTCAAAAATAATCACTTTCTTCCAAATCACTTCTGAACATAAATTTGCTATATAGACTCTAAAACATAAATAATTAGATCCTAAAAAACTTATAGACCATGGTTAATGTGGGTAAAATCCATGGTATATCAGGTAACCTGTCTCGGCATCATCTGGTCGCCGTGCGGCGACCTGGGTTGGCAACCTGGCTTGTCATCGTCCAGGTTTCCGTGCGGCGACCTGGTTGGACGTCTAGCCGATCACAATACGGCGACCTATCATACGAAGTTATGTTCGTTCAGAGATTTATACTCTAGTTCATTTTCGAAAGGTTTTTCCGAGAAGACTTTCCTAAAAGAGTAGTCTTAGTCGTTGATTTCAAAATTACCATTTTTGAACCCAACAAAGCTTAAGGGAAATGTTTGAGCCTCGAAGGAAAGGAGGTGAAACCGTTCCACTCACCGTATGGTGAGCTGGTTAAATAGTACCGAGCTCGCCGTATGGGGAAACGGTCGAGCAGTACCGAGCGAGCAAGCTGAACAGTACTGATCTCGCCATGAGTTTGAGGGAAATGTTAGAGTCTCGAAAGCAAGGAGGTGAGACCGTTCCACTCACCATATGGCGAGCTTGACGTTGTTTGTTCTATTTTCTATATGTCGAGTTGGACTTGGGAAAAGCCATATTGATATTCCGAGGATCTATACTTAGGACTCTTCTGAAATTATTTTGAGAAAGTTTCTTAAGAGTAGCAATCTTAGACATTTATTTTGAGATTGGCGATAAAATAATTCCAGAACTTGTCGTACAATATCTTTTATTGAAAGTTAAGTTTGCAGAACTTGTCGTACAATATTTTTTTGTGACTTTCAGGCTTTGATTATATCGTCACCGTTTTTGACCCCAACACTGGCCTCACAGAATCTTTTCTAATTCAAACATGTTCTTTGATTGGTCCCTGATAGACCATGTTTTTGACCCGCTTTTGGTCATATTTTCAATATGTTTTTGTTATAATTATCTATGTTTTGGAGTCTATTAGGTATGTTTTCAGGTTCAGGAGCATTTTGTGGTAAAGTGATGATTTAGGTGCCTTTTGATGCTTAAAGAAGAGTTTTCCAAGATGACTACGAAAATCCGATATAAGAGATACATATCGATCGATACACACCCTGTGTAATCGATCGATGACGCTTCCGTAGAAGTTGAAGTCGAGATCCTCCATCGATCGATGTACGTGATGTACCATCGATCGATACAGAGTGTGATGAGCAAGATTTATTTGGCCAACTTGAAGCCCAACTGCCCCTGACGAGTTTTTAACCTAATTGTACTCCCTATTTATACCTATGCCTATGAGCCTTTAGAGATAGGAAGTTTTGAACCAAGTTTTGTATTCTATTCTATTTAGCAATAAAAGCATTTTCTTTTCTTCTTTTTCTTTTGCTATGAATCTCTTGGCTATGTCTGAGTAGATTCATATGTTAGATTTGGGGTTCAAATAGTTATGAGGGATTAGCCCCAACTATGGATATTTGAGTTGTTATATTCATTATCCAAATGAACCCTAATGCTTACTCTAGACTTGCTACCTAGAGTATTGATTATGGAGTGACTAATCTAATAGTCATCTTCCTGATATCATTTGGCTAAACCTAGACTCTATTAAGGCACGATGCGACAGCCAGTCTTATAGAAATTCTCGGGTGAACAATAGTTCGATCCGATCTGATACTTAATATCGATCGATGCTCTTCTAGGGGTATCGATCGACGACAGCTTATATCGATCGACACTGCGATAGCAACATCGATCGATGCAGTCGGAAATCAGATCAATGGACGAGTCTAACTAGCGACAGCTATAGATTTGTCTAAGGATTGAAGTTCTAATATATTCGCAAGCAATTCGTTAAGACATCCATAGATCTATAATCCTGATTTTCTGAATAGTAACCTTGAATCTAACTATTTTCCTTCATCGTTTTTAACCCAAAACCTATTCTCTTTAGCAACTTACCATTGCTACTTATTTTATTTACTGTTTTAAACCTTTTTCAACCTAGCTTAATCACTTAAGATTATATCTTTTGTGTCTCTAGTTCCTTGTGGATTCGATCCCTAAGTACTACGATTGAAACTCTTTTGATGAGAGTAATTCACTCCTTAGGGTATTTTGAGTGATATCAGTCCCGAAACGAGTAAGTGTATCACCCTGTTAGTCATCCCTGACAAAGCGCAAAATGCTACTGTCATGATCTTAGAGTTCCATGAGATGCTACAGGATATTTCTCACCCTTGAATTGAATGTCCTCTTATGTAAAATATCTCATCTTTGCATAACTATGTTTGAAACCTTGTTTTGCTTTACGATTTCATATTCAGCTGGATAATACTTATTTGAATCATCATGTATTTTTATCAAAATCTAAATGGTTTTTCATCAGCCTGCTAAATGCTTTCTGAATCTAAGTTGGGAAATCCTACATCCTCAAATTTTGTACAATATACAGCCTAAATGCACTTACTCAAATAATATCTTTTTAATTCTAATATTTTACAGTTATATACCCAAATTATACATTTGTTATATAAATCCGGTTTTTGTTCAAATCGTATGTTTATTTTCTCGACTGATATGAACTTTTTACTTTCTAACATCTGCTTGGACTTCATATTTGGATACTTGCAATCTTACCAAAATATATCACATTAGATGCCCTCTTCATAACTTATATCACATTACAGTTTCAACTTCCAACAACAACCGGCCATACCAGACCATCAAAAACCATCTGACCGGACTCGTTTTCACGAAAATACAAATGATAAGCGCCATTTCAACAAAAGCATATAACTGGATTTCAACGGTATTCCCCTACCCCACCGGTACTACCATAAAATTCGAAGAAGAAATCTCCTCCATTATTTGAGGTACACCTCCAGTTGTAAGTCCAAAGCAGAGACCACCCAGTGTCTTCAGCTGTTAACTGTCCATCAATCTTGCATGCTATCCAGTAACCTAGGGTTTCTCTGTAACTTCAGGAGGTTGAAGCGCATTTTGTTTCTCCAAAGACTTTTATGGAAGTTATTTGGAAGAAGTACAGAGGTGAGATGCGTACCCGATTTGTTGTGCTTTCTTTTTCCTTGAGTAACCTAGGTTTTTTTCTGCAGTTTCTGGGAGAGCAAGTTTTATGTTTCCGAAATTGTTTTGGAAATCACCTTTTGGTCAAGAGTTTTGTGGCCATGAATTAGAGTATTCCGTACCTCTCCCCCCTCCTTCTAGCGCCAAACTGTGGGAACTAAAAATCACAGCATCGATTTTCCGTTAAATTAGGAAAGTTAGGAAACCCTAAATTTCCAGAGGTTCCGGATCTCTGCGAGAACAGACGACAAGTAATCGAATAAACGCCAAAAATATGAAAAGACAAAAGAAAACTAGTTTACAGAGAAAGTAGATCTTATTTCGAATCCGCGTAAGAGCATTGCGATCATTACTGAAAACTTTAAAATCTTCGGCCGCAAGACCTGTCAGTGAGTTACCTAGTTCTAGCAACCTAAGCCTTAAAACCTATTTGAATCGCAGCTCGGTAACAAAACACGAAAAAGATACAAAAAAAGGTTTTGATTGATTTCAGTCTGAACCTTATAAAAGGCTGCGTACTGATATCACTCAAATGTTTAACCCCAAGAAGTAAATTACTCTCTCAAATAAGAGGTTCAGTTGTAGTACTTAGGGATCAAATCCACAGGGAACTAAGGAACACAATATATGTAATCCTAAATGATTATGCTAGGTTGATTAGGTTTAAAATAGTATAATGCAGTTTTGTAAGCATTGATAAGTTGCTTAAGAGAATGGGTTTAGGTTTAAAAACAATAAAAGAAAGTAGTTAGATTCAAGGTTGCTATTCAGCTAATTAGGATTATAATGCTATGGATGTTTTAATGAATTGTTTGCAAGATATATGAGAACTTGAATTCTTAGATGGATCTAATAGCAATCGCTAAATAGACAGATCCATTGATCTTATTGCTAGCAATATCGACCGATGTTTTGACAGCGATATCGGACGATATGGGTTGCTGTCGATCGATGACTCTATAGGAGTATCGATCGATATAGCATAAGATCGAATCAAAACTGTGTTCACCAAGATCATAGACCGGCTCTCGCACAACCCTAGAGGATCTAAGCTCATGCCAAATGATTTTAGGACAATGATTAACAAGTTAAATCACATCCATGATCATACTCTAGGTAGCTACTCTAGAGTAAGCATTAGGGTTAATTTGGATAATGAATATCAACAATTCAACATTCCATAGTTGGGGATAATCCCTCATAACTATTTAAACCCTAAATATAACAAAGAAATCTACTCAGACATAGCTGAGAGATTCATAACAGCTAGGTAATAATAGAAACTCATAGATTAGAAGATTGAACTTTTGGCTCTTGGAACAACAAATCTCTTTGTGTGTTTCTTCTAAATCTAGAATTCTATAACCTTTAAGAAATTAAGATGAAAAGAAATACTTTATTGCTAGGTATAGAATAGAACAAAGGAACAAGAAAAGTATGCAAAGCTTTTCAAGTACAAAAGGAACTAGAACAATAGAAACATTCAAAAAGCATGTCTAGCCAAACACAATGGCGAAAAATATAATATTGAGTTCCATTAGATTAAAAACTCGTCAGGGGCATTATTGTAATATTGGGAAGACTTGGGCTTCAAGTCGGCCAAGTCGGACTTGCTCTCCACACATCATATCGATCGATGGTACATGGTGTACATCGATCGATGGAGTATCTCGACTTCATCTTCAATAGAAGCGTCATCGATTGATTACACAGGGTGTGTATCGATCGATATGTATCGTTATCGTCTGATCTTCATAGTCATCTTCGGAAACTCTCCTTTAAGATCCAAAAGGGTACCTAAATCATCACTTTACTCCAAAGTGCTCCTGAACCTGAAAACATACCTAATAGAATCCAAAACATATATAAAACTCATAAAAACATATCAATACCATGGCTAAAAGCGGGTTAAAATCATGGTATATCAACTCCCCCAGACTTAACCTTTTGCTTGTCCTCAAGCAAACCATTAGTCTCTTTTGGAAGATGTTTTAAAAACAGTAGGGACTCAATAAAATCTTAGCTCTAAAATCATCACTTCTACTTTGTTGCAAGCCACATCTCATATTACTAACTACAGAAGTATATTATACCATATCCTAGCTTAGCAGCCAAATGCATCTAGCCCATCAACTTAAACAATTCTGTCTGTTTATCCCCTCTACTGATTTCATTTATGCATAAAATAAAGGTGTAGGCTTTACCTTGGGAGTATCGATCAAAGAACACTTGGATTCAACTCATACAAGTTTCAGGTATTCTCATCATGGTTCCTTTTCTCTCTTTATCCCCCTTCTCTGAATCTTAAACTTTCTTTTCTTTTATATCAATACCAATGAACAACTAATGTTCATCTTATTGATCTTTCAACTTTTTTAGTCTCTTTTTTTTTTTGACAAAGTGTAGGCGAATAGTGGGGTCATAGGTAATGTACCTCTCCCTCGCTTCCACAATGTGTGATCATTCCTTTGATTTAGAATAGTGGGGTCATGGGTAATGTACCTCTCCCTCTGCCTCTCAGGAAGTCATCTCAATCTTTTATTTTATTTGTTTTTATTATTATTTTTTTTTTATGGGATGCCAAAGGAAGGACACCAAAATTTTTGAGACTTTTACCTTCCAGACTTGAATGAGGATTCCGATCCCTTGTATACCAAGCCCCAAGACAAGCAATAGATGTAAGGTTAGGTTGGAAATCAGCTTTGATTCTTCCAAACAATCATGAAATGTGTTGTCATAGGATGATCGGTGATCTACTTTAGCATCTATAGTACTTTCTGCAATCAACAATTCTAAGAATGGTGCTAAAGAGTAGTAAGATAAAGGCAAAAGAAAAAAAATTTGAAATATTTTTGTCCCTTTTTTGACTCGATAAAATCAATTTTTGAAAACTTTTTAAAGAGATCAAAAAGGTAAAGTAGCATCAGTAATTCACTCCCCCCAGACTTAAATCATACGCTGTCCTCAGTGTATAACTAGTCAGAGTTAGAGCATAAGAAATAATAAATGTATAACTGATATCAAAATTGTGAACGATATACCTGACCGATGTTCGTATCGATCGATGGTGAGTCACTTCCATCGTTCGTCAAGAATAGGTTATGTCGGGCGATGTAGACAGGGTCTCATCGGTCGATAGAGGTAGTGATCGTGTAGCTATGTTCCTAAAAACAAAAATAAAAACAAAAGTAGTAAGTAAAAATAAAATAAAACTAAGTAAGAAAATACCTAACAGTGAGTTGCCTCCCACTCAGCGCTTATTTAAAGTCATATAGCTTGACTATGGAGTTATGGTTGCTAGTGAGGGGGATTTCAGGTACTTGTTGGGAAACAAGTATCCTCCTTGTCTTGTGATTCTTCAAACCATGAAGTTAAAAAGCTTCTTGTGGCTTTCTCGCTTCGGTTCATACTAACTTGCAAACCATGGACCTCATAGTGGATTCTCTGTAACCACTCCTCAATGCTTGATAAAATGCACTCATGTCGTCCAGCGTTGCTGTAGATGTTCTCTGGATCAGTACTCATTGGCATCGTGTTGAGGTTTTAGGTATTGTGCACATGCGATAGGGTGGTATCGATCGATCTTGGTGTAGTCCTGTCGATCGATGTGGATGGATGTCCGTCTGTCGATGGGTGTAAAGGCTCGTCGATCGATGCGGATTGGGCAGGTTGGCTCGCGAGCTGGTTCTTGATGTTTTTGATCTCCTGCTGAATATTCTCCACTGTGCATTTCAAATCTTGAACGTCACCTTGTACCGGCCACCAAAACTTGTCTAGTGATCTATGGGCGTCCTCTTCACAGAATTCAATAAATCTGTAGATATCCCTTGTGACTTCTTCAAGTTCTTCTCTGGTACAGTAGTCTGGTGCGGGATTATCGATCGATGTGCTGGGTATATCATCGATCGATAGCTTCTGTAAGTGACTCTCGATAGGTGCGTCAAAGGTCGTGTCGATCGATGTTGATGGTGCTGCATCGGTCGATGGTCGTCTCTGAGTTTCAAGTTCTTTGCGAAGTGCATCCACCTCTTCTTGTAGGGATTTTCTCTCTTTGCGAGCAAAGTCATTGCTAGACATATTCCATAGTAGTTCTCCTTGAAGTCTCGTGATGGCTTTCTCATGTTCTAAATTCAAACCTGCTTTCTTCCAGTTGTGTTCACTGGTTCTTTCATTCAGCATGTGTGTGACCTCTGCTTGTGTGTAGAGCTTGCAAACTGGAACTCCTTTAGTGAATTGTTCAGCATGCTCCGGTAGACAGATACAAGAGAGCTCAAACATTGTGGCTCTATTAAGCAGCTTCTCAATGTCTTCTTTGTAGACATGGATGATGTCACGATTAATGCTTCGTGCATAACCACTTTCATCTCTGTAGACACCAAATTCGTCTTTCTTTTCCCAGGAGAAACGACGAACACCGTGTTTGAAAGCTCTCTTCCCAAGCTCATGATGTATATCGATCGATGCTCTCTTCCATGTATCGATCGATAGGCGTTGAGTTGCTGGATCTGATGAGTTGGAATGAATGTTTTCTGCACCATCTTTTTCATGAGGTGGTTGGTGCTGATCGTTCCGGAGGATGGGTGGTTGTATGTAGGGACTGATTGGTCCATTGGCCATCTGAAGGATGTCTGCAACGTCTTCTGTTGATATTGGAATGATTCTTCCATCTGAAAATACCATATTCATCCGGAGTTAGTAATGTAAAATTAGTTTTTTGCGTTTGTACCTCGGATGGTGGAGATGATGTATCGATCGATGGTGGAGCTGGTGCATCGGTGGATCTGTTGAGGCACATGTCGGTCGATGGCTGGTGCTCCGTGTCGGTCGATACGGGTGCTTCAGGTCGAATCACGGATGGTAGTGGTGCTGTATCTACTGCAAAACTCTCATGATAACTGCTGCCCAGCTTCCAATCGAGTAATCTCCATCTCGTTGTTCGTGTGGGACATAGACTTGTGCGCAGTAAGGTTCGTCGCTCGTTGATTCAAAACGTCGTTTGAGCGATCTGGGTTGGGGCATATCGGTCGATGGAGAAGGGTCCACGTCCGTCGATGGTCGGAAGATGAAAGATGGGAGGGGAAGTCTGACTTCATATTCTCGAAGAAATCTATATTCGGTGGCTCGTTCCTCTTCATAATCTGCATCGTACTCCTCCTGAGTAGTGATGCTAGCTAGCTCGGGCATGTAATGATTATTCGCCCAATCATTGGTGCCAAAATCGCCGTCGGGAAATTCTTCCTCAATCTTCTGGAATAGCGTATTGATCGATGACCATGTGTATTCATCGGTCGATTCGGGTCGGCTGGTATCGGTCGATGGTAGAAGACTGCCATCGATCGATACGTTTGGATCGGTTTCATACTCGGCCATGGAATCATACTCGTGGGCACAGAAACATGTTGCTACGAGTGTTAGGTTCTTCATCCTTGGAAACTTGATGACTGGAACAAGATTGTAGTGGATGGTAGGGTTGATGAGGGTTAGACATAGCTTGTTGGATTTGTGATCACAAACGGATCCAACTGTGGCTAAGAAGGCTCTTCCAAGTAGTAGAGAAGTCTTGAAGTTGAGCTTGTTGGCTAGGACATGGAAGTCTGTAGGAATTAGGGCATCTCCAATATGTACCTCAAGGTTTCTAACTATTCCTCCAGAGTTCTGCTGAGAGCAATCCACAAAGATGAAGGATTCTTCAGTAGGATCGATCTTCAGATCTAGCTGGTCTTCCATAAACTTGGGTAGGATGCTGACTCCAGATCCTGTATCACATAGGGCACGGTGGAACTCAACACCTCTGATGGAACAGGGTATTGTGAACTTCTCTAGATCGCTCTTCTTCTCCAGTGTGGTCTTCTTTTTTAGACTGTCTCTGACTTGATGAAACATCCTCTTTATGTCTTCCTCTGTCTCTCTTGTTTCTCTGAAAAACATCCACAGTCTGTGTGAAAAGTAGGCTTCTTCAAAAGGTTTCTCTTCAGGTATTCTAAGAACTATTTTTCTGAAGCTTGACAATTCTTTCTCATTAGCTTCCCTTTTATAACGCTTCGGTATCTTCTATTTCCTTTTTCTGAGAACTCTTCCATTAGTTTCCTTTTCTATCTCCATGGACTCAAAGATATATGTGGGTCTCTCCAAGATGGCTTTCTGAGGGCTCCTAGTAGTGTAATACTGCTCCCGGAATGCGTCAATACGTGCACCATCTATCTTGGGGAGTTGCACTCGGCGTTGGGGTGCAGTGTATCGGGCGATATTGACTGGAGTGCGTCGGGCGATATCGTGGTCTTCCTGTCGATCGATAGGAGGGTAATTATGTCGGTTGATAATGTGCGGATCGATCTTGACAGGGACGGGCGGATGTGGGTGACGTGCTGCGAAGGCTTCGTGAGGCATAGTCTGGACGGTACTGCACTCGTACGGGTACTCGTCTAAGTCCATCGATCGACACTCATCAAAGTTGATCGATCGATGTGTATGGGAACGTATCGGTCGATGATCACAGGGTGATATCGATCAATAGTAGTCGCGAACGAATTCTCTCTCATCATCAGATTGCTGAATCTCTTCTACAACCTCTTGCCAAAAATCATCATCCAAGGATGGCATTGATGTTATTGTTGTTGGCAAGCTCCTGGTTCTTTAGGGCTTCTACTGTCTGAAACACCTGAGTCTCCAGTTTCTTCATATGGGTGTTTAAAGCATCTAGCTTTGTTTGGAGGGTGGTGTAGACGGAGTCGATCTTCCCATTGAAGTCTGTCTGAAGTTTCTGATGACTCTCAAGGACCTTGTCAAGCATCTCCTCCAGTTTAGTATCTTGGGTGGGTAAGTGTGGGTTGGAGTAGAATGAGTTTCCACAGCTCCTGTTGTTTGGGTTGCTGCTATTGAAGGTGTTGGGTTTCGGTGAATTCTGGTTGAAGTTGCTTCTCTGGCCTGTGAAGTTTCTGTTTCCTGCTTGGTTACCAGATCTCTGAAAACAAGCTCCACTGACACAGTTCACATCTTCTTCTATATAATCTTCACCTGCAGTCTCTGCATCCTCCATTGAACAGATCTGCTTGTTTAGTAACTTCTGAATGGTATCCAGCTGTGCTTGTACTTCATTGATGTATTCCTTCCCAAGGAATGATGTAGCTTTTGTCTTCATGAAGTTCTTCGTGCTGTTGCTGGAAGCTAAGTTATCAATTAACTTCATAGCCTCTTATGGATTCCTGGTGTTGAAGTTTCCATCACTAGCTGTATCAAGAGCTCTCTGATAATCCAATGTGATGCCTCTGTAGAAAGTGCAAAGAAGTTGCACTTTGTTGAAACCGTGGTGTGGGCAACCTCTTTGGTAGGACTTGAATCTGTTCCATGCATCTTTGAATGATTTTTCAGGATTCTGAGTGAATGTAGCAATCTTTTTCCTCCATTCTTCAGCACGTGACTCATCAAAGAAGTTACACTAGAATGCGCTCTTGATGTCACTCCAGGTTGTGAGAGAACCTGGTGGTAGTTGTCTCAGCCACTGCAAAGCTTCTCCAGATAGAGAGTACTTGAAAAGCTTGCAGAGAAGATAGTCTTGAGGGACTCCATTGGCTTTTATGACGGTTATGAGATCCTCGAACCTCTCCAGATGGTCCATAGGATGCTCATTGGACAACCCACAGAAGGGTATTTGTCCTACAAGGGTGTAGTACTTCGGCTTAAGCTCGAAATCTCCTCTCTGAATAGCAGGAGGGCGGATGGCTGATCGGTTGGAATAGAACTGATCTGGACGGTTGTAGTCAGCCAAAGATCTAGCTTGGTTAGCTTCTTCTACAGGTTGAATGATGTTTGTAGATGCAGGCTCTTGCTCAGGTATGATCTCCTTCTGAGCGTTCAGCTTCTGACCTGCTGCATTACGCAGGTGACCATCTCGATCACGCAGCTCCATTCTCATCGGTAGTGAGAATAATAGGCGCTACCATGTCTCGCCGGTTAGTATCGATCGATGTAAGATGAGGTATATTGATCGATGTCAGATGAAGGGTATCGGTCGACGAACGGTTGTTGATGTCGAGCGATGTGACGGTGAGAGTATCGGTCGACGTTGAAGGTGTCTCGGTCGACTGTGGTAGGCAAGTATCGGTCGACAGGGATGTGTTGATGTCGATCAATGAGGAGCGTAGGTCTTTGCGGATGCTACGTTCCAAGCCGTGAGGATCTTCTGAGTACAAAAGGTGTTTGTTCTTGTTGCTTCTAGTACTGCTGGGCATGTACCTGAAAAGACAATAAAAAATATTTGGTGTCAGAAGCTAATTAAACAATAAAAGAAAAATAGCCTAGACCTAATCAGATTAAATCTAATGTTATCAAAGTTTCCCGGCAACGGCGCCTAATTTGATATCACTCAAATGTTTAACCCTAAGAAGTGAATTACTCTCTCAAATAAGAGGTTCAGTTGTAGTACTTAGGGATCGAATCCACAGGGAACTAAGGAACACAATATATGTAATCTTAAATGATTAAGCTAGGTTGATTAGGTTTAAAATAGTAAAATGCAGTTTTGTAAGCATTGATAAGTTGCTAAAGAGAATGGGTTTAGGTTTAAAAACAATAAAAGAAAGTAGTTAGATTCAAGGTTGCTATTCAGATAATTAGGATTATAATGCTATAGATGTTTTAATGAATTGCTTGCAAGATAGATGAGAACTTCGATTCTTAGATGGATCTAATAGCAATCGCTAAATAGACACATCCATTGATCTTATTGCTAGCAATATCGACCGATGTTTTGACAGCGATATCGGACGATATGGGTTGCTGTCGATTGATGACTCTATAGGAGTATCGATCGATATAGCATAAGATCGAATCAAAACTGTGTTCACCAAGATCATAGACCGGCGCTCGCACAACCCTAGAGGATCTAAGCTCATGCCAAACGATTTCAGGACAATGATTAACAAGTTAAATCACATGCATGATCATACTCTAGGTAGCTACTCTAGAGTAAGCATTAGGGTTCATTTGGATAATGAATATAAGCAATTCAACATTCCATAGTTGGGGCTAATCCCTCATAACTATTTGAACCCTAAATACAACAAAGAAATCTACTCAGATATAGCCAGAGATTCATAACAACTAGGTAATAATAGAAACTCATAGATTAGAATATTGAACTTTTGGTTCTTGGAACAACAAATCTCTTTGTGTGTTTCTTCTAAATCTAGAATTCTATAACCTTTAAGAAATTAAGATGAAAATAAATACTTTATTACTAGGTATAGAATAGAACAAAGGAACAAGAAAAGTATGCAAAGCTTTTCAAGTACAAAAGAAACTACAACAATAGAAACATTCAAAAAGCATGTCTAGCCAAACAAAATGGCAAAAACTATAAATATGAGTTCCATTAGGTTAAAAACTCATCAGGGGCATTATTATAATATTGGGAAGACTTGGGATTCAAGTCGGCCAAGTCGGACTTGCTCTCCACGCATCATATCGATCGATGGTACATGGTGTACATCGATCGATGGAGTATCTCGACTTCATCTTCAATAGAAGCGTCATCGATCGATTACACAGGGTGTGTATTGATCGATATGTATCGTTATCGCCTGATCTTCATAGTCATCTTCGGAAAACTCTCCTTTAAGATCCAAAAGGGCACCTAAATCATCACTTTACTCCAAAGTGCTCCTGAACCTGAAAACATACCTAATAGACTCCAAAACATATATAAAACTCATAAAAACATATCAATACCATGGCTAAAAGCGGGTCAAAATCATGGTATATCATGTACGTACCATTTTCAAGGATCAATCCTAACGTAGTTCAGTTATAGAGTTTGAAGAAAATATCAAACTGCCTAGGCGAGTTCGTCTAGTATTCGAATGCCAGACATAGAAACTGAACTTGTCGAGAATAAATCTTAAGGTTTCTAAATGTCGAGAGTTCTAACTTTAAAGGAATCGTTCTTTTCTCCTTTCCTTGGTTCCATTTATATATGTCTTTAAGTTTATTTCTTTGCGAAAATATTCCATTTATCCTGATCTGTGTAATTACCTTTAGAAACTTGACATTTATCTTCCCTTGTGAGTAAAAGATAGACCGACATAGTCGTCTTGGACTCATCTTTGTCAAAAATTGTAAGCTGGCTTTTAGCTGTGTTCTAGACCTCTTAGGGTCATTTTTGTGACTCAAATCGTTTTTATGATTTCTTTAAAGAATCATCCTCGATACGATGTTGGTTCTATGGTACATCTCAAACCAATCTTACAATTAAGGCAACTATGGTGTTCTAGTTAACAGTTGCCGCTTTATACGATTGATTCAAACTTATAAGAGAAAATAAGTATTCATGGTTTTTCGTCATAAAATCTCAACGGTAATCATGATCGGGACAAAACAAAAGATTAGTTAGTCGAGGTTCAAAGGGGTGTAGTCAGAGATAAACGGTGCAGAGTCGGAGATTGTACTGTCCAGGTCGCCGCACGGTGATCTGGCTTGGCATCGTCCTGGTCATCGCACGGCTGTGTTGGCATTGTCGTTCGCCAGACCTGAGTTGGCAACGTCCAGATCGCCGCATGATGACCTGGCTCGGCATCATCCAGGTCACCGTGCGGCGACCTAGGTTGGCAACTTCAAGGTTGTCGCACGGCGACCTTGCTTGGCATCGTCCAGGTCACAGTGCGGTGACCTGGTTTGACGTCTAGCCGATCGTCGTACGGCAGCCTGTCATACGACGTTCTGGTCGTTTGGAGAATTTAACTCTAGTCCGTTTTCGAAAGGTTTTTCCGTGAAGACTTTCCTAGAAGAGTAGTTTTACTCGCCGTATGGAGTAGAGAGCTCGCCGTATGGCGTGCTGGTTGAGCAGTACCGTGCTCGCTGTATGGCGAGCTCGCTGAACAGTACCGAGCTTGCCGTATGGCGAGCTGGCTGGACATTACCGAGCTCGCAATATGGCGAGCAGGAGGTTGAGGAAAATGTCAGAGCCTCAAGGCAAGGAGGTGAGACCATTCCACTCACCATTTCTCAAACTGGACGTTGTTTGCTCTATTTTCAATACGTTGAGTTGGACGTGGGCAAGGCCATATTGATATTTTGAGAATATATACTTAGGACTCTTCTAAAATAATTTTTGAGAAAGTTCCTTAAGAGTAGCTATCTTAGACATTGATATCAAGATTGCCGATAAAATAATTCCAAAACTTGTCGTACAATTTTTTATTGAAAGTTAAGTTTCGAGAACTATTTTTCTATGACTTTCAGACATGGATTCCGTCGTGACCGATTTTAACCCCAACAGTAGCCTCATAGAATCTTTGCTAATTCAAACACGTGCTTTATTTGGTCCCAAAACGAGTACGTGTATCACCCCGTTAGTCATCCCTAACAAAGCGCAAAAGGCTGCTGTTATGATCTTAGAGTTCCATGAGATGCTATAGGATTTTTCTCACCCTTGAATTGAATGTCCTCTTATGTAAGATATCTCATCTTTGCATAACTATGTTTGAAACGGTTTTTTGCTTTACAATTTCATATTCAGCTGGATAATACTTATTTGAATCATCATGTATTTTTATCAAACTCTAAATGGTTTTTCTTCAGCCTGCCAAATTATTTCTGAATCTAATTTGGGAGATCCTACATCCTCAATTTTTGTACAATACACAACCTAAATGCACGTACTCAAATAATATTTTTTTATTCTAATGTTTTACAGTTAGATACCCAAATTATAAATTTGTTATATAAATCCGGTTTTTGTTCAAATCGTTTGAACATTTTCTAAATTGATATTGTAACAACCCAGTACCAGGCCCGCAAATTTCTTTTATTTTAAAAAGGCAAAGCCCAATTGGAAAATGCCCAATAGCTAGAAACCCTAGGATTCCCTTTTTCTTATAAAAGAAGGTGTCTCCTCCTCTTTTTCTCTGCAGGGATAATAGAAACAAAGCCATGCAAAGATCCCGAGCATCAGCCGTCAAACGACTTGAACCCTAGCCGCCGGCGCCATCTTCGATTAGTCACCACCTCTGGTTTGCCTTCTTTTTCTTAATCGTTCTCATTGTTACTTAGATCTGAAAGGTAAGGCTCAGATCTCATGTTTCCCCTTCTCCATCTCTATGTTTTGTCACTAGGTGTGATAGATCTGACCCCTAATCCCTTTTCACATTTTCTATTGAGTGTGAAAGTACAGATCTGTGGTTGTGTTGCTACGTTCTTCTTCTGTTCGATCTGGATCTGTGACCTCGAGAAATGCTGAGGTGAGGACCCGGTCGTTGTTAATGTTAACCTAGATCTAGTTGCTCGTTTGTGTTGATGTGATGAAAAGTGCGTTGATTGATGATGAGAGTAAAAGAACCTAGAACATAATAGGATGTTAAAGGATGGGCGTTGTGTGATAAGAACGAAGGGTGATAAGAATGAATGATGAAAAGAACGAACCTAGTAAAGAATCAATGTTGATGATAGGAATTAAGATGTCGTCAATGACTGTGGGAACCGAAATCCACCTACTGCCAATAAATCGTAAATAAAGAAACTTCGGGCAAACCCTAAGTTTCCAGAGGAACCGGCTATCTGCAGAACCGCACAACGATAATTAAGAAAACGATGAATTTAAAATTAAAAAGAGAATGAACGAGATTGAGAGCAAAAAGGTTCTTATTCCGAATCTGCCACTACAAGAAATATGGGTTTTATTAGCGGACGTTAAATGCTATGAGATCGCTACCATAGCGCTCCTTAAAACGCTCTGAGATCGCCCGTCATAATAGGTCCGACACTTTCGATAGCGGAATAGTCGTATGCTATATTAAAATAAAAAACAATAGCGGTGTTGTCTATGCAATTGTTAATACTTATAATAAAGCTGTAAAACCGTTATTAAAACTAATTATTTTGATTTTACGTATACAAAGATAGCAAATGTTTTGTGTTATTAATTTGTTCTTTAATATCAGGAACTTTATTAAAATTAATTACGATTTGGTTTTATTTTTGAAAATTTAATATTTATTTCAAATATTTGTAATAAAAATAATTAATGATATTATTAAAGCTAAAATATGTTTTAACAAACAAAACATATCCTTTTTTACATAAACCATCAAAGAATACATTAAACCAGAACCAAATTAAAAAATTAAACCAAAAGATAATTAACCAAAACTTAATTAACCTAAACCTATAATCTAACCCTCTGCCTACAACCCTAATTCCTCCGCCTCTAGCCTCTAGCCTCAAGCCTCCAGAGCATCCGGCCTCCAGAGTGCTGTTCTTGAATCACCAGCCCTTTGTCTTCTTGTCTCGGAGTCGGTGGCGAGACAACCATCATCAAGCTTCTTCATCATCCTCCACTTTATTTAACTAAGAACACAAAAGCAAAACCAGAATCAGAAAATTAGGACCGAGAGAGAGACAGAGAGTCGAGAGAGGTTACTGGTACAAGATAAGAACTTTGTCCCAGATAAATAAACACACGCACACAGATCTGTGAGACTTCAAAAAATAGAAGCTTGCGTTTGAGATGAACAGACCAGAAACAATGAGATGCGACGCGATGAAGTCGGGACTCTTGATAAGAGAGAAGCAAGGCTTCCATTGATGTTATCTGTGAGATTAGGAACTGTGGCTGTAACGACATCGACGAAAGAGAGAGAGAGAGAGATAGAGAGAGAGAGAGAGAGAGAGAGAGAGAGAGAGAGAGAGAGAGAGAGAGAGAGAGAGAGAGGAACTGAATCTCGTCGTTCTTTTTGTTTGAGAGAGAGAGAGATGAAGAGAAGAAGCGTGAGATAGAGGGGGAGAGAGAGAGAAACACAAAATATTTAGTCTGAACCCTTCAAAATATCTAATCTATGGTTAAGATTATCAATCCACACACAACTTTATAACCAATAGAAAAAAATGGTGAGGATAGATATAAGAGTGATTTTGGACCTTTGATTCAAATCAATCAATGGTTCAAAAAAAAGACAATACAAATTGTCTTCTTATTTATTTATAACTATTATAAAAAATATTTAAGCTTTAAGTAATTTGAAATCATAATTTAAATTTTGAAATCTAAATTTGTATTTGAAATTTTAATTTATTTGCAGAAATATAATTCATTTAAAAGTTAAGATCTAATGTTTTATGATATATGTTAAAATGAGATATGTGGTTTAGGGGTTGAAGTTTAGGGTAATGTTCATGGTGTTTGAAGTTTGGATATTAAGAGTGAATTTTGAAAAAATAAATTTTAGAGTTTAGTTTAAAGTTTGAAGTATGATATAAGTTTGGAGTTAATTTTTGGGGTTTAGGGTTTTAAGTACACCAAACTCCATATAGTAATACCACACAAGATATATAAAGATCAAACCTTTCCC
>CAKOAT010585153.1:169946-182284 GCA_932364175.1 Eruca vesicaria subsp. sativa
CCTGTTATAGACTTCAAAACTCTGCAATTTACAGCAATTATAGACTTCAAAAGCCTTACCAATCCAGAGAAAGTAGGACACAACAACAAAACAAATGAAAGTACCTCTATGTTGAGCCCAAGACTTTACACAATTCTTATGGTACTTCTTGCCACAGCTTTTACAAGAAAGCATCGTCTTTGCTCTCTCACTTCCTTGGGTTTCTCCCAAGAAGCACATTCTGCACATTACATTCACAAACAAAACCAATTCTTTATATCATCAACAACGAACACTAGTCAACGCAATTGGTAAAGAAAACTAACCTCATTGTCATTAGATTCAAACCTCCGAGTGTAATCCTCAGAAGCCTCAACCGTAAAGGCGGCTTGTCTCAGAAGAGAAACACGTTTCTTCTTCGCCGAAGCCTCCTCCGCCTCATCCATGCTGCCATCTCCAACCGCAGAAACTGTATGAGGAGCAGCAGCGACCTTGCAAACCCTAATATGAACCCTAATTCATTTGCTCACGACCCACCTTCCTGTAAAATCAAAACAAAATCATAGAGAGAGATGGCGGATGAGAGAGATGACTATGGTGGTGACTAGCTGGTGGTGGTAAAGAGCGACAGTGTCAAAAGGAGTGTGGTGGTGAAACTTCAATCGACAGTGGCAAGAGATCAAATCTGAGAATTTGAGGAAGCCAAGCGGATTGAATCTGAGACTGCTCTAGTTTCTTGGAAAATCAAAACAAAATCAGAGAGAGAGAGAGAGAGATGGCAGATGAGAGATATGGCGATAGTGGTGATGGTGGTGACGAGCTAGTGGTGGTGGTATAATGAGCGACCGGAGTATGGTCATGAAGCTTGAGATGACTAGAGATGAATCTGATAATTTGAGGAAGTCAAGCAGATTGAATCTTAGACTATTCTCAGTTCTTCGTATGGAGAAGAAACAGGAAAGAAAGAAAAAAAAATTAAAAATAAAAACTAAACTATTTTGTATATAGAATCTGGTCAAATGTTAAGTATTTTGATTAAAATTTGAGAAAATTAACATTTACGATAGCGTTTAAATTTGAATCTGAAATGGTAAGGCGTCTACACTTAGTAGATTAACGCGGCTAAAAAAAATAATTTCCCGCGATATCAAACATAGCGTTTTAAATGTATAAACGCTATTAAAAAAATCATTGTTGGCATATAATAGCAGAACTGTTAAAAACGCTATAATATGATGCTATTAATACCCACATTTCTTGTAGTGTGCGTAAGAACTGTTACAACGAGAGTAGTCTTAACTCTAGAAGTCTAAGAATGAAAAACCCTAGTTGAGACGCAGCTCGCTAACAGAAAACGGAAATATTTCTAAATGCTAATTTTGGTGGTGAGAGCTCTGAAAATCGTGTGTCTGCTTCTGCCCTATGCCTCTTGCTTATATACTCCCTCTTAGGCGGTTTTAGTCTTTTCATTTCGTCCAAATTCGAGTTTATCGGGAATCTTCCATTTTTCTTGATCCTTCCTTATTTCCTGCGGAAATCATCTATTTAAATTCAAACTTTCCATTTATCTTCAAACTTGACATTTATCTTCTTTCTGCGAGTAAACCATCAAAACGTTATCGTATCTTCGCGTTAGAATTCGTTAAGATCGCGAGATGGGCTTTTATTGCATTTTAGGACCTTTTCAGACCGTTTCACGATAAACCCATTTAACGACTTTATACGAGATCGTTTCCTGATCCGATGCTGTTTTTAGTAAATTCCCCGAGTTAATAGTAAAGTTTAGCTACGTTCGTTTTTCGGTTAATCGTTGCCGTTTCTTACGATTTTCTCGATGTTTTTATTAAAAATGCGTTGTTTATGATTTTAACGAAAAATCTCGAATAAATCGTATAGTTTAGGCAATGTTCGGTGTTTCGTTTAACTGTTGTCGTTTTATACGATTTCCTCGACTTCTTTTCGAGAAAACAAAGTTTTATGGTTTTATCGTAAAACTTGAATGAGAGGTCGGATCGAGACGAAACGGGAGACATTTTGACCGTGGTTCGGAACACGACCGTGTTGAAGGACTTAAGCACCGAATCGGGGATACGGGAGGAATCGGGGATACGGGAGATCGAGGCTCGGGATGGTCGGTTTGACGTACGGCGAACTGAGCCGGAAAGCTTCTAGTTCGCCAAACGGCGAACTAGCCGGGATGAGGCTAGTTCGCCGTTGGGCGAAATAGTCGGGACGAGGCTAGTTCGCCGTCGCCCAACGGCGAATGTGGCTTAGTTCGCCGTTGGGCGAAGTAGCCGGGATGAGGCTAGTTCGCGTTTTACGGCGGTTTTGGTTTTTTGCGGTTTTGTAAAACGATCTTAGAGTTTTATAAAACGATTCTTTGATTTTTATAAAATGATTCTCGAGTCTTATAAAACGATTCTCGAGTTTTATAAAACGATTCTTCGAGTTTTATAAAACGATTCTTCGAGTTTTATAAAACGATCCTCGAGTTTTATAGAACGATTCTCGAGTTTTATAAAACGATTCTTCGAGTTTTATAAAACGATTCTTCGAGTTATATAGAACGATCCTCGAGTTTTATAGAACGATCCTCGAGTTTTATAAAATGATTCTTCGAGTTTTTTAAAACAATTCTTCGAGTTTTATAAAACGATTCTTCGAGTCTGATAAATTGATTCTCGAGTTTTATAAAATGATTCTTCGAGTTTTATAAAACGATTCTTTGAGTTTTATAAAATGATTCTCGAGTTTTATAAAACGATACTCGAGTTTTATAAAATGAGTCTCGAGTTTTATAAAACGGTTCTTTGAGTTCTATAAAACGGCTATTGATCCGTCGTACCAATTTTGACCCCAACAGTTAGCCCCCCAGCTCGTAAGAATCGTTGAGTTCTTGCGAGCGGATCGATCTTGTTTGGCGAGTTTGGTAGAATTAGGCAGAACTTTAATGGCCAAAAGTCCAAAGGTGAATAGTAAGCTTTTTCTTATAAGTATATGGAGTAAATTTTTTGAATTCTTTACTTCATTCTCCATATCTTGTCCAAGAAAATTTCTCTCTACTTCCTTTGAATTTATTTCTCCCAAAGTTTTCAAATATGTATTCAAAAAGAAGAACTCGTTCCTCAACCAGTTCTGATTCTCGTAACTCCGAGGGATCGAACTCGCAACCTCGAGTTTCGGTTAAAGAGGAGTGCTCTTTTCTGTCAATCGATCCAGCAGACCGTGCGGCTTTTTTGGGCGTTGGGAGACGAGTCGGGATCCTCTAGGCCTGGGATTAGGGTCCCAGGTCTGTCGGAGGCCGATCAAGCTTCCGGATGTCCGAACCTAGCTCCTCCTAACAGTATTGAGTCCATGCGAAAATTTTTCCGAGTTCCAAAAGCGGTCGAGTTTCGCCTCCCACTTGCCGGGGAGAGTGACAAGGCCGCGCCCGATGGCTTTTTTACGTGTTACAACGCATTTTTGCAGCAATGCCACTTATGGTTTCCGATCCCGGAGATCATTGTTCGATATCTTCACAGACTGGGATTATCGATCAGTCAATTGACTCCCCCTGGTTTAAAACAACTCGTTGGTCTTTTGACGCTGAGCTACGAGCAGGGAATCAACCTTAGCTTTGACCATCTCAAGGGTCTACTGAAGCCCGCGGAGATGACGGAAAGGATCACTTTGTGCTCTCGTGAAGGAATCGTCACTGGTTGCTCATCGAACTCTTCTTCTTGGAAGAAAAATTTCTTCTATGTTCGTATTGACTGTGCGTCAGTCGTGGAGGATTGCATCCCGTTTTTCACGACCGTGTGGGGTCGGAAAGGTACGTGATTCGAGTTCATACAAAATTCCTCCTTCTCCTACTCTTTTTTTTATTCGTTTTCGTTTTCCACAGAGACCAACCCTTTACCTCCGCATCCGGTAGATCTCCTGAATATTACTGACTTACTTAAGCACGGGGAAGTTGGCTGCGGCAGTTTTTCTCCGCAGCGTGTCCGCCGGGCGGTTGCTCTCTTCCGATCTCGGCTTTTTGCGGATTCTCCGATTTATGAAGAGGATCCGTTTATAGGATAATTTATCCCGTACGTTCCCTCAATGAGGAGAAGTAAGTCGAGATTCCGAAGGGATAAACATCCGGTTCTCAAAGATGACGAATCCGAACGTGCGGCCTCTCCTGACAATATTCTCAAAGACTTCCTTGATAGTCAAGCGAAGGAGGTGTCTGAACGAATGCAGGCGGATCGTCAACCTCCCATTTTCTAGGCGTTGATCATGATCAAGTCCTGGAGTTTACTAGGGGGTCAGAGCTAGCTAAAGAGGTTCATGCGTTTATTATTTTTTATTTTTTATTTTTAAAACGATTTTATCGTCGGATGATTTCGCTTACTTCTTTTCTATGGCAGGGTTTCCTTGTCATGAGCCGGGCCCTAGATAGCCGTAGTGCTGAAGCTCGTCTTGCCGAGTTTCGAGCAGATATGGCTGAAAAAGAAGTCGCTCGTCTTCGGGCGGAGGTTGAGGCTAACCAAGCCGAAGAAAAGGTTGAGATGGAAATAGCTCGCGTGAGGGATGAGTGTGCAGCTAGATCTTGCCGCGCCAAGGAGCTTTCGGACCAAAGAATTCGTCGTGCAGGCAAGAGAGAGGCTGCTGAGGAGATGAAGTCCCGTCGTGAGCGGTTTGCAACTGGCTGTTCGGATGCTGAAGTTGCCTATGGGTGCATGGTGATTATCGCGAATGTCGCGGTGTCGTTCATGGGTTGTCCCTTACTCAGAACGAAGGGTATTCGTTTACTGAGGAATACTCCGTGCGATTGGGGCATGTGGGTCAGAAGAAAGACATGCAGCCCAAACTTTTTGATCTTAGGGCGTGCATGTGGGATCAGTGGAACCCCATTGTGGTGTCGCCGGATTCGGTCGAGGTCGAGCCTGGGATCTCGGATGTAGAGGGCGAAGTTGACCAATCCGCGTTTGATGACTTCAGTGTGTGATGTTATTGCTTTTATGATTTCGTTGTTGTTTTTCCGGGAGTGGCCGTTGGTGGCTTTGAACCCCTGCCGCTGGGCGGTCTGTATTTGAAGACTTTCTAATAAGAAATATTTTCTACGTATGAAATTTTGCGTTTCGTTTTTAGATGTAGAGGGAAGAATACGAGTTGTCATCTCGCATCTAACTCTTGGTGTAAATGTCCGATTCGTTAACTCGAAAGGTTTCAAATTTCACGAGTGTTTAGATGTGGGCGAAGAGACATGCCTTTAGGATCTCAATTCATGCCTTGAGACGTTAGCGACCAGTGTGCTGGGTTTAGGGCAAGACCTAGGTTTACTTTCGGATTGAGGCTATGCGATGACTAGTCGGCTTTCGTTTTGCCTGCTGCAATTTTAACCTGACTCCATACCGATTTAGAATCCGCGATAGGTTATCGGCTTATACGATTCGTATGGTTGGAATCGAGCATCTCACCGGGAACAATTTCTAAGTTGCCCGGAAGTGCTGACCAAAAATTTGGATTTCTTTTATAGCGCGCTATTTTATCCTAGTCGGATGTATGCGGACCAATAGGTCGATGCGTTTGTTTAGGACGGCTAGCGTGCTCGACAGGGCCAATCGCCGAGCGTTCGTGTTTTTATATTCGCGGACAAAATTAGGGGAATATTTTTCTTGAGAATTTAGGCGACGTCTCGCTGGTTCTTTCCGAAAATATTTTGATGTACGAGTTTTATTGAAACGATTAAGTAGTTGTTACTGCGGAAGCGATTTCCGGATGTTTGGAATTCGTTTTTTGCGTTTTCGATAGTAGCGGAGATTTTATAATGTTCTTACTTTGTCTTTATTAAAAAAATTTGAAATTTTTCCGATTACAAAGCGAAAGTTTTTTTTAAAAAAAATTTGGGAGTATACGAATACTCGTATACTCACCCACTCCCCCCCTCGTTTTGGAAGGGGGGATAGCTGAACTCATCTTTAGGCGAGCTGTCTACGTATTCCTTTCGAAAATCAAGCCATCTCGTAGTTCTGATTGTTTGTGCGAGTATGCTTACTCGGCTGTCGCAGACTTTTCGCTCACTTCAGTTGTTGGATCGATGTCTTTGTCCAGGCTTTTCTCCTCCGGCTGGGTAGAAGCACTGGGTGCAGAAACTTGTTGCTTCTCGCTCGTTGCTTGCTTTGGGTCGTCTTCCACGGGCGGTGGCGTAACCTTTGCCCGTTTCAGTTTCACGATTGCGACCGCCAGTTGCCGCAGCTTGTGTTCGGCCAGGAAGCAGGATCGCAATTGTCTTTGGCATCCCCAAATTGCTGCGATTCCCGTAGGAGTCGGGAATTTGATGCCTAAGTGATATGACGATAGAACCGCCTTCATGGAATTTATCCAAGGCGTGCCCATGATCACATTGTAGATCGCCGGGAAATCGATTACCGCGAAGTTGACGATTTTCGTCACCTCTTTAGCCTCACCGGTAGCTGGATTGATCCCAAGGTCATTGATGTCTCGCCATAAAAGCTGGTCAACGGTTTTGGAATAGGTTCCACTTCCGAGAGTTCTATTCCCATACGCACTAGCGTGTTGCGGAAGATCAGGATTCGAGCGACTTCTAAATCGCTTATCACTAAGTCGATGACAAGGGTATCGGCATGAGGTTGGTCGATTCCGCCGGTTTCAGCATCGTCGAATGAGATTACCTTTTTCGGAGAGTCATCCGTCGGCACCTTCCAACTCGAGCCGGTTTTGGCTTTATGTTGGTAGGATTTGATTGACGAGACGGTGTCATTGTAATATTGCGATTCACCGATAATCATGTTGATTTTTCGGCGGTTAGCGTCATTACCCTTCTCGTCTTGCCTTCGTCTGCGTTATTCGCCGGACTGGTTCCCCTGAGGCGGAGTTTCTGCTCACCAGTTCCTGTCGTTTTTTGGGAAGCGGTATTAGTCGCGGTTGAGATCCTTGACGCTGGATATTTCAGAGAGTTCTCCCGCGATCAGTTTTGCGGCAAGCCTGGCGCCGAGAACTTTGCAGTTCACGGTAAAGTGTCCACGGGTTTGGTGGAGGTCGCAGAAAGTATTCTTATTGTAATTCGAATTCCTCGTCCTCGCGTTACCCATAGTTCTTCCTTGTTCTGACCCGGAAATAATGGCATAGTTATGCACCCCTTGGAGATCCTGTCCCTCATGATGGACGAACTTGTCGTTACGAGAGTTCCTCTTTTTCTGCTTCTGCTCGGACGCGTTATCCTTTGCGGATGTTTTCGTCGGCTTATTCTTTTCAGACAGGATCTTAGTCTCCTCCTCGATGGTTATGTAATCGGTAGCCTTATGGAGCGCGTCATGGATCGTCCACGGTTTCTTGAGAGTTATCCATTTGCGAAATTTCGATTTGAACCAGAGCGATTTCCTTAACGCGTCGATGGCGGCTTTGTCTCTGATTCCGCTAACCCTAGCCATGACAAGTTTGAATCTACTCATGAAATCGCGGAGAGATTCGTCCTCCTTTTGCGCCAAGCTCCAGAGGTCGGCGTCGGAGGTTTCTGGGGTTATGAACATCGAGTACTGCTTCAGGAATTCGGAAGCGAGTTGGCGAAAACTTCCGATCAAATTCCGCCTAAGTTTGGCAAACCACTCGAGCGCTGCTCCTTTTAGGTTTTTGACGAAAAGACGGCAGTAGCCTGCGTCCTTTTCGTGATCCTTGAGTTTGGCTCGTCCCATAGTGATCTGGAAGGCCTGCAGGTGCGCTTTGGGATCAGACGTCCCGTCGTAAGTTGGCACCTTAAGTTTCCCTGGATCGGGCAGCTTGACCTCGGTGATGCGAGCCGTGAAGGGCGTTTTCCGAGATTCGTACAGTAGCCGATCGATTTCTGGAGCGGCGCTGGTAGCGTGATGAATCTGAGATTTCACCGCTTTTACCGCTGCGGGCGTTTTAGTGATGTACTCGCGGATATCGCGAATCTCGGTCAGATTACCAGCAGTTTTCCGACCTCGTCGGCGTTTGCTGCGAGTAACCGGAGATCGCTCCTCGGCAGTTTTTGCGTATCGCGAAAAGTCGAGTTCGTCCTCGTCTCCAGTAAGAGAACGCTCGAGAGAATACTCCGGCGGAGGACTGCGGATTTTTCTTCTCCTGGGATGGACGTCAGCGTCTTCGTCTGATGAATCGGCTTGGTCCTTGTTTCCAGGTTGACCCTTTCAATGTCGTCGCCCTCGGTCTCCTGTTCGTGAGTAGGAGGTTTTTCCAATTCGTTGTGGGAGTCGATTTCACCCTACTGTCAAATAAATCGTAAATAAGGANCCTCGCCTTGGCTATCCGATCTTTCCATTTCGCCCAGATTTGGCTTAAATCGGGAATTTTCCATTCTTCTCGATCCTTCCTTTTCTTCTGCGGAAATCTTCTATTTCTCTTCAAACCTTCCTTTTATGTTTAAACTTGACTTTTATTTTCTTTCTGCGAGTAAACCGTCAAAACGTTATCAAATCTGCGGGTTAGATTCTGTTGAAATCGCGAGATGGGTTTTTATCGCGTTTTAGGTCCTTCCGGGCCGTTTTGCGATAAAAATCGTTTTCCGACTTTTACGGGATCGTTTCCTGATCTGACGTCGTTTTTAATAAATTTCTCGAGTTAATCGCAAAGTTTTATGATTTACTCGACTTTTTATTAAAAGCGCGTTTTTTACGATTTTAACGAGAAATCTCGAATAAATCGTATAGTTTAGGCAATGTTCGGTGTTTCGTTTAACCGTTGCCGTTTTATACGATTTCCTCGAGTTCTTTTCGAGAAAACTAAGTTTTACGGTTTTTATCGTAAAACTCGAACAGTAAGTCGGATCGAGATGGAACGAGAGATATTTCGGCCGTGGTTCAGAACACGACTTTGTCGTAAGTTTCGAATCGGGAATGCGGGAAATCGAGACGCGGAGTGACCGGGAAGTTTTTTAGTTCGCCCACCGGCGTACTAGAGAATGTTTCTTAGATCGCCCATCGGCGTACTAAGCCGGGCCCGACTTAGTACGCCGATGGGCGATCTAAAGAGTGACTCTTAGATCGCCCATCGGCGATCTAAGTCGGGTCCGGCTTAGATCGCCGATGGGCGATCTAAAGAGTGACTCTTAGATTGCCGATGGGCGATCTAGAGAGTGTTTCTTAAATCGCCCATCGGCGATCTAAATCGGGTCCGGCTTAGATCGCCGATGGGCGAACTAGTTGCGACTAGTTCGCGTTTTACAGCTTTTTCGGTTTTTTGCGGTTTTGTAAAACGATTCTCGAGTTTTAGAAAACGATATTCGGATTTCATAAAACGACTTTTGAGTTTTATAAAAACGATCTTCGAGTTTTATAAAACGATTCTCGAGTTTTATAAAACGGTTTCTTGAGTTTTTCTAAGACGATTCTCGAGTTTTATAAAAAGATTCTCGAGTTTTATAAAACGATTCCCGAATTTTATAAAACGGTTTCTCGAGTTATATAAGACGATTCTCGAGTTTTATAAAACGATTCTCGAATTTTATAAAACGATTCTCGAGTTTTATAAAACGATTTTTCTCAAGTTTTATAAAACGATTCTCGAGTTTTATAAAACGATTCTCGAGTTTTACAAAACGATTCTCTAGCTTTATAAAACGATTCTCGAGCTTTATAAAACGATTTCTCGAGTTTTATAAAGCGATTTCCTCGAGTTTTATAAAACGATTCTCGAGTTTTATAAAACGATTCTCGAGTTTTATAAAACGATTCTCGAGTCTTATAAAACGATTCTCGAGCTTTATAAAATGATTTCTCGAGTTTTATAAAGCGATTCTCGAGCTTTACAAAACCGTTCTTTTTGTATTCTTGCGGAAAGTTTTGGCTATTAATTCCGTCGTACCAATTTTGACCCCAACAGTTAGCCCCCCAGCTCGTAAGAATCGTGAGGTTCTTGCGAGTGGTTTGAGTTTGTTTGGCGAGTTTGGCGAGTTTGGTGGAGTTAGGCGGAACTTTAATGGCCAAAAGTCCAAAGGTGAATAGTAAAATTCTTCTCTATAAGTATATGGAGTAAAATTTTGAATTCTTTACTCCATATTTTACAACTTATTCAAGAACTTTTTTCTCTCCACTTTCTCTGAAGATTTTTAAGCATTTTTTCAGGAAGAAAAACCCGTTCGTCGACTAGTTCAAATTTTCAGAATTCTGAAGGAACGAGTTCGCAGCCTCCAGCCTTGGATCCGAAAGAAGAGTATTTGTCCCCGTCGGCCGATCCGGCGGATATCGAGGCCTTTTGGGCGATTGGAGACAAATCGGGGTCCGCTAGGCCCGGAACTTGGGTTCCAGTTTTGTCGGACGTCGATCAGATTTCCGGACGTTCGAGTTCAACGCTTTTAAACAGCGTTGATTTCATGCGTGAATTCTGCCGAGTCGCAGAGGCTGTTGAGTTTCGTCCCCCACTTGCCGGGGAGAGCGACGAGGATGCGCCCGACGGTTTCTTCACGTGTTACAATATTTTTCTGGAACAATGCCACCTGTGGTTTCCGATTCCGGAAGTCATCGTGCATTTCCTTCACAGGCTAGGACTGTCGATTAGTCAGTTGAATCCTCAAAGTTTGAAGCAACTCGTCGGTCTTTTGACGCTAAGTTATGAGCAGGGAATCACCCTTACCGTCGATCATCTCGAGGGTTTGTTAAAACCTACAGGACAATCGCGGATGATCACTTTAATCCCTCGCGACGAAGTTGTTACGGGCTGCTCAACGCCTTCTACGTCTTGGAAGAAGAATTTCTTCTATGTTTGTATCGATGATGCGTCGATCGAGGAGGGTAGCATTCCGTTCTTTACGACCGTGTGGGGTCGGAGAGGTATATGCCTTGGACTCGTACGAACCCTTATTATGAGCATTCGTATTATTATTATTGTTTTTTTTTTTTTTTTTTTTTTTTTTTTTTTTTTAAATGGCTTCCTATTTTTCGCAGTGACCAATCCTCTGCCTCCGTATCCTGCGGATCTTCCGGAGATCACTACTTCTCTCCAACGTGGTGAAGTTGGTTGGTGTAGTTTTTCTCCGCAACGCGTCCGCCAGGCGGTTGCCTTGTTCCGATCTCGACTTTTCGCAAATTCTCCGATTTATGAGGAGGATCCATTTATCGGAGAGTTCATTCCGTATGTTCCCTCGATGGGGAGCAGAAAATCTCGCTTCCGAAGGGATAAGAATCCGGTAATCGAAGATGATGAGTTTGAGCGTGCGACTTCTCCTGATAATATCCTTAAGGATTTTCTTGATAGTCAGGCGGAAGACGGTTTTTGGATGAGGGCAGGCGGATCATCGACCTCCCATTTGCCGGACGTTGATCATGATCAAGTTCCGGAGCTTACTAAGGGGTCTGAGATAGCAAAGGAGGTACGTGCGTTTATTGTTTTCGTTTCGAGCGGCTTCTATGACATGGCTTGATTCTTCCTTTTGGTAGGGTTTCCATATCATGAGCCGTGCCCTGGACAACCGCACTGCTGAGGCTCGCCTTGCCGAGTTTCGAGCGGACATGGCCGAAAGGGAAGTTGCTCGTCTTCGGGCAGAGGTCGAGGCCAACCAGGCCGAAGAAATGGTCGCGAGGGAGGTTACTCGCGTGAGAGATGAGTGTGCGACCAGGTCTTGTCGTGCGAAGGAGTTTTCCGACCAAAAGATTTGTTGTGCTCGTCGTTCGGGCAAACGGGAGGTTGCCGAGGAGATGAAGGTTCGTCGCGAAGATTTGCAACCGGCTATTCGGATGCGGAAGCTGTTCAACGGGCGCATGGTGATTATCGCGAATGTCGCGGAATCGTTCACGGGTTATCCCTGACTCAGAATGAAGGGTACTTGTTTGCTAAGGAATCCAAAATGCGATGGGACGATTTGGATCGGGAAAAAGATATGCAGTCCGAGTTTTTCGACCTTAAGGCGCGCATGTGGGATCAATGGAATCCTGTCGTGGTGTCGCCGGATTCAGTTGAAGTCGGTCCTGGGATTTCGGATGTAGATGGCGAAGTCGATCAACCTGCGTTTGATGACTTTGATGTGTGATGTTCTTAGTTTTTTCGATTTTGTCGTTGTTTTTCCGAGACTGGCCGTTGGTGGCTTTGAATCCCTACCGCTGGGCGGTGTGTATTCGGATGTTTAATAAGAAAATATTTTCTAAGTATGAAATTCGTTTTTTTTTTGTTAGATGTAGAGGGAAGAATACGAGTTGTCATCTCATACCTAACTCTTAGGTGTAGATCGTCCGATTCGTTAACTCGGGAGACTTCGATTTTCGCGAGTGCTTAGATGTGGGCGAAGAGACATGCCTTTAGGATCTCGATTCATGCCTTGAGACGTTAGCGACCAGTGTGCTGGGTTTAGGGCAAGACCTAGGTTTACTCTCGGATTGGGGCTGTGCGATGACTAATCGGCTTTC
>CAKOAT010586264.1:0-52938 GCA_932364175.1 Eruca vesicaria subsp. sativa
GTTTGAGAGCTTTGGTGTTCCTATTTCTCCAGAAAATAGAGTTTTATAGGAGTTAGTCCATCTATTAGATGGTATTAATGATTAAATAAATTATTCATTTGGGAATTATAAATGGTGCCCAAATACCATGAAAATATGTTTAGCATACATATATACAAATTAGGAGTGTGGTTAGGTATTTATAAACAACACTAATTAGACTAAATAGTAGAGTTAGTATTTATCAGAAAATTTAGTCTTTTCGTAGGGGTTAACCTACATATTTCAAGAAAAATTACAAAAAATAATATTTTTGTTTTAATGCATAGCTGCATCATGAACTAGCATAGTAAGAATATTAAAGAGGTTTGAGAGCTTTGGTGTTCCTATTTCTCAAAAATTAGAGTTTTTATAGGGGTTATTCCATCTATTAGATGGTATTAATGATTAAATAAATTATTCATTGGGGAATTAGAAATGATTCTTAAATACCATGAAAATAAGTTTAGCATACATATATATAAATTCGAAGTATGGTTAGGTATTTTTAAACAACACTAAATAGGCTAAATAGTAGAGTTAGTATTTATCAGAAAATTCAGTCTTTTCGTAGGGGTTAACCTACATATTTCAAGAAAAATTACACAAAAATAATATTTTTGTTTTAATGCATAGCTGCATCATGAACTAGCATAGTAAGAAGATTAAAGAGGTTTGAGAGCTTTGGTGTTCCTATTTCTCCAGAAAATAGAGTTTTATAGGAGTTAGTCCATCTATTAGATGGTATTAATGATTAAATAAATTATTCATTTGGGAATTATAATTGGTGCCCAAATACCATGAAAATATGTTTAGCATACATATATACAAATTAGGAGTGTGGTTAGGTATTTATAAACAACACTAATTAGGCTAAATAGTAGAGTTAGTATTTATCAGAAAATTTAGTCTTTTCGTAGGGGTTAACCTACATATTTCAAGAAAAATTACAAAAATAATATTTTTGTTTTAATGCATAGCTGCATCATGAACTAGCATAGTAAGAATACTAAAGAGGTTTGAAAGCTTTGGTGTTCCTATTTCTCCAGTAATTAGAGTTTTTATAGGGGTTACTCCATCTATTAGATTGTATATAGAGTTTAAATAAATTATTCATTAGGGAATTAGAAATGATTCCCAAATACCATGANCTGCATCATGAACTAGGATAGTAAGAAGATTAAAGAGGTTTGAGAGCTTTGGTGTTCCTATTTCTCCAGAAAATAGACCTTTATAGGGGTTATTCCATCTATTAGATGGTATTAATGATTAAATAAATTATTCATTGGGGAATTAGAAATGATTCTTAAATACCATGAAAATAAGTTTAGCATACATATATATAAATTCAAAGTATGGTTAGGTATTTTTAAACAACACTAAATAGGCTAAATAGTAGAGTTAGTATTTATTAGAAAATTCAGTCTTTTCGTAGGGGGTTAACCTACATATTTCAAGAAAAATTAAAAAAAAAAATAATACTTTTGTTTTAATGCATAGCTGCATCATGAACTAGGATAGTAAGAAGATTAAAGAGGTTTGAGAGCTTTGGTGTTCCTATTTCTCCAAAAAAAATAGAGTTTTATAGTGGTTAGTCCATTTATTAGATGGTATATAAAATTTAAATAAATTATTCATTAGGGAATTAGAAATGATTCCCAAATACCATGAAAATATGTTTAGCATACATATAATAGTTCTTTCAACAATCACATCAAACAAAGATACTTAAATATTGTCCATGCTTAAAGATTAAAAAAAACAAAGTTACATGAATTAATCCGATCACATTCTATTTTCCGGGAACGAAGTTGGTGGCGTAAGCCCAAGCATTGTTAGCCACAGGGTCCGCAACATGATCAAACAAGTTCTCAATCGGACCTTTACCAGTAACAATAGCTTGGACAAAGAATCCAAACATGGAGAACATGGCAAGCCTACCGTTCTTGAGCTCCTTCACCTTCAACTCCGAGAATGCCTCTGGATCCTCAGCCAAGTTCAACGGGTCAAACGCCCCACCCGGGTAAAGCGGGTCAAGACCTTCACCAAGAGGTCCACCTCCAATTCTGTACCCTTCGATTAAACCCATTAGCACAACTTGAGTAGCCCAAATAGCTAAAATGCTTTGCGCGTGGATCAAGTTAGGGTTTCCGAGGTAGTCAAGTCCTCCTTCTGAGAAGATCTGAGAGCCTGCCTTGAACCACACGGCTTCACCGAATTTGACTCCGTTTTTGGAGAGAATCTCAGGGAACGTGCAGCCTAAAGCGCCTAGCATTGCCCATCTGCTGTGGATTACTTCGAGCTCACGGTTCTTTGCAAAGGTTTCTGGGTCAGCAGAGAGACCGGCTGTGTCCCAGCCGTAGTCTCCGGGGTATTCACCGGTTAGGTATGATGGTGTGTTCTCTGAGAATGGACCTAAGTACTTGGGACGGTCTGGTCCATACCTATGTTGTGTACAAAATTATATGTTTTTGTGATTAGCTATATATCAAATTTTGATAATATATAAAATTAAATAACCTAAATCAAATTCAAACAAGAAAAAAACGTAATTTATAGTTTTAAGAAAATTAAATAGATCTAAAATCAAATCTTGAACCGCATTTCCATTCTTTTAATATTTAAAACAAAAACTCATTTTCTTGTAAAAATGAAAAAAAAAATAGAGAGAAGATTAGGGTAGGAACCAGATGCTCTGAGGAGTAGACTTGACGGTACGACGCATGACGACGCGGCCACCACCGTTGGAAGCTCCGACTTTGCGGATGAGATCGTTGGAAGGCTTGAGAGCCGTTTGGCCAGCAAAAGAGGAGTGTTGGATAGCTGAAGTAGCCATTCTTTTTTGTCTTTAACTACAAGAACACAAACGAAAGAGAGAAATAAGCAAAGATAAGATGAGATGATTGGTTGGTGTTATGTATGTTTGATTTTATAATAGAGATCCGAAGGTGTTTATCTTAAGGGAGATTAGAATATGTACAGGTCAGCGAGTTCTGATTGGTTGGTTTAGATTTCCACATACTAGATTCATATTGTGCATGAGATTACTAGAGGTTATGGTTGTACCACGTGGTCGTGGAAGATCTTGTGTCTAGAGTAAGACACGTCAGCGAGTTCTGATTGGTTTGTTTAGATTTCCACTGACTAGATTCTTGTGTTATGAGACTGATAGAGGCTATAGTTGTGCCACGTGGCAGTGAAAGATCTTGTCCGAAGAGGATAATCTTCCTATACATTTGTGAGTTTCTCTTCTTGCCTATTGGCTAGGATTGAGATTGCGATGATAAGAATAAATTTTTTTTTTTTAAGATAAAATTAGATCAGAAATTATAGTCAACTAAATATTAAATTTTAAAAGGAATCAAAGGATGACCAGCGCAGCAAGCCTAATCTGTGTCTCAAGAGGCAAATGGTCTCTCTAGGTCAAGGCTACACAATTGTTATGCATCACCTTCACAAGCATTGGCGCATAATCTATTTTGATCTGCTCAGTAGCTTATAGCCTTGCATTAGCGTCTGATGAGTCAGTTGCAAAACTGTAAACATGATATCATTATCTTGGATTGTGTCTAGCTCACATGTAGCAATTGATGATAATGTCTGATCTGACTGTTCACAGTTTAATATCATGGCTTTCAGTTTTCCTTACTCGGAAAATGGAATTAAGCTAAGTCTGTAGGCTTGGATTTTACCTAGATCTTCTATAAATTTCCTTGGACATCAGACTTTCCGTCTGTAGATATTGTATAACCAATCCAAACGCGATTTCTGCAAAAACATGTAACATTTTCTGGCCCCTCTTTTATTGAACCAATCTCATCTTGCTTATGGGAATTGTGATGCTACTGACTAGACTGCCAAAAAGCAACTTATGCATTTTTTTCTGTTGGTGATTCTGCATTAGAGTGTATATTTCATCGACCCTACCTTGACAATAATTCTTTGTAGGTAAGAAGTTTAATTTTTTTACCCTACAAAATTATTTGAATTATTGTAAACGTGTCTAATAATGGGCCAAAAATATATTGGGTTTCTAGGCTCTCGCATTCACCGGGCCGGCACTATTTGATGGAAAGCACACATGATCATGGAGTGGTAAATGTTCACTAATTGAGTTCGAAGAAGATTTTGCATATCAATAAATCGATAACAAATCATGATTTGAAAACTGGTGATATTTAGATCAGGTTTGCGGACTAATAAGAAAATTATATGTCCACGGAAGAACAAATTGGAGGGATATGTGATTTTGCATGTGTACTTTGATAAATAGTTAAATCTAGTTATTACCGAACAAAAGTTAGCGTGTTGGAGAAGTTATGTTCATGGCTTCATTTTTTGCCTGTGAAAGAAGGATGGAACTTGGTATAGACGTAATCTTTCATGTAGATGGAACATTCGTGATAATAAAAAATTAAAAATAAAATGTAACGAATTTAAAGTTGGTGTAATCGCTCACTGATTTAATTGTTTTGTCGAGAACCATATACTAGAAGTGGTACATGACACTATTACTAGAGGAATTGTGCCTTGATTCATGGAATGATCTAATTCAAATTTTAACTCTTATTTAAGATCAGCAATAAACGTTTAACTGCAAGAGCCATTGTTATTCCTTATTTGGAGCACTAAATGTGCAAATAATGTAAGAACTTGTATATTATAACAATTAATAACCTTAATTATAAAGTTATACAATCATCTAACATTTCAACAAGTTATATTACCACCACTTAAACGTTAAGAAATTTTATCGTTATCACAAAAATAAAAAGACAACAGGTTTATTTCGTTCTTTATTCACTCACAGTTTCTTTTTATTTGAACATAACAAAACGAACATACACACATACATATTGAGAAAATATTCTAGAAGGAAGAACATGGCACACGAAAGTAAAATTACATAATCGACTTTTCAACAGAACTTCGCAATTTTATGTGTGCCTCCTTGCCTTACCATTGGTCTCGGTGGTGATATTAGTATCATGTGCTTCCTGGGCCTTATCCTGCACAAACTGACCCATATCTTTTCCCTTCTGACCAGCATAGCCTACTGCGTCAGCCATACGCCTCTTAGCATAGTCCAATTGCTCCGGCACTGTGTCACTCGTCCCACGAAGGTAGTTTAGGACCCATGAGACTGAGCTTAGACCCGTAAGCCCAAACAACCCAGAAGCCAAGATTGCGGTCACAGCTAGCCCAATAGTGATAGCCGCAGGGACAAGCACCGGGCTGAAGAGGAGGAAGAGTGGAACGGAGAGCATCAAACCTATCACTGAGCCGGCTAGAGTGAGTCCAGCTAGGGCTAGCAGTGAGCCACCAACGGGAACTCCTACTATAAGTGACATGATCTGCATGTATCGGTTTTATTTAGACCCTTTTATGTCAAAACTCAAATTGTAATAAATCCAAACCATGACCATCTTGATATATGGTCATACATAATCATATAAATATATGCATGCATACGCATGTAAGTGGTGCTGTCGTGTAAACTCGAGTTTTAAATTCTATATTTAGTAGACATTTTTGCATATCTTGTTTAGGAATCCTAAGACTTGAAAATTAATGTGGACTATAATGGAAATGAAGTTCGAAAATCATGATTCTTCACTTTCATTTAAAATTCGAAGAAACACTTGTCTAGTTAAGCGTGAATATGAGAAAGAAAAAAAAAAGCTAAAGAGGACACAAACGTACTTGGTTACTGGAGGGGCCTCTACTCTTGTAATCAGTATTACCACCATAACCATAACCGACATCACCTTCGTACTGCGGCTGAATATGAATTCGTTTGTCAGAATGGTCGACATGCACACGCCTGTCCACATTCGCCATATTGATTTTATATGATTTGAAACTACAAAGTTTAAGAGATCACAAAAGGGGTATAAGAGATATATAGAAGTTGTTGTTGTAACAGAACATTTATATAAATGGGTTTGAAATACTTTTTGTAGTAAAAAGGAGATCTGGGATGAAGAGAAGAGGACACGTAAGAATGTTGTGAAGGTAGAGGTGTGGCTTTGCATGGTTTCCAAGTTTCATTCATTACCTGATCATCTTTTTGTTCTTCTCGCCCACCGTATTCAAATAAAAACAAACAATACATTCGGTTTATACAATTGCTCTCACCTTGATGCATCCAGATGCACTTGCATGCTAAACTCATATTTTCGTTTTTTTTATTTGTTTTGTTGTTTGATAAATTTTCAGTTTCATATTTTATAAATATACAGTCTCACATATGGTTAAGTTCAACTCTCTACAAGAATACAGAGTTTAAAATATTATATAGAATCCAAGTTTAATTAAGTCCAGATATAATTATATCTTACTATTAGGAATCAAAATTTGAAATAGAATGACTATTAAGTGAAAGTTGAGCCAAGGGAATGAATGTCTTACGACCTTACCCCCCTAAGAAAATCGTACTGCTTAGATCGGATATGATTGGCCGTTGTTGACTTAGTTCTCTGCTTATCTGAATTACAAAGTTAATATAACAGATATACTATACAGTTAAACAAATATTGAATAATAAGCCTGGTAATTATAAGGTGCATTATTATAGGTTTTCGAATATCAGGAAAATTACACCGTTACTTATACAGTTCATGTTATACGTCTCAACAAATCTTACTTTAAAATGCAAAAGCAATTTTAGAAATTTCTACAATGATGTCAATTATGGTTGGTAACTATGCATGTCTTAAACAAACATAATGTAATTTATAAGAATTAGTTTGGATTTTAAGTTTCAACTCTGCATTATAATAAATGTCACAAATTATATACAGTAGAACCTTTATAAATTAATACTCGATAAATTAATATACACTAAATATCTCTATAAATTAATATAATTTTATAATCTCAAATTGAGTTTTTGTTCAATTAGTATATCTATAAATTAATATCTCTCTAAATTATTTAAAAAAATTAAATTTTGGTGTAGTCCCAACATTATTCATTTATAGAGGTTTCACTCTATCTTGTCAATGGTGTAACACGAACATATATGTTTATTTATATTTGTTTAAGACCAAAATTGGTTTGATCTTGTAACACGAGCACACTATAGTGGCACAGTGGCTTTAATTAGTACTTTTCTTTCTTACAGTTGTCTAATCAAAGACAACGACGTCGTCCGTTGAACAAGGCTTTTTCACTTGTTTCTGTTGTTGGACCTTTCTAAGCTGTTGGGCGGTTTAGTGGTGGTCCACTGCTACTTGATAATGGGATGACAAACTTCTTTCATTCTCATGTTCCACACTTGGGCCCATATATGGCCCATTGTACGTTTTCTTCTGTGTGTTCCTCCCCTTTCTAACGATGAGACTGATCTCAAACTTGAATTTAACTTGTAAAAAGTTAGGTATATGGCTTAAATCGCAAGTACTAAAATATTAGGTTTCTTTGAAACAGGGACATTAGTACAAAAATTTCGCTGGAGTTTTAGGTGGTCATCAACTCAAGGTTCTTAATACTGAAAAGTTTAATGGTTTGAACCTGTGCGTGACAGGTAATTAATAATATATTAGATTTTTTTTCCTTTCAAATTTCACAAGGTGTGGATTATTTTTCAAAATGTAAACGATTTGTATCGTTTTGTAACTACCGCAACAAAGAAAAAGTTTAGGAGAACTGAAAGAGAGTGAACAAAATGGAAGGGAATAATTGAGGAAAAGTCTAAAGATGTACAATATGAGATGCTATATCACATGGCGAAACAATCATATTTCAGCAGTCGACAGTGATAGTGTAACAAAATAAGATGTTTGCTATAATAAATAAAAAGGGTTAAATGAAATGATGATAGCAGAAAATGGTACCTTTAGTTACGGACTTACGGTTTCTGAAGCTGACTCGTGTCTGAACATAATCTCGAATCCACTTGTCTTGAAGTCGGCATGTAAATCAACGCATGGAAGTCGACGATATATGTACTATATAGATAAAACATTTTTTTTTTGCTAAGAAAATATATATAGATAAACATGTGAATGTGATGATGTGAATAATAATATATACCCGATTAGATCCGAGTTAAACAGCATGATTAAATCCATTTAAAGATGTATTATGTTCCAATCACAAGTGAGTTAAGGAGTATTGAAGCGTAAACATGATGATCGTCTCATTGAGTCTTTTTTTGCGTAGCTGAAAAAGTTGAACTGTGTTTATGCAACCAATTGATAAACCGGTAGCAGTAAGAGTTAAAATGATACTTCTTTCTTTTCGTATGAAATGCATGATCTGTAAGAACGTTTTTGATGTTTTAAGTAGTATAGAAGTTCTCATTTTTTAGTTAATTTTGAACTTTATTAAAAGCTATGTATTTAATAGTATTTTATTCGTTGTCAAAAAAGTATTTTATTCCTATTTTGTAATTGAATGAATAATTTTTAATTTATCTTTTAATAATATGTTTTAGACAAAATGTATTTTTTCTCAATAGTTATGCATTGGTCTAAAACATCACACATTTTGAGAAACATACAGATTTTTATTTTATTTTGCAGTGATAGTAGTATTACTGTATTAGTCTATCTTTGTCAACCTTTCTGTCAACTAGTATTAGTATAACTAATTTTTAAATTTCACATTTAAGAAAACATTATTTGATGAATATTTAAACCAAACATTACACAAATGTTTTTCATAAATCCAAAACAATCATTTATGGTTATGTAATCAAACACATTCACCTTATAATTTCAAAATGGTTTGTTTCCGATAATTTTTTTCACATTTCAAATCGGAATTGATTAAAATAAAATTATAACATGTTTTACTTTACATGAAAGTGTAAACTTGTGGGTTACTAATATTTTCTGATATTATATCACTCTTTACTCTTTTAAAATGGTCATCAATCGCAACTTATCCAAAATGAGAGCTAGGGGTGGGTAGTTCTTGGTGAGTTGATTTTGTATGTGAATATATTTGGTTGTAGGTCGCCGCCAAATGAAATGAATTAGAATGGACTGACTATAAAAAGAGATTCCCTATGAAGATGTGCTTATATAAAGGTAGTAAACTTCATGTTCTCAGCAATTGATTAATTATTAAATATTATTCTCATGTCGACAAAATTATAAAATCACTCGACTAACTTTAGAATATTAGCAAATGATGTTTCTGACCAGTGACTAGCGTGTGTAATCAAACAACTACTTATTAGTCTACTTTCCCGTGAGCACATCTATTCAAAGTTCTCGACACTGATATACTGTGCTTTTAATTATCTTAGCTCAAAAATTATATTGCTCCGTTGACATTTATACACATAAATTCAATCATAAAACTATAATTAAAAACTTGATTAAATAGCTAACTTCAATTAAAAGTGTTGCAACTTAAATCATCTCGTTGTTAGCAATACTTTCAGTTAAGCACCCAACATGAGTACATCAATTCATAATTTACTTATTTAACGTATTCAAAAATATTCGTTGACCTGCCATGTAAAAGAAAATACAGTTTAATAATTACACATACGCATAAGTATGTATGTACATACACATACATCTATATATATTTACATACACATACATAAGAAAATATCATCATCACCTTCATCACATCAACAATCCACCCTCCCTGCCTTTACAACCCGTTGACTAGTCAACCCCTCCGTCCTCCATAAGCCGACGCCGCTTCACCGCCAAGATAACTAGCACACCTCATGAGATCAGCATTAGTCTCCTCTAGCTCCCTTTGCAGCCTCAAGACCTCTCTTTGAAGCACCGAGATGGCCCCTACGCAGCCATACACTGGATCTTTTAGCCGTGCCTCCGCCTCGTAAGCCAGCGAGTTCACCGCGTCTTCCCGTTGATGCGGGGCAACTTCTTGGAGGATCTTGCTCACGTTGCTTGCCCCAAAGATCCGGTGGACGTTGGCAAACTTTAAAGGTTCCTCTGGTGGAAAATATGGTGCGAATACGCAGTGTGACGTGCACTTCCTTCGTAGGAACTTGCATGCTGCGCACGGTGAGTTTGTGTAGTTCGAGTAGGATGATGACATTTTTGGTTATTACTTATATATATACCCTGAGTATATACAAAAACGACGTACACATTAATAAACACTGATACATTATGAAATTTATTTTTCCAGTGTGTTGGTAACTAGCAGATTGTCTCATCATCAGTATAATTGGTTATAAATTAAAACATAAGATGTTCTTATAGTCTTCGTATCCTCAAAAATCATTACATAAACATATAAACGTTCATTTAATATCCATAGCTATATATATAAGAAGAAACTGGGTGTTGTTATATTAAATTCACATTAAAGGTAACTCAGACTGGTTTTACGTTCTAGAGTATTTGGTTGGTTAAATCTGACGGGGTCATGTACTTTTTTATTTTTATAAATAAGAAAACAATTTGTTCTTACATATATGACCTTAAATTCACTTGTGAAAACTTTCAAAATAATTTAAAGAATATATATGTATATTTTCCTATCAAACACTAGACCTTTTCTTCAAAATAACTTTTCTTTTGTTGTAAATATATGAGTATTGGCGAACCACCAAATATGGTAAAAACAACGTAAAAAAGTTTTGGGAAATTTTTGATTACTCATTTATTTAAATTCGAATATGAAACACTCTTGAGTCTTGCCATACATTTTATTCTTGCATACTTTCTTGATTTTATCCTCTCAACACTCTCTGTCTCTCTTACTCTGAGATCTCACCACATCAAGGTTTAATTTCTTGAATCTACGATCTAATTAAATTGCTTTGTTATATACTTAAGGGTAGTGTTTGAGTATGGAACCTAAAATTATATATAAAAAGTCATGAAATCTAGACGTTCAGAAGTTCAAGATTAGTGATCAAATCAGTATGATCTAAACACTCTTAATATTCTTAGAATAAATCAATATAAAAGTACAATCTATACATATTTATGCAAGTATGTGTGGGCGAATTGGCATGAGTTGAATATGAAAAACTTTGGGTCTTACCTTTTAATGGAGCAACAAGGGAAAGTGCTCCGAGATATCTACTCAGAATGGTTTGATCTTCTTTATGTTCTCTCTTGTGTCTTTAACTATAAGAAGTGGAGATGAAAAATCCTCAAGAAGATTTTCAATTCAATTATTGGGATTCTTTTCGTTGTATCTGCGAGGAAACCCTAGTTGGAGAGAAAAAGAGTCTCTAAGGGGAAAGTTAGAGAGAGAAAGGAAAATGCATTTTTGGTGGTATGAGCGAGAAAGATGAATATATAATGCAATTCCAAAAAGACAAATTGGCCTCAATTGATTGAGAACCTAAACTAGTGAACTAAAAATGAATAACTCCAAACCTTGGAAATTTTTACTACATTTAATAATTTTTCAGTAATTGATAACTTTGGGATACTAAGTTACAAAGACATCAGAACTGTTGAGAATCTGAGAAAATCCGGTGTGCTGGCATTTTGTTTAAGTGAATTTCACTGTTAACATATGACCCCTCCTGATTTTACTGTTCATCTTTCTGAAAATAATGACATTTTATTTTTGTAATCAAATAATCAATTAATTAAATGTTTGGGATCATTCAATATTTTGGCATACCATGATGGTTGGGAGTCGGTTAGATACAAACAAGTTGTATGTAGTGCTTGTTTTCTTATATAATCCGAAATCTCCAATAGAATTTATAAAATAGAATTAATTCTGTAAACAACCCTTTTCTATACTATACCGCAATTGTCATTTTTAAAACTAACATAATCCTACCTTCTTACATAAACATCACTAAATTTACTTGTTTTTATCATTAGATTTTAGTTTAATAGCAAAAAGGAACTATAGACAATTATATAGTCATAAAATAAATTATCACCAAATTACCGTTTTGCCGATATTAATTTCTCTCAAATGTTTATATATCACTAAGCTATCAAACTTATGTCCCTAAACATATGAACCAACAAAGTAAAGCCTATAAGATTTTACCGAACAAAAGTCTTTTGTTTTACTTAAATCAAATCTTAGCTATTTTGTATGCTTTTTAACTTCATTTTTAAAATAAGTCAAATAACTATTTTGTATCTTTTTAAACCCAAAGTGCTTTTACAAACAAAGATGATTAGTAATTCCTATCAGTGTCATAAGTCGTTTTAGTCTAGTGATAAAAAAGTTATCTGATGAAAGATTTCATGGGATTAATCTTTAGACAAACATTTGAGATTCTCATCGTTACAAAAAGAAAAAAAGAAAAGCTCAAAAACATATATATATACGAAATACCATAAGTGCAATATTTGGTAGCATACTAGCATGTGCGTAGATTATACCAATGATTAGATGAGATAGTCAATCATTGGGAAGCATTTCTTTACGTATACATTCTTTATAGGATACTTTACGTATATAAAATCCTTATTAGATTTCAGTGTATGCCTAAATACACTCGTTTAATAATGCGATAACTCTAACCAGTTTTTGGAAAATGGGTTATCCGTCTGCTGCAGTTGGGTTATATCCGGCTGCCAAGTAAAGCGAGGGTCATGGTATTTCAAGTCTTTGACCTCCACTGAACAACTAGCAACAAAAAAACATTGGTACATAGTCTACTAAGTAATATGTCCAAGAGAAAACTTACAGAATGATTTAGTTAGTATATCATTATCATATAAGTACGTATAGTGAAAGTTAAAACTGGTACTACTTTGGCTTTTTGGAAATTAAATACATGCTTTGAAAAGGAAAACTAGTAATCGCTATAAATTCTTAGATTGGTTGTTGTTATAAGAAAATTAATGATAACAAAACTATTTTAGTTGATAATTGTATAAGATATGATCGAAAAAAATCAGAATGAAGCCTATTATAAATGGGGGTACTCTTTTTGAGTATAATTTATATTTTTTCTGAAATAAATTTTGAGTGTAATCTATATCTAGCTTGATTGCAAGATTTGTATGAGCCCCATGTAGTTGAATCAAAGGTACTTATGATTTAGTAATCATGGGTTGGGACTTTGTGGAATGGTTGTTGAAGAAATGTATAACGCAGGAAAATGTCGACGGAATTATTGCATGTCAAGTATTAGTAATAGTATGCATGTGGACAACAATCATTAGATATGCACAATTATTTGATCAAATTTTATTTTATTAATGCATCTCTTTTCGTCTAACATCATTTTATATAATACGTCGAACCCAATCTAGTGGTGTCCAATCTTATTATATATTTGCAATTAATTTTTATACATCTTTTTAGAAAGAGATTATATAGAGAAGAACATAAGGGTATGTCTAGCAGTTTTGTTTTGTTTGTGATGAATAGGGCTGGGCAATCAGGATTTCAGTTCTTGTTCATTCAAATTTCGAGTTTTCAGATTTAAAAATTTTAGCCCCATTCAGATGTTATCAAAATTTGGGTTAGATTCGGTTCGGGTTATCTCGGGTTCGGTTCGGATTTAGTAACATGTCAAAGATCCAATTGAACCCCAAATAGTTTCGGCTTCGGATACTAATCGGGTTATCGGTTCTAAAATATTAATTTATACTCGATTAAACTCAATATATTTTCAATCGTTTTAATAAATTTTTGTATTTAGCTTCTTCGAATTATATAATTATCCTACAAAATAATATTGTGAAACTCGTCTATTAATCATATAAGATTTGTCTTTGAACTATATGTAACAACACTAAACATATTCTAATTAATGACAAACCAAAGTCTTTTATGAACGAAATTCATACATAACTAAAGATAAAAAATTAAAGTTAACAGCTAAGAATTCTATAAACCTACGAAATACTATTTAAATTTAAAAACAACAACATTGTTTAAACTTCAAAACAAATTTATTCGTAACTAAACTTCAAATGTAATGTCGAACATAAACATTAATATTAACCAAATAAAACTATATATTAAACTAAGTATTTGAGTTAATTATTCATATAATAACTAAGTAGGTATTCAATAATATCTTAATGTGTTTTAGAAACATATTAGAATTTGAGATTGGATATGGTACAAGTTTTTTTGAGAGTTTAAAGTTTCGGGTTCTTTCGGATATCCATTTAAGTTCGGATTCAGTTTGGATAAAACCCATAACCCGAAATACTGTAAAACAAGATCCATTCGGTACTTATATCAGGTTTAGATCGGTTCGGGTTTTTTTTTATCAGGTCGGGTTTGGTTCGAATTTTCGGATTCAGTTTTTTTGCCCACCTCTAGTGATGAATACCTCTGCTTAAGAAGACTATTTGGGTTGTATTAATAAGCAGTAGGTAATATCTCGTTAAAATCATAGAACAGCAAGATGTTCTCTGATTCATTTTAGGCAAAAAAAACACTCTGATATAAATTGGATTTGATTAATCTTAAGAATTTTTGTACACTAATAATATTTTTGACAAAATGGAAAAGTTTCTCACGCAATTTAGGGAGTGACGAGAAAATAATCTCTAATGGTTCGCCTTTTAACAGAGGAAGGAAGGTTTAGGACAGATGATGGACTGTCAACTGCGGTTTCTGGTGTTCTCTCGCATGTTTTGTCTTCCTCTGAGGCTGATAATGACAATGATGATGATAGTGATGTTCTCTTTCTCTGAGTCTCTGGAGTTCTGATGGTAGACAGTGACTGATTATTATTGTTATCACCATCATCTGATAAATGCTTTTGGGGACTCTCAGGTTCTCTGTTCATCTCAAGTCTCTCTTTGGCTGCTTCAGTATATGACAATGCAGTTACTCTGCGTTTAACTCGTGGTGCGTTTGCGGTTGTGCAAAGGTTGTTCTCTATGTTCCACAATCTTACCTGATTAAGAACAGAGAAAGAAGTCAGCACATGGAGAAAAACAAACATAACCTTTTTTGGTTTTGATCAACATATGAAATGTTTTGTTACCGTGAAATCATCTGACGCTGTTGCTACCTTTCCAATCTCTGATTGAGACCTGCACAGGAGATTTAGTTAATATTTTCATCGAATGGACTAAGAGCTGAGGTAAGTATAAAAGATTCGGTGACGTGGAGTTACCAATCTACTGCGGTTACTTCAGAGTCATGGCCTTTCAAGATTGTAGGATCTACATGAGGCTTATTGACCTGCCATATGTAAGCGTTACGGTCGCTTGAACCGCTCAAAATGTACTCACCGTCAGGACTTATCATTGTCTGCAGAGAAAGATTTCAAAGACGAGTGAGAGGGTGAAAAATGCTACAAAATCAAATCAGTTGTCTGCTTGAAGGGTACATTGTGGACAAGGTAGTATTACCCTTACGAAAAAAGAATCTATCCGGCAACCAGAGAACGATTGTGCAGGTCCTTTGTCAAGCTGTAGTACGTTGTATAGATAGATTCTGCAAGAGATTATTGAAAAGGAGAAAACTTGTTTGATTAGAGTTGGATGTTTTAACAAGTAATGGGCAATTACTATGAAAAGTTTTGAAGTGTAAATATTAAACCTGTTGTCCTTGCATGATGCTGTAAGTAAGGTTCCACTTGAGTCCTGGGACAAGGATACTATACCATGTGCTCTCTTTTCCTGAAACCACCAAACAAAAATAATAAACATGCTGCAGACTACACTAGTTTTCCATTGTAACCGTTTAGGAATAGGAAACTTAGCTTTACCTTAGTGTTTGTTGAGTCTGACTGTGGAGATGCTTGAGCAAAAGGAACTTTTAGCTTTCTTGTATCCCAAAATTTCAAGGCGCTAAGAGAACAGAATAGAAAAAACAAAAGGATGTAAACAACTTAGCTATAAGCTCTGTGGAGTAGCAATACCCTTTAGAGGAACTCAATTAGTGTTGTGCAAGTACCTATCTGGTGCTCCAGCTGTGGCAATTGTGATCTCGTCCTTGAGATAAAGCACAGAGGTAATGCTTGATGAAGCAGCCTGAAAACACAAAGCATTAGCGGAGAAGATAGGATAAATGTAAAGAGAAAAGTCACGAATGGGCAGGAGTAAAACCTTGCTAAGTCTGGTTCGTTTTGAAAGAGGAGATAGATGAGCTCCTTTAACCATGCCAGTATAGCTGTATAAAGGCCAGAACAACAATCAAGATGGTTCGAAGGGAACAAAAAAGAGGAGAAAGATCTTGACAACTAAGTTTAGACAGAAGAACTTTACTTGATGCAAAACTCTTCTTTGTGAGAGCTACTTTTACATCTTAAATCCCATAGCGCAAAACACCCATCTCTGGAGCCAGAGACAAGAATATCTTCAAAACAGCAAGAGTTTAGAGATCAATCTTAATGGAAAACATCAATAAGTAAACAAAGAAGAGACATTTGCAAGAAACAAACCAGAATCTGTAGGATGCGAGCACATTGATTTAACAGTTCCTGTGTGTCCTATAAGAACTCCAGTGCACTTATTCTCCTCAACATCCCATACTTTAATCTACACTCACATCAAAAGAAAAACCTTATCTTAACCTCTGCTGTTCTCACAAACTACTTAACTCATAATCTTGTTCTCACTACTTACAGTTTGATCACCAGAAGCAGTCAAAAGACATCTATCTCCCTACATCAAATAAACTTCTTTTAATTCCAGAAAAGACTCATGAATTAGTTAAATGCTGAGCATAAGGCACACCTTGATCCAAGAAATGTCGAAGACCGCATTATAATGAGCAACCCAGTCACTAAGCCTGGCATTAACTGAAACAAACACAACTCAGTATTCACTTAAGCAGCCAAGAAAATAAAAATTAGGGTTTATTAAGGGGAAGGAGATGACACCTGTATTCTCTTGGTGAGTTGCAGAAGAGGCGAACTTGTGATTCGAATTAAACAAGCTCACATGTCCATCCTCATCTGACACCGCGAATAACTGAGACTTCTTGTTACTCTGTACATTTAACCTAATCTTTAATTCTAATCACAAACAACCATAATTGTAGTACATTTTATTAGATCTAGAGAAAGTTTGTTATGATTAACTTGGTAAAGTTTGTTACAATATGGTTATGTACTTATACTATCTAATCTCGGTTCAACCAACATGTTAACCGGACTTTATTAAGTCTAATACATTTCTTTAAGTAACTAAAATTGCATAACTAAATCAGAAAATTTCATCTGTAGACTTGAGATTGGATCTAAGAGATTGTTATTACGATTAAGAATCAACTGAACCATAAAGAAGTATGTATATACCTTACAGAACGAAACGGCCAAAGGAGGAGTACGATCACCGTCGTGTTCGACAGCAACGCCGGCTATTTCTTTACAAATCAGCTCTGAATCTGCGTAGAAGAACGGTCGCTTCCTTACTGAAACAAACAAAAAAAATGTTTAATCAGCAAAAATCATGAGAAGCTGAAAAAAAAAACAAGTCAAATAATTAAAAAGAGCTACAAAGATTCTCCAAAAACGCAATGTAAAAACGTGTGGAGATTTCAGATTTTAATTACCTCGGAATCCGTTGAGCTCTCTTAGTCCGATGTCGACGAAGACGGATCTAGAACTGGAGTTTTCCATCGGAGGAGAATAGAGAAGCGGCAGAGAGATGTGGTTGGTGGAGATATTTCGCCGGGAGAAAGATGTTAAAGGATGTGGAAAACCCGGCGGGATTAATTTTCCATTTTTCGGCGGTGTGTTCTCTCTTTTACGCGGGAAAATTAATTTTCCCCCGAAAAAACTCGAAATGTTTTGTTTTTGACTTCTTAAAAAAAGAAAGCCCAATAAATGTTTTAAAGCCCATTAAGTTTCATAATAAGGGTTGAAATATGGGCCCAGTGAACAGTCTTGCAACTTACTTGAGCAGAAAGTGGCGGGAAAGAGAACCGTTGTGAGCTAATATACTCGACACGATGGCGCCATAATTTAGACACGCTTTTGTTAATTCCCGATTTTACCCTTACCTCTGCTTCCTCTGTAAGCTTTCTTGTCTTAAAATTCCTGGGGAAGCAAGACCGTGTCTTTAAAAGTCAAAATCTTTCGCAGACTTTTCATTTATTCCTCCATCTTCTTTTTGTCTTCTCACCATCTTGTCTCTTTTCTACTTGATCGGAACTGATAAAAAAAAATGGGATCTTCGAAGAAATCTCAAGTCATCGCCGATGGTAAAACATGGGTCATCGCCGAAATCTCTATTCGAGCTTCATTGAAACCGATTAAGACGAAACTGAGGAAGCTCGAGAGAGAAACAGAAGTTGAAGATGAAGATTGCTGCGTCACTCCCACGGCGAAAGAAGCCAAGGTCTCGGAGAAACTGATATGTCCGCCGGCTCCAAGGAAACGCCGACCGGCGTTGAAGTGTCGGAGCAATGTCGGTGTAGAGTACTTTGTGCCTCCTTATGATTTGGAGAGTGTGTTTATACGACGCTGTTAATGTAAAACGATATGTACTCTTTTGTCACTTTAGCTTCAGTGTACTAAAAACTTATAATAGATTCTTTTATCAAAAATTTATTGGCTTTTATTAGTCTTGTCTTAATTTGATCTTTCAAGAAATCTAGAAAACAATAAAGGAATTCAGACTAATTAGATTGAACACTCTTGAGTCTTGAATCATCTCTGCTATTGTGTCTTGTGGCACAAGATGTCAGCTTCGAGAATCAGAATGCGAAGATGAACTCAAGGTTCTGAACTCAATGTTACTTCATGCTGGAAGAAGACCTTAACGAGTTCATGGAAAAAAAATGCTCCTCCGATTCGCCGCCAAAAAAAAAGTTATACGCCGTTGCCGGGGATCGAACCCGGGTCACCCGCGTGACAGGCGGGAATACTTACCACTATACTACAACGACTCTGTTGTTCTAAGTATAGATGTTATAATTATAAATAAACATTTAAGGTCGTCTTCTAAAACCCTCAACCTCCATTACGGCTAGCTCAACAACTTCTTCCTCTCTTGTTCGAATTCGTTTTCCCCATTTCTCCTTCTGCTGCTAACTTCACTTGCATAAGAGCCCAAATGTTCGCGACGAGGAGTGTCTCGAGACATTGCTCGAAAACTTGTAAATGGTCCTTATCGTCTCTCCTTCAATCCGATTCCTCCAGGTAACTTCAGATTTCAAACCCTAATCCCATTTTCTCTATTCCAATCGAGATTTACTCAAATACCCGTCTCCCAGATTCCTTTAAAGTCCCCAAAGCTCACATCTTTATGTCCGAATTATAGTTTTTTCTGATGTTTTTTTTTTTTTTGGATTTCGATCTTGAAGGAATCTGAGCTTGTCATCAAATCCTGTCACAAGCAATGCAATGCTGCAGCCTGGTAGCTCCACTGAAGGCAATTCAAGTTCATCTCCTCCACTAATGCATCAAGTCTTCAAAGGATGGTCTCGAGCCATGTCTACATCGAGAGGAAGGAGCATGAGGAGTAAAGTGGAGAGTAGAATGCGTAAAGAGTCTGGTAAGACGTTACGAGAGATTAGGCGTGCTAAAAAGTTGAAGAAGAAACTCATGACTGATGAAGAAAGACTCATTTACAACCTCAAAAGGGTATTATTGCCATTTAATCAAGTTTGAGACTTTATGTGTAGTTTTTTGCTTACTTTGTGAATAGTTTGAGTTAAATTTTTGTTTTTGCTTACTGTTTATATGATGCAGGCAAAGAAGAAAGTTGCGCTTCTATTGCAAAAGCTCAAGAAATACGATCTCCCTGAGCTGCCATCTCCAGTACATGATCCAGAACTTTTAACACCAGAGCAGATTCAAGCGTTCAAAAAATTAGGTTCCAAGAATAAAAACTATGTCCCCGTTGGTGTTCGTGGAGAGATACATACACATGGAAGATTAGTACAAGATTCCTTCTGAAGAGAGCAAAAGTAGAGAAGCTAACTGCAACACTGAAAAAAGACTGACCAATAAACAACAAGTCTGTAGAGATCAATTCCTCCCTCCCTACCTAATCTTTTAATCATTAACAAAATATAATTCTCCTAACTTCCACCTTCTTTAGATTATTCAAAGTTATTCCTACAGATGTAGTTCTGTTTCACACCTTCCCGCTACAGTTAGAACACAAAATATACAGAAAGCTGGTAGAATTTAGGGCTTAATCATCACAAAGCGACGCCATTAGATTCTTTGGTGAACTCCAAACATCAAGTTCAAACAGTAACTGCTTCACTTCTTCTTCTTCCACTCTAACTATGTTTTCTGCAACTTCACACAGGTTTGAGACATCATTAATCATCACTTCTTGTGCTTCCGCCTGTAAATTCCCAAACATGTAAAACTAATTTAATATATAAAATTAAAAAAATAATTTTAAAGTAAGACAAAACCAAGCAACAACTTATTTTAATTACAATAGAGAGAAGCTCGTCGAGGAAACTAGACGCGGAATTATTATTTTCCCGAGCACGAGAATCTCGAAACGACGTCGCTTCAGCGTTTAATCTCTCTTCTCGCTCTAACGTTGTTTGGAACCGAGAAGCTTTCTCTTGTGTGGTATTGAATCTGTTCGAGAGAATCTCCCATTGATGGATCTCTCTCTGGTACTTGCTTTTGAGGTTCAGGAGTGTTGTCTTCTTCCGTTTCCTTCGATTTCTCTCGACGACGGCGGGATCTAACTCCGGATCCACGGGATTGGAGGTTTCTCCAGGGGGTTCGGAGTTTTGGATTCGTTTGAAAACGAAGCCGTCGTCGTTGCATAGTACCCAATCTTGGTCTCTTTCCATCGCAGTGGTGGAGATAAGAGTGTTGGATTTGGTTTTAGATCTGCAAATAGAAATGTTTTACAGCTCAGAGTCGTGATAATAATAAAATAATATTGGGCCCATAGTTTAGAATTTATGAGGCCGAGTAGATATACATAGGCCCAAAATAAAGTCTGCAAAAGGGAAAAAAAATGGGGGCGTTCCGAGAATTGAACTCGGGACCTCTCGCACCCTAAGCGAGAATCATACCACTAGACCAAACGCCCTCTTGTTTATGTTAGGTTGAGTTAAATTATTCATCATACAACTGTCGATATTCATTTCATGTAGCTCTGGCTTTAGCATGATATCTGAGGCTTTGTTTATTATGCATCTCATCACAAACTTTAATGTTCTCAAGTGGTGTTTTCTGTTGATTTTAGCCAACCTCCTACGTCATTCTTTTATTGTCAATCAACTTCAACCAAATGTTCAACCAAAAGTAGGTTAATTTCAATCATTCTGCGTCTGAAGTGTAGTCAAGTGTGGATGAAAGCCATTAAATAAAAATGTTGTGTTTTGCCTAATAATTTACATATTTTAGTGATAACACGATTACCACATGTTCAAAGTATTGGGTTCTAGTGCCCAAGGTGGGCATATGGATGTAAAGTAGTAGATTTGCTCTTTATGAATACATTGTTGCATGACTCTTTCAGTCTGTTGATGTGTTAGGCAGTTAGCCTACAACTTTGATTGATTTTCTTTTTTTTTATATAAGGTGATAAAAGTAAGAAGCGCATATTATTTATCTATATTTCCTCACTGAGTTCTCATACAATACTATGATTTAACAAAAGAAAAAAAATTAACGTATGTGCTTAGAATATTTCCTTAGCAGAGAGGTTAAAAAGAGACTGCTCTCCTTCCACAAACACAACACGAAAGCAACGGAGTGGAAGTCAGAGAGAGAGAGAGAGACAGTTTTTGTCTTTGGTTACCGGTGAGGTCGTGAAGAAGAAGCATTCTTGTGAGCAGATGCTTCATAGTAAGCTTTCTCTGCTTCATCCAATCTGTCTTGGAACATCGTCCACTCTCTCCTACACCTTTCCCTCACCTGAGATAACAGATTTAAAGTCAGCAACAGACTTTGTTATACCTTAAAGACTACAAAACACAATAGACTCTAGAATGGATAGTTACCCCTTCCCATGGCTGTTTCCCTTGCTCTTGTTGTCCCTGTCAGATTTTAGATTCACCAAGAATAAATGAGTTAAGGTTCGCAACTCTGTTCAATGTATTTTACATAACTCAGCCAATATATATAATAACTACTGCAAATTTCTACTGACTGACTGGGATTGCGTCAAAGCCTATATTTACCGGAGTAAGAACTACATATATTGTGAATTTTTATACTAATATTTGTATTGGTTTTGACGTTGAGAAATGTGACTATGGTCCTGAAATTGCTGCAGTGGTCCTAGTTCTCTTCGATATTTAGTGGAAAATGAGTTATATAGTTTCTAACGCCATAAAATAAAATGGAAGAAGAAGTTGTGAACATACTTGGTTTCCCAGTGATGGAACACCTTGATGAATAATCCATTGAGCATCTACCACTCCAATTTTCTCGTGTGCGTTCTATTAATTGCAAGATTAATGAGAACATACATATGAAACAAGTGGGTATATAATCCATGACAAGGATATCTAAATGTGGATTTAAGTGTGTCCAAAAGGAAGTGAAGTTGCATACCTGAACGCATTTTCGAACCGCAAAATCTAGACCCCATCCATGAATTAAATCGTTCTGCAGTTATAAGGTACAATTAGCATTTGCTGAAGAGAAACAAAGAGGGACTCGGAGTTTGGTTCTTTTTATCATACCTGAATCATATGCCACACACAGCGCCATGCTTTACGGGAGAAAACAGGAGCCATAATCTCAACGAATCTGATAGTGATTTACACAAGTATGAATGATAAAGATATCCACTCTCTATGAAAATCAATCTTGCTAAGTTATTGAAAGGTATATAAAGTAGCATACGCTGCACAAGGGGGTAGATTTGGATCACTGCACCAGCCATTCCTCTCCTCGGCATGCCTACAGGAACATGCAAAAGTCGTTGAATATGATGATTGCAGTAGTAAAAGAAGAACTTAGGAACTTTATTATATATATATATATATATATATATATATATATATATATATATATTATCCTCACTTGTGAACTTCAGTGTCATCTCTTTTCTTTGTCATCTCCCATGTGAGACCTTCATATGGCTCTAACCCAGGCTGTGAGATTTCTAAACCATGTTTTTTCACCACCGCCAAATATCTATCATATCATTTAAATGTTAATAACCTCAAAAGCCAATAGAATGAAGTCAAAGCTTCAAAAAAGCATACTTCTCTGAATCAAAGTGTTCCACGCCAAGATCCTCGTCCCATATGAAGATGTACTCATAGGGAGCAACTATGTCCGGATGAAGAAACCTCTTGGCGTACCACCTTCAGGTTAAAGGAATATGTCAGTACATAGAAGCTCCTATCAGGAGGAAGAACAAAGGTAGCTGCTAACCATTTTGTTTGTTTGCGAATGCTCACATGAATGGCTCTCTTAGACCATTCAAACTCTTCCCATTCACTGGCCCGGCCATCGTAGTGAAAGAGCATTATAGTGAAGTTATCTGAGAACTGAGAGATTCAAAAGTTAAGCAATGAGAAAAGAAGGAGATTACAAAAGGAGGCCAAGGATACCTTCTTCAACGCAGCGTCAATGTTTTTCCTCTGACCATAACCAACCGTAAACGTAACTAGATACCGCTGCTTCGTTTTCAAATCCTAAAAAACCATAACCAATCAAAATGTTAACATCCTCCTAAAGCCATACTGATATATATACAAGAGCCAGTACCTCATTAGGGTCACCCCACAATCGACGGAGGTACAAATCTGATTCAGGGGTGACTATATCTGGAGGTAGCCTCTCAGCACCACGAGGATTAGTAGGAACCCATATCTGCAACACCTCTGACAAGTTACATCATCATTGCATAATAAACCAAAGTCTTTTATGAATGAAAATCATACATAACTAAAGATAAAAAATTAAAGTTAACAGCTAAGAATTCTATAAACCTACGAAATACTATTTAAATTTAAAAACAACAACACTGTTTAAACTTCAAAACAAATTTATTCGTAACTAAACTTCAAATGTAATTGCGAACATAAACATTAATATTAACCAAATAAAACTATATATTAGACTAAGTATTTGAGTTAATTATTCATATAATAACTAAGTAGGTATTCAATAATATCTTAATGTGTTTTAGAAATATATTAGAATTTGAGATTGGATATGGTACAAGTTTTTTTGAGAGTTTAAAGTTTCGGGTTCTTTCGGATATCCATTTAAGTTCGGATTCAATTTGGATAAAACCCATAACCCGAAATACTATAAAACAAGATCCATTCGGTACTTATATCAGGTTCAGATCGGTTCGGGTTCTTTTTTATCAGGTCAAGTTTGGTTTGGATTTTCGGATTCGGTTTTTTTGCTCACCTCTAGTGATGAATACCTCTGCTTAAGAAGACTATTTGGGTTGTATTAATAAGCAGTAGGTAATATCTCGTTAAAATCATAGAACAGCAAGATGTTCTCTGATTCCTTTTAGGCAAAAAAAACACTCTGATATAAACTGGATTTGATTAATCTTAAGAATTTTTATACACTAATATTATTTTTGACAAAATGGAAAAGTTTCTCACGCAATTTAGGGAGTGACGAGAAAATAATCTCTAATGGTTCGCCTTTTAACAGAGGAAGGAAGGTTTAGGACAGATGATGGACTGTCAACTGCGGTTTCTGGTGTTCTCTCGCATGTTTTGTCTTCCTCTGAGGCTGATAACGACAATGATGATGACAGTGATGTTTTCTTTCTCTGAGTCTCTGGAGTTCTGATAGTAGACAGTGACTGATTATTATTGTTATCACCATCATCTGATGAATGCTTTTGGGGACTCTCAGGTTCTCTGTTCATCTCAAGTCTCTCTTTGGCTGCTTCAGTATATGACAATGCAGTTACTCTGCGTTTAACTCTTGATGCGTTTGCGATTGTGCAAAGGTTGGTCTCTATGTTCCACAATCTTACCTGATTAAGAACAGAGGAAGAAGTCAGCACATGGAGAAAAACAAACATAACCTTTTTTGGTTTTGATCAACATATGAAATGTTTTGTTACCGTGAAATCATCTGACGCTGTTGCTACCTTTCCAATCTCTGATGGAGACCTGCACAGGAAGATTTAGTTAATATTTTCATCGAATGGACTAAGAGGGAGGTAAGTATAAAAGACTTTACCAATCTACTGCGGTTACTTCTGAGTCATGACCTTTCAAGATTGTAGGATCTACTTGAGGCTTATTGACTTGCCATATGTAAGCGTTACGGTCGCTTGAACCGCTCAAAATGTACTCACCATCAGGACTTATCATTGTCTGCAGAGTAAGATTTCAATGATGAGTGAGAGGGTTAAAAATGCTAAAAAAATCAAATAAGCTGTCTTATTGCAGAGTAAATTGTGGACATGGCATTATTACCCTGACGAAAAAAGAATCTATTCGGCAACCAGAGAAAGATTGTACAGGTCCTTTGTCAAGCTGTAGTACGTTGTATAGATAGATTCTGCAACAGATTATTGAAAAGGAGAAAACATGTTTGATTAGAGTTGGATGTTTTAACAAGTACTGGGCAATTACTATGAAAAGTTTACAAGTGTTGATATTAAAAGTCAAACCTGTTGTCCTTGCATGATGCTGTGAGTAAGGTTCCACTTGAGTCCTGGGACAAGGATACTATACCATGTCCTCTCTTTTCCTGAAACCACCAAACAAAAATAATAAACATGCTGTAGATTACACTAGTTTTCCATTGGAACCGTTTAGGAATAGGAAACTTAGCTTACCTTAGTGTTTGTTGAGTCTGACTGTGGAGATGCTTGAGCAAAAGGAACTTTTAGCTTTCTTGTATCCCAAAATTTCAAGGCGCTGAGAGAACAGAATAGAAAAAACAAAAGGATGTAAACAACTTAGCTATAAGCTCTATGGAGTAGCAAAATAACATTTACAAGAACTCTTAACTAATGTTGGGTACGTACCTATCTGGTGCTCCAGCAGTAGCAATTGTGATCTCATCCTTGAGATAAAGCACAGAGGTAATGCTTGATGAAGCAGCCTGAAAACACAAAGCCATTAGCGGAGAAGATAGGATAAATGTAAAGAGAAAAGTCACAAATGTGCAGGAGTAAAACCTTGCTACGTCTGGTTCGTTTTGCAAGAGGAGATAGATGAGCTCCTTTGACCATACCGGTATAGCTGTTCAAAGGCCAAAACAACAATCAATAAGGTTTGAAGGAAACGAATAAGCGGAGAAAGATCTTGACAACTAAGTTTAGAGACAAGGACTTACTTGATGCAAAACTCTTCTTTATGAGAGCTACTCTTACATCTTAAATCCCATAGCGCAAAACATCCATCTCTGGAGCCAGAGACAAGAATATCTGCATAACAGCAAGAATTAAGACCTATTACGATGAAAAAAAAACATCTAGTAAACAAAGAAGAAACAATTTCACAAGAAACAAACCAGAATCTGTTGGATGCGAGCACATTGATTTAACAGTTCCTGTGTGTCCTATAAGAACTCCAGTACACTTATTCTCCTCAACATCCCATACTTTAATCTACACTCACATCAAAAGAAAAACCATATCTTAACCTCTGTTGTTCTCACAAACTAGTTTAACTGATAATGTTGTTCTCACTACTTACAGTTTGATCACCAGAAGCAGTCAGAAGACAACTATCTCCCTGGAGAAAAAAATTGAAACAAAACTCACATCAAATAAGATCTCTTAACTCCAGAAGAGATTAATGTATATATAGAGTTCAATGCTGAGAAAATAGCACACCTTGATCCAAGAAATATCGAAGACCGCATTATAATGAGCAACCCAGTCACTAAGCCTGGCATTAACTGAAACAAACACAACTCAACATTCAATTAAGCGGCCAAGAAAATAAAATTGGGTTATCAATGAGAATGAGATGACACCTGTATTCTCTTGGTGAGTTGCAGAAGAGGCGAACTTGGTATTCGAATTAAACAAACTCACATGTCCATCCTCATCTGACACCGCCAATAACTGAGACTTCTTGTTACTCTGTACATTTAACCTAACCGTTAATTCTAATCACAAACGACCATAATTGTAGTACATTTTATTAGATCTAGAGATCAAGCTCCATTAATAGAGCGACGAAGAAAGTTTGTTATGATTAAATTGGTAAAGTTTGTTACAATATGGTTATGTATTTAAACTATCTAATCTCGGTTCAACCAACATGTTAACCGGACTTTATAAAGTCTAATACATTTCTTTAAGTTTAACTAAAATTTGCACAACTAAAAAATCAGAAAATTTCATCTGTAGACTTCAGATTGGATCTAAGAGTTTGTAATTACGATTAAGAATATATATATATATATATATATATATATATATATATATACCTTACAAAACGAAACGGCCAAGGGAGGAGTCCGATCACCATCGTGTTCGACAGCAACGCCGGCTATTTCTTTACAAATCAGCTCTGAATCTGCGTAGAAGAACGGTCGCTTCCTTACTGAAACAAACAACCAAAAAAATGTTTAATCAGCAAAAAATCAGGAGAAGCTGAAAAAAAAACAAGTCAAATAATTAAAAAGAGTTACAAAGATTCTCCAAAAACGCAATGTGAAAACGTGTGGAGATTTCAGATTTTAATTACCTCGGAATCCGTTGAGCTCTCTTAGTCCGATGTCGACGAAGACGGATCTAGATCTGGAGATTTCCATCGGAGATTTCTCTGGAAATCGAATCGGAGGAAGAGAGAAGCGGTAGAGAGATGTGGTCTGTGGAGATTTTTCGCCGGGAGAGGAGAGACATTAATCATTACTTCTTCCATTTTTCGGCGGTGTGTTTTCTCTTTTAACGCGGGAAAATTAATTTTCCCTCGAAAAAACTCGAAATGTTTTGTTTTTGACTTCTAAGAAAAGAAAGCCCAATAAATGTTTTAAAGCCCATTAAGTTTCATAATAAGGGTTGAAATATGGGCCCAGTGAACAGGCTTGCAACTTACTTAGAGAAGAAAGTGGCGGGAAAAAGAACCGTTGTGAGCTAATATACTCGACACCATGGCGCCATAATTTAGACACGCTTTTATTAATTTCCGGTTGTACCCTCACCTCTGCTTCCTCTGTAAGCTTTCCTGTCTTAAAATTCCTGGGGAAGCAAGACCGTGTCTTTAAAAGTCAAAATCTTTCGCAGACTTTTCATTTATTCCTCCATCTTCTTTTTGTCTTCTCACCATCTTGTCTCTTTTCTACGTATCTCTCTCTACTTGATAGGAACTAATAAAGAAAAATATGGGATCTTCGAAGAAATCTCAAGTCATCGCCGATGGTAAAACATGGGTCATCGCCGAAATCTCTATTCGGGCTTCACTGAAACCGATTAAGACGAAGCTGAGAAAGCTCGAGAGAAACAGAAGCTGAAGATGAAGATTGCTGCGTCACTCCCACGGCGAAAGAAGCCAAGGTCTCGGAGAAACTGATATGTCCACCTGCGCCAAGGAAACGCCGACCGGCGTTGAAGTGTCGGAGTAATGTGGGTGTAGAGTACTTTGTGCCTCCTTCGGATTTAGAGTCATTGTTTGTACGACGCTGTTAATGTAAAACGATATGTATTCTCAAATACTCTTTTGTCAATTAGCTTCAACTTAAAAGCTTTTAGAATAGATTTGATCAAAAGAAAAAAAAAGCTTTTAGAATAGATTCTTTTCTCAAAAATTTATGGGCTTTTAATTTGTTTTAATTTGATCTTTCAACAAAATCTAGAAAACAAAAAAGGAATTCAGACCAATTTGATTGAACACTCTTGAATCATCTCTGCTATTGTGTCTTGCGGCACAAGATGTCAGCTTCTTGAAACAGAATTTAATTCAAGAGCGAAGATCCTAACGAAATAAAAATGCACCTCCGTTACCTTTCTCCACTGTTTCGCCGCCAAAAAATTGTTTACTCGCCGTTGCCGGGGATCGAACCCGGGTCACCCGCGTGACAGGCGGGAATACTTACCACTATACTACAACGACTCTGTTGTTCTAACTTTTGTTTCGAACTATATTGATGTTAATTGTTCAGGATCGTCTTCCTCTAAACCCCTCAACCTCCATTACGGCATGCTCAACAACTTCTTTCTTTCTCTCTTGTTCGAATTCGTTTTCACCAGTTCTCCTTCTGCTACTAACTTCACTGGCAAAAGGTCCAATGTTCATGAGGAAGAGTCTCTCGAGACATTGCTCAAGGACTTGTAAATGATCCTTATCGCTTTTTTTGTGTTTCAATCTTGAAGGAATCTGGGTTTATCATCGAATCATGTCACAACCAATATGATGCTTCAACCTGGTGACTCCAGTGAAGGCAATTCAAGTTCATTTCTTCCACTAATGCATCAAGTCTTCAAAGGATGGTCTCGAGCTATGTCTACATCGAGAGGAAGGAGCATGAGGAGTAAAGTGGAGATTAGAATGCGTAAAGAGTCTGGTAAGACGTTACGAGAGATTAGGCGTGCTAAAAAGTTGAAGAAGAAACTCATTGTTTGAGGTGAAAATGGTTCGAACAATATAAAGAGAGATGAGGGCGAACAAAGACGTTTTATTAGATCTGAACAAGGAGTTACAAAGAGAAGAGTGAAGAGGCGGACTAGCCGGAAGTACAAGATGGTGAGTAAACGGGAAGGTGACTAAACAGGAAGGTGACTAAACGAGACGGTGACTAGACAGGAAGGTGAGTAAACGAGAGGGTGAGTAAACCCTAGATCTAACCACCTAATCGCTAAGAAACCCTAGATCTAGCCGCCAAGTGAGTATGTCGAATTCCGGATCCCCTTTTCCCTTTGCTGCCTCTCTCCTTTTATAGATCCAATCTTCGTGTTCGCGCTAACTTACCCGAGCCTTATTGGGCCTTATTACTGCTAGGCCCGTTTAGTACTTCGGGTAAATCGTACTTCCGTCGACTCTTCTAGAACACGTTTAGTCGCGCTACTAAACGCGTCTCATACCGAGTCGTTTTGGTGTTTCCCAGTGGGCCGAATATATTGTCATGCTGGGCTAAATTTCCTCATTTGATGGGCCTTGTGGAGGGGTATAACCCATCTCCTACACTCATGACTGATGAAGAAAGACTCATTTACAACCTCAAAAGGGTATTATTGCCATTAATCAAGTATAAAACTTTATGTGTAGTTTTTTTGCTTACTGTGTATATGATGCAGGCAAAGAAGAAAGTTGCGCTTCTATTGCAAAAGCTAAAGAAATACGATCTCCCTGAGCTGCCATCTCCAGTACATGATCCAGAACTTTTCACACCAGAGCAGATTCAAGCGTCCAAGAAAACAGGTTTCAAGAACAAAAACTATGTCCCTGTTGGTGTTCGTGGAGTATTTGGAGGAGTGGTTCAGAATATGCATATGCACTGGAAGTTTCATGAGACGGTGCAAGTTTGTTGCGATAACTTTCCGAAGGAGAAGATTAAATAGATGGCGACTATGATAGCGAGACTGAGTGGTGGAGTGGTTATAAACATACATAATGTGAAAACTATTATTATGTTCCGTGGTAGAAACTATAGGCAGCCTAAGAACCTGATCCCTGTCAATACCCTCACAAAACGAAAGGTTAAGTAGTATGGTGGCATTTTGGGTATCTGTTCGGTTTGTTTTGGTTTTTGTTTTTCGGTACTAGAGATATAGCATCTGTTTGGATGTTTAAATAATTTGATTCGGTTTATTTTGGGTTTTGTTTTTCGGTACAAGAGATAGAGGATATGTTTGGATGTTTAAAAAATTTGGTTCGGTTTATTTTGGGTTTTGTTTTTCGGTACAAGAGATAGAGGATATGTTTGGATGTTTAAAAAATTTGGTTCGGTTTATTTTGGTTTTTGTTTTTCGGTACTAGAGATATAGGATATGTTGAAAAATTCGGTTCTGTTTATTTTGGTTTTTGTTTTTCGGTACTAGAGATATAGGATTTGTTTGGATGTTTAAAAATTTTGGTTCGGTTTTAGTTTGGTTATTTTGATTCTAGTAACAAAATTTGGAACTGGCTAATATAGGAGATAATTTTGGTTCCAATTCTAGTTCTACAGATATATGATCCGCTCGGATAATTCATAGGATCGAACCCCGAACCAAACCTCATTTTTTGGTTCGGTTCGTAAGAACCAAACAAATGTGTTCAGGCCTAGGTATGACGATGTGCAAACCCATATCATTTTCTCAGATGATCATTGTTGTGTTGCTTGCTCTAACTTATTATTTTGTAATGGTATGGTATGAACAAGTGTCTATGCTTTTGCAGGCTTTATTTAAAGCGAGATTTGAACAAGCACTTGAATCACAGAAGCTGAACATCAAGAAAACAGAACAGCAGCTAAGGAGAATGGGTGTTAACCCTGAAGATCCTGTTGCAATGGCTAGCATCCAGAGAGTGGCTTCAACGTTCTTCAATGCAATCGATAAAAAAGAAGGAAGCCCGTATGTCTTCCATTTAGATAAACAATTAGAAGGACGGACTAGTGTGGTAAATACAGAAGAGTCAGAAGCTGTTGATGAAGATAGTGACCAGGAGGAGCTAGACAGATTCATAGCTGAGATTGAAGAGTCAGCAGACAAGGAGTGGGAGGAAGAAGAAGCTGCGGAGCAAGAAGAATCTGGTAGGATAAGGTATTGGAACCGAGAGGAGTTTGCAGGAAGAAACAGAGGACCTTATGGAGACTCAAGTCATGGCTTTAGAAGAAATGAAAGGGATACACGTATCCAGAGGAGATCCGATGATAGTGATGACAGTGATCAATTAGATTCTGATAATGATGAAATCCCAAAGAGATTTGATAGGCCAAGATCAAATACAAGAAGGCAGGAACATGATTTTGTGAGAAGAGGTCCCGTTCCTCGAGCTCAAGTGAGGAGTGATGAAGATGTGTTGAGTGATCTTGATAACACAATGTGGGATTCTGGAGATGAAGAAGATGCACCAGCTAACTACATTTCGAGCAGTGATGAGGATGAAGATGAAAACAGGAAATTATCGGCATCTAAACAACCAAGATTCAGTAACAATAATAGTTCAAGAGATGGTATCAACAATTCTAAGAACAAGAATGGAAAACAAAGGGATGAGGATTGGGATAGTGATTATGGTCTTTATCATATTATTACAATGAGAAATGAAAGATGTTACAACTCTGGTCTGAATATTGAAAGCTAATATTCTCTGTTGTTAGGCTTTGGTTTGTGATGATTCAGTGGAAAAAGAAGAACATGATATGCCAACGCTCTGTTCACTGCATCAGGTTCTTGTTTTGCAATGACAGAACTATCTTTTTGGGTTGATAAGTTCTCTAAATTTGCTTTAAGTTGTAAAAGATAACTTGTGAGATTGTCAATGCACTATTTGTATTCCACAAGGTAACTTCCTCTTTAAACCCAACCAGGAAACTGTTAAAAGTAGTTTTATGAAAAACATAGATACACATGGCAGATTAGTACAAGATTCCTTCTGAAGAGAGCAAAAGTAGAGAATCTAACTGCAACACTGAAAAAAGACTGACCACTAAACAACAAGTCTGTAGAGATCAATTCCTCCCTCCCTCCCTACCTAATCTTTTAATCTTCCAACAAAATATAATTCTCCTAACTTCCAACTTCTCTAGATTATTTAAAGTTATTCCTACAGATGTTGTTGTGTTTGCCATCTTCCCGCTACAGTTAGAACACAAAATATACAGAAAGCTGGTAGAATTTAGGGCTTAATCATCACAAAGCGACGCCATTAGATTCTTTGGTGAACTCCAAACATCAAGATCAAACAGTGTCTGCTTCACTTCTTCTTCTTCCACTCTAACTATGTTTTCTGCAACTTCGCACAGGTTTGAGACATCATTAATCATCACTTCTTGTGCTTCCGCCTGTAAATTCCCAAACATGTAAAACTAATTTAATATATAAAATAAAACAATAATTTTAAAGTAAGACAAAACCAAGCAACAACTTATTTTAATTACAATAGAGAGAAGCTCGTCGAGGAAACTAGACGCGGAATTATTATTTTCCCGAGCTCGAGAATCTCGAAACGACGCCGCTTCAGCGTTTAACCTCTCTTCTCGCTCCTGCGTTGTTTGGAACCGAGAAGCTTTCTCTTGTGTAGCGTTGAATCTGTTTGAGAGAATCTCCCACTGATGGATCTCTCTCTGGTACTTGCTTTTGAGGTTCAACAGTGTTGTCTTCTTCCGTTTCCTTCGATTTCTCTCGACGACGGCGGGATCTAACTCCGGAACCACCGGATTGGAGGTTTCTCCAGGGGGTTCGGAGTTTTGGATTCGTTTGAAAACGAAGCCGTCGTCGTTGCATAGTACCCAATCTTGGTCTCTTTCCATCGCAGTGGTGGAGATAAGAGTGTTGGATTTGGTTTTAGATCTGCAAATAGAAATGTTTTACAGCTCAGAGTGATAATAATAAAATAATATTGGGCCCATAGTTTAGAATTTATGAGGCCGAGTACATATAGATGGGCCCAAAATAAAGCCTGTAAAAAAGGAAAAAAAATGGGGGCGTTCCGAGAATTGAACTCGGGACCTCTCACACCCTAAGCGAGAATCATACCACTAGACCAAACGCCCTCTTGTTGATATTAGCTTGAGTTAAATTATTAGGCGTATAACTGGTGATACTTCATTTCATGCATCTCATCACAAATTTTCATGTTCTCAAGTGGTGTTTTCTGTTGATTTTAGCCAACCTCCTACGTCATTCTCTTATTGTCAATCAACTTCAACCAAATGATCAACCAAAAGTAGGTTAATTTCAATCATTCTGCGTCTGGAAGTGTAGTCAAGTGTGGATGAAAGCCATTAAATAAAAATGTTGTGTTTTGTCTAATAAATTACATATTTTAGTGATAACACGATTACCACATCTTCAAAGTATTGGGTTCTAGTGCCCAAGGAGGGCATATGGATGTAAGTAGTAGATTTGCTCTTTACGTATACATTGTTGCATGACTCTTTCAGTCTGTTGATGTGTTAGGCAGTTAGCCTACAACTTTGATTGATTTTCTTTTTTTTTATATATAAAGTGATAAAAGTAAGAAGCGCATATTATTTATCTATATTTCCTCCCTGAGTTCTCATACAATACTATGATTTAACAAAAGAAAATAAAAAAATTAACGTATGTGCTTAGAATATTTCCTTAGCAGAGAGGTTAAAAGAGACTGCTCTCCTTCCACAAACACAAAACGAAAGCAACGGAGTGAAAGTCTGAGAGAGAGACAGTTTTTGTCTTTGGTTACCGGTGAGGTCGTGAAGAAGAAACATTCTTGTGAGCAGATGCTTCATAGTAAGCTTTCTCTGCTTCATCCAATCTGTCTTGGAACATCGTCCACTCTCTCCTACACCTTTCCCTCACCTGAGATAACAGATTTAAAGTCAGCAACAGACTTTGTTATACCTTAAAGACTACAAAACACAATAGACTCTAGAATGGATAGTTACCCCTTCCCATGGCTGTTTCCCTTGCTCTTGTTGTCCCTGTCAGGTTTTAGATTCACCAAGAATAAATGAGCATAGGTTAACAACTCTGTTCAATGTATTTTACATAACTCAGCCAATATATATAATAACTACTGCAAATTTCTACTGAATGACTGGGATTGCATCAAAGCCTATATTTACCGCAGCAAGAACTACATATATTGTGAATTTTTATACTAATATTTGTATTGGTTTTGACGTTGAGAAATGTGACTACATGATTTAAATAGTTACTCTCTATGGTCCTGAAATTGCTGCAGTGGTCCTAGTTATCTTCGATATTTAGTGGAAAATGAGTTATATAGTTTCTAAAGCCATAAAATAAATGGAAGAAGAAGTTGTGAACATACTTGGTTTCCCAGTGATGGAACACCTTGATGAATAATCCATTGAGCATCTACCACTCCAATTTTCTCGTGTGCGTTCTATTAATTGCAAGATTAATGAGAACATACATATGAAACAAGTGGGTATATAATCCATGACAAGGATATCTAAATGTGGATTTAAGTGTGTCCAAAAGGAAGTGAAGTTGCATACCTGAACGCATTTTCGAACCGCAAAATCTAGACCCCATCCATGAATTAAATCGTTCTGCAGTTATAAGGTACAATTAGCATTTGCTGAAGAGAAACAAAGAGGGACTCGGAGTTTGGTTCTTTTTTTTCATACCTGAATCATATGCCACACACAGCGCCATGCTTTACGGGAGAAAACAGGAGCCATAATCTCAACGAATCTGATTGTGATTTACACAAGTATGAATGATAAAGATATCCACTCTTTATGAAAATCAATCTTGCTAAGTTATTGACAGGTATATAAAGTAGCATACGCTGCACAAGGGGGTAGATTTGGATCACTGCACCAGCCATTCCTCTCCTCAGCATGCCTGCAAGAACATGCAAACCCGTTGAATAAGATCATTGCAGTAGTAAAAGAAGAACTTAGGAACTTTATTATATATATATATATATTATCCTCACTTGTGAACTTCAGTGTCATCTCTTTTCTTTGTCATCTCCCATGTGAGACCTTCATATGGCTCTAACCCAGGCTGTGAGATTTCTAAACCATGTTTTTTCACCACCGCCAAATATCTATCATATCATTTAAATGTTAATAACCTTAAAAGCCATAAGAAGAAAGTCAAAGCTTCAAAAACATACTTCTCTGCATCAAAGTGTTCCATGCCAAGATCCTCGTCCCATATAAAGATATAATCATAGGGAGCAACTATGTCCGGATGAAGAAACCTCTTGGCGTACCACCTTAAGGAAAAATCATAGATTTTCAAGTAAAGCTCCTATTAGAAGGAAGATTGGTGCTCCTAGTTATGAAGTTACTAACCATTTTGTTTGTTTCCTAATGCTCACATGAATGGCTCGCTTGGACCATTCAAACTCTTCCCACTCGCTGGCCCGGCCATCGTAGTGAAACAGCATTATAGTGAAGTTATCTGAGAACTGAGAGTTTCAAAAGTTAAGAAATGAAAAAAAGAAAGAAGGAGATTAGAAAAGAAATACAGAAGGCAAGGATACCTTCTTCAACGCAGCGTCTATGTTTTTCCTCTGACCATAACCAACGGTAAACGTAACTAGATACCGCTGCTTCGTTTTCAAATCCTAAAAAAACCATAACCAATCAAAATGTTAATATGATCCTAAAGCCATACTGATATATATACAAAAGCCAGTACCTCATTAGGGTCACCCCACAATCGACGGAGGTATAAATCTGATTCAGGGGTGACTATATCTGGAGGTAGCCTCTCAGCACCACGAGGATTAGTAGGAACCCATATCTGCAACACCTCTGACAAGTTACATCATCATTGCATAATAAAAACATACAAAGTTCTTAACAAGAAACGGTGTAGCTTGACCCAAACCTTAGTGTCATTGTAGGTATAGGGTGGATCAGGGATGTCTTTATTGAGTTTGGGGCTCTTTGTGGAAGACCAAGAGCTAAAGAGTCTTTTTCTTGATAAGTCTGAGTATTTATCCTCAATGTATGCAAGATCGATGGAAGGAAACAACGTGGACGGAAGATTCATCTTAACCATTTCAAAACAAGAAGATAAAAAAAAAACCATTACCGTGTAAGCATATGACATAATCAAGCAAAGAAGGTATAGAGTGCACCAAGAAGAGAAAGAGTTGTTCTTACCTTAGTTAAGGTGAGAGTAGGGAAAGTAATACCCATAAGGAAACCAACTATAACTCCAAAAAAAGATGCTAAAAGAAGCTTCATCATTTGGCTGGGTCTTCTCATGTTTCCCACTGTGTACCTCTCTACCGGATTGTAACAGAAAACAGTTTTAATACTTCACTTAGATACTTGATGAAGTTAGTGTACTTCCAACACATTGATTAATCCTTCTGAATAAAAAAAAAAACAGAAGCACTCACTACTGAATGTACCTACAAGTTATTAGTACCTGATTATCTACTGTCTATGCAGGTGTAAAGTTTGTTAACAAACAAGTGCACATGTTCATCCCTTCGCTTTCGTCACAATTGCATTCTTGCATCTAACTACAACAACAACAACAAAATTACAAGATTAACATGATTAACTCAAGAAGACTCTTTCAGGATCCTGGAAGAGATGAGCTTTATAAAAGCCTACCAATCTATAGTATATACTGTGAGCAATATAACCACATAGTGGAGACTCTTTTATCAATAACCAATCCACAATAGTAAATGGATACACAGAGCTATTGTAAACCACTAATCACTACCAAAGCAACAATCCTTTTCGAAATTAACATAAGTATTCAAACATATATTACCGACAAGAATTCCAAATAAGAGAAGGACATGCGAATTGCATACCGAAATAGAAACGGGATTAAACGAGACCTGTTGTCGGTTCTGTCTGAATATTGGCGACAGAGAGGAAGAAAACAAAAAAGAAAAAGATCAGAAACCGACAAAACGCAAAACTGGTAAAGCGCCGATCACAAGGGACGAGCAAAAACGGATTCTGGTTACAACGTGTTATCGAGAGATCTTCTTCTTTAGCTTTTGAATCCACAGCAAATTGGTCCACGCTTTGACGAAATTTACTGCAATGGAAACGGTAAAATCGGCATGGCAGCCTTCTAAATTGTTTTTCATCTTCTGTGTACGATTATTTAAGGCCCATCAGAGGCCTAATGTATCTTTCCTGGGCCTTCATACAGGCCCGTTTAAATAAGGCATGATTTACACGTGGCAGAATTTAGTGAACGCATTGGAACCTTCAGTGGCCACCACAACGGTGCCGTTTGGTGCTGTGATGTCTCAAGTAAGCCTCGGCTCGTTGGTGGTGCAATTGATGAATATAAATGTTATATAGTAACACACTCTTGTTTAATATTGTTTGTGAGTTTTAGGAGACTCTTCGAGATTGATTACTGGTACGTAGTGCTGACCAGACTGCAAAGCTATGAGGTGTGAAAACAATCACATCGCTCTGTTCTGTAAAGCAGCTGATGATTCTCACTTCCTTTTACAGGTTCACTTGACAACACTGCAAATGCATGTGTTCCTTTGAGTACCTCTGTTAATTAGTTAACCGATCGATCTAGACGACCCGGTTGGGTCGATTATGGAGACGGACCGGTTTAGCTGGTAGATGACCACACCGACAGTGACACGAGATTGTAACTTGTCGGTGTCGTGAAGCATGATGGCATGTCTGTTTATTTATTTAACTAATAACATAAAGGCTACATTTGTCAAAACAGAACACAACTGAACTAGGTTTTTGTCCTAAAATCTGGTGTTGTCTCCTCTTCTTCTACTTCGTTTGTCGTCTACAACTTCTCATCCTGGTTTAGCTGGTTAAGATTAAAAAAAAAAAAAAAAATCCATATCATTTTAAAAGATGAGGCCGATATTGATGAAGGGGCATGAACGTCCATTGACGTTCCTAAGGTACCACAGAGATGGTGATCTGCTGTTCTCCTGCGCCAAGGATGACACTCCCACTCTTTGGTATGCTGATAATGGTGAACGCCTTGGAACCTACCGTGGTCACAACGGTGCTGTTTGGTGCTGTGATGTTTCAAGTAAGACTGGTGCAATTGATGAATTTAAATTGTTATATAGTAGTAACCCTTTTGTTTTTTTTTTTTTTTTTGCCTTGAGATTTTGTGTCTTTATTATATAGTAACCCTTTTGTTTGTGAGTGTAGGAGACTCGTCTAGATTGATAACTGGTAGTGCTGATCAGACTGCAAAGCTGTGGGATGTGAAGACGGGACAACAGTTGTTCTCATTCAAATTTGGTGCTCCAGCGAGGTCTGTGGATTTTGCTGTTGGAGATAAGCTTGCAGTGATTACCACTGATCCTTTCATGGAACATACTTCTGCTATTCATGTGAAACGAATTGCGGAAGATCTGGAAGACCGTAAGTTACTTATGTATGCTATATAAAGATATATAATATCTATATTATGCTTAATGTTATAATTTTTGAATAATAATTAGAAATTTTAACTTTTAATTTCAAATAGTTGTATAATCAAAATTTTCAATATATATTTTTAGAATATCTATGAGATTTAAAATATTTCGACAACATTAACCTTAGTCATTAAAAATATTTATCTTACAAAAAAGTAATATTATAATTAATTCAAATAATTAGTTGTAGAAGTACTTTATCTTTTATTTTGATGTGTTAAACCTGAAATACTCAAGTTTTAAAAGAAAAAAAGAGAATTTTTTTGTATAACTTCGGTAGAACCAATACAATGATCGGAGACTTGAATCTTGAAAATGTTTTGTAAATGTTCTTGTGTGGGTTTATAAAAAAAACATAAAATGATATAATAATTGCTTACCTACAAATCAATTTCTTTTATATAAGAATATATAACTATTAAATTTATTTCTATAAAAATGTTAGAATATTTATTTAATAATATACTAAATAATTAGTGAAAATAAATAAATTGATAAAACATATATATTATTTCTCTAATGCTACAATTAGTTACCATAAATCAATATTTTAAATGAAAAATTGTCTAAACTACCATTTTCTTAGTACCATATTTCATCAAGACCAACGTACTCAGTCTTATGTAGCGTTTGGTGGTCCTATTTGGCTTGCTCAGATCCTCCAGCTAGAGGCAAGAACTGTCTGAACCGATTGCTTAATTTGTTTTCCTTGAGTTTATTTGTCTCTCTATTCCTGTTGGGAGAGCCTTTTTTGTGCTCATTTCCTTTGCTTGTTCTGCTCTGGTGCCTACTCGTTTAAGCAATTTCTCATAATTTTCCAAATCACAAATTACATTTTCTCACTCATTTTTTATTCACTGTTTAACATAAAACTCAAATGCGTTAAACAAACAAATTCTTCCTTAAATTATCTCTGATCATCATATTATTTGATCAAACACTAATTCATCGGACTAAATATTATTTACTAAAACTAAGCATAATTTAGATATCTTTTTTTAAAAAATAAGATTTTAAATTAATTTAAAACATAGGTATCTTAATTAAATGTGATTAACTAATTATATATAAATAAAAAAAATATTTTTTTAAAATAATGAAATGTCATTATTTTAGGCATATATACTTAATATTAATGTGAGATCCAATATTAAATAAAAATGTTTTTATTTGTATAAAATTTGTTAAATTTTACTATCATACATTATAAAATTTATTATATCACAAAAATACATCTCATTGTTTTTGAAATAAACTTTTCTTACTTTCAGTTTCCATTAGATGTTTAAAAAATGAAAAAGCAACAACCAATCAAATTATAACAATTAATCAGAAAGCTTTTCTACGAGTGATATGTCAGCAAAAATCACTTAAATAAGTTTTCAATTAATATATATGAGGATATGTAGAGGGCAGTATCAATGGATACTATGCAAATTTTTATTTTGTAAAAACAATTAACACAAGTTTGCAAAAAAGGTCCTAAAGTTTGAAAACATACGCTTAATTTCACCTAAATTTTTCTAAAAAACAATTGGACAGAAAAATTTGGACCGTGAGCAAATGCATCTTGTAATTGGAAATGCTACAAAGTCTTGAATCTGTAAATTTGATTACTGTTGCAGAGACTGATGATTCTGTGCTTATCCTTCAAAGTCCTAATGGGAGGAAGACGATAAACAGAGCTGTTTGGGGACCCTTGAACCAAACCATTGTTAGTGGTGGTGAAGATGCTGTGATCAGGATCTGGGATGCTGAGGTAACTCAAGAGTTACTTAAGCGGTTTACGGTGTATGGTGTATCAATTCACTTTTTATTAACTTTGACGACTATGTTGTTGCTAGACTGGTAAATTGCTCAAGGAAACAGATGAGGAAGTGGGTCACAAGAAGCCAATCAGATCGCTTTGTAAATCAGCTGATGATTCTCACTTCCTTACAGGTTCACGTGACAAAACCGCAAAGGCATGTGTCTATCTTTTGATTCAAAGCTGTCTAGTTGTATATATATATAGTCTTGTCTGATAAGAGTGTTTCTTGTTTTGTTTAGCTGTGGGACATGAGAACGTTGACTCTTATTAAGACTTACACGACAGGGGTGCCTCTAAATGCTGTCTCCATGTCTTCACTTCTGGACCATGTATGTACTAATAAGCCCAGAAATTTTCATTCAAACATAATAATAATAATAATAAATAAAAAGCCAAGAAATTTGAATACATTAAGTCATGAATGTTTTCTTTATGCTCTCCCTCTCTTTCTTAGGTTGTGCTTGGAGGTGGTCCAGATGCATCAGAAATTACGACTACTGAGCATCGTGCTGGGAGTTTCGATGCTAAATTTTATGACAAGGTTAGTCATGTTATTATCATAAGAGGTGGCTTATTACAATGCAACCGGGAATATGTTTTATAACATAATATAAATATACAGATTCTGCAAGAGGAATTTGGTAGTGTGAAAGGTCATTTTGGACCTATAAATGCTTTGGCATTCAACCCTGATGGAAGGAGGTAACGTAACATTATCTTTTTGATTCACATAACGATGAGTTTTTTTTTTTTTTTGCTGAGTTTTGTGAATGTTTTCTTCCCAGTTTCTCTAGTGGAGGTGAAGATGGGTACGTCAGATTGCATCATTTTGACGCTGATTACTTCAACATCAAGATTTAGATCGTTTTTTGTAACAAATCTCTCAATCTGGATTTTGTTCTCTCTTTTCGACATAATAAAGTACCAATACTTTGATGGTTCTGTAATATGAAACTTTTGGATTATGGTTCGAGTCCTCACTTTTTATACATTTCAAACTTGTTTAATTACAAATTTTTTTTTTTAAGCTACATGTTTCATTCAGTTTTAATATTTGGAAAACATGATTGTTTCTCCCTTTCTTGGCAAGTCATATTCGAATCTAGCCAAAATAAATCAATTTATAGTATAACCATAAGCAAATACAAAATGTGACTAAATATATAATGTAAGGTGTAATTTGGGATAAACAGAGAATTTAAACGAATGTTGGCAAAAAGAAACAGAACATCCTTTCAGATAGCTTTGGTTACGGATGGATTAAGAAGTATAAAAGAAGAAACAAAACATCCTTTTAAGAGATTACTTTGAGATTTGCAGACCAGGTTGGAGCTTTTTTGAATTGTCAGTACCAAAGTAACGGTCTGCAAATTCTCCAAGGCCTGGAATCACACGCGAGTCCTCATTGAGTGATGCATCGATCTCCGAAGTCACAATCTTTACCATCGGATGTTTCTTGCAGAGCGCATGAATACCTTGAGGTGCCTGCCGTTTTAGTACTCTTGAGTCAGTAAAAAAAAACATAGGAGATTACGTAGACAAAGGTTTTGTTTGGTTGGTTGTTTTACTGCTATGAGGTTAAGAAAGATGATATGTGACTCTGGAACTCCCTTGCTAGTAAGCAAAGATATAGCCTTCACCGCAGAGTTACCTGTTAACACAATTACATGTTAGACATTACTGTTAATAAATTTTGTAAGGGTTACTAGGAACCTGAAGCTAGAACAGGGTCAAGGAGGAAGACATGTCTGCTTGCGATATCTTTTGGTAACTTCTCATATATCAACTGCACGGAAAATATCATTCAAATCATTTAGCTGAGAGATGTGTGAGGAAACGTATTCTCAGAAAAAAAAAAAGAGAAACAAACCTGACGACCATCGTTGTCCTCTCTGTGGATTAAGATTTTACCAATCTTGATTCCGTTGCAGCAAGCCCTTAGAGCGTTCTCCATGCTTTCTCCACTGTAAAATACCAAAAACAACAGACAGTAATTGATAATGCATGCACATTGGATGGTAATATACACACATAAGTATATTGTTTATTTTTTTATTTATCCAGAGACCAAGTCACACATGATGTAACGCAGATTTTTTGATGAATAAATTTAACATTTTTTTAGTCCAATGTTAAATTTTATTCAATAAAAAGAACTTTTGTTTACACTTTAAATTTTGAACATTCATTCAAAAAGATAAAAAAAAAAATGTAATGTAATGTAATAGATACCTTCTGATTACAGAGACGCCACACAATCTCTTGCAAAAGTCAACTCCAGTGTACACTGATCCTGTTATGTTTTAAAACATGCAAACTTTCATTACCGTTTAGTCCTACCTTTTTCTCAAACTTCTTACTAGTTTAGCTACCTGTTGGAGTAGTTATCTGTTTCTCTGTGAAAGGAAGATGACCAAGTCCATGTTCCACAACCTTAAACACATACAACATCCACTCTTTAGTTATTGAACAATATTATGTGAAACCTATATGTTTTGGCTTTTACCAATCGAATCAATCGGTCAGCGTAGAAGACGAAATCATGCTTTGTAGTGTTGACATCACGGATAAGTGTATGCATTCCTTTGATCTGGAAGGTAGAAGATATGATGAAGATGTTTGAGTATATCTTACAGAGATTGTGTTGGCATAGCTTTGTACGGATATGTTGAACAATGAGGTCAATTGCAACATCATTGTCTCCTCCTCGTGGAATGATTATATCAGCATACTTCATCGATGGCTGGATGAATTCATCAAAGCTCGGCTTCACAAACTTTGTATACTGAGAAAATGAAATAAACATTTACATATATCTTCCACTCAACAACACCAATAGTAAAATAATAATAAACTTTTTTGGCTTCCAACTTAAAACTAATTGGCAGTAAATATAATGGTCTAAATCAATTATATATTATTCATGTCTAATCAAATTTCTGATGTAGAAGCTTTAAATTATCACATCCTCTCTCAAGATGATTGTTCTGTGACCATTAATCTCGACAATATCCTAACATAAGGTTCGGGTGGCCAGACAAATTTTGGTAGGTCAGGCATCTTTTCGAGTCTGACCGTATTGGTTTCGGGTTGGATAGCGTGTCTGATACCATGGTTTCGGGTTGGATAGCGTGTCTGATACCATGTAAAGTTTCATAAGTTCCCATTTAAAATCAATTGGCAGTAACTGGAGTAACCCAAAAGTCATGTTTTAGTAAAACTCCCGAGCTTTATATTCTCACAAACAGATAGAGAAATTATCACTGACCTGTTCAAGCACGTTTTGGATATTTCTTCCTCTCTGGACAGTATCACGTTGTATTCTCCTCGAGAGACGTACATCAGCATCTGCATTGGTGAATCTTGTGAGCAAATAAATGATTCATCTAAAGGCTGAGAGAGTGTATACACAAACAAAACCTGTATCAACAAAGATCTTCATGTTCATGAGGTCACGAACTTGAGGATCATTAAGAACCAATATCCCTTCTAAGATGATTACGTCAGCTGGGTTAACCGGACTAGCTGATTCAATGCTCTTGTGGGTTTTGAAATCATAGCTAGGGATACTCACTGGTTGTCCAGACCGTAGTTTCTCCATACAAGAAAGCAAAACCTCCGTGTTGAACGCGTCTACGTATACGTAGTTGCATGTTAAAACGTGAATGAAACAAAAAAAAAAACAAATCGATTTGATTTACTAGTTAATTAATTACCAGGATGATCGAAATTGTATTCGTGAACCTTCTTTAATTTCTCTTCACTAAGCGAATGATAAAATGAATCCTGAAATCAATTTTGTTATTACAATTTTTAAGTTCCCGACAAGAAGTGAATAGGATCCGTGACAATATAAATGGGAAACGGAGTGTGTTACTTGGTTCACAAGGACGACACGTTGATCGTGTAACTGAGACATGATCATGTCGCATACCGTTGTCTTCCCTGAGGCGGTTCCACCAGCAACACCTGGATGAATAGATCGGTTAGATCAAAAACTCGGACAAAACTGAGGGTTAAAAAATCGTGACGGAGATGGCAAAATGTACCGATCACGAAAGGCTGTTTAAGAGGAGCCGGAGCTGACGGGAAGTGATCTCCGACGCCATTAGATAATTGCTCCATTTTCTTCTTCTTTTTCTCAATCTGATTAGTCTAGAATCTAAACGCTTACTCAGAAAATCAAAGAACAGAGAACAAATCTGGAAAATAAAATTAGATAATAATGGTTTGCTATATATATGTGTGTATTATGTATGTGTAGTGTATATCATGTAGCTTAGGTTTTCACCTGATGTGCATGTAAAGGCGCGTCTAGAAAAACAAGCGGGGCAGACGACGCCGTTTCATAAGTCATGTGGACGATTCGAGTTATCTTTAATTAAAGAAAACTAAATTAAAATATTATACAGTCTCGATCTGAAGAGATTATAGGTTTAGTTCCGAAACTTCGTGGTTTACAAACAAACAAAAAGTTGAAATGGTTTTGTAGCTTTAAAATTATATTAATAGAAATTTTAAAATTCATCTCTCGCAAATGTCCATAGACATAGCAGACGCATTACACTTGTAACATTACGTTGAAAAAAACTATATAAAAGTCTTTTACTATTCATTAGAACATACGAACCACTGCGTAAACAATGATCCTTTAATACATCTCTCTTACGATCTCCTTATCATCGTTATACTGAACAATCAACAATGGCCACCTCGTCGACAACTTAGTGCTCCTGCCGTCGTCGTGATGGAACCCACAAGCGATGACGGCCTCGCACTTAGGCTAGAAGCTCTTGCATAAGTCGATGGAGCTCCGGCACCGGATTGTCTGAAATATGCTCCGTTCAACAACATGTCACCTTCCGATCTCCAATTCCAGTCTCTCCATTGGCTTTCGGGTGCATCTTCATGTTTTGTAACCTTTTGTTATAACATGAAAAAATGTCACATTTTAAGGGTTTTATCCTCTAGCATGCATAATGTTCAAAAGTAGAAGGACCATTACGCTAAATGCTTGGGTCAAATGTCACATGTTAAAATTTCCTAAATCTCAAATTATTAAAAATTCACAACAAGTACCTCTTTATTAAACCGGGTCTCTGGAGCTAGAAATCTATTGCCTTGGCTGTATATCGTTGGATTAGCACTTCCACCGATGGCATACATTTCCCAGTGAGTATAATCATTGTTCACCACATGGAAATATCCATGCCTGCACCTGTTTATTGTATGGAAAAAAACACTATATTATTAACAGTAATGCTTATATGACATATGTTATGAAATAAATACTTTGTATAGTGATGTGAACGATCGGTTGTGGTTTAAAAAAGTCTCATTCTCCGTTTGTTGACTATTTACATAATTTCCAAAGTCATGCTTTCACATGCACACTCTTTATGCAAACGCAAGCTTCTATGTATCTATGTGACTATGTGCGTATGTGTGTCCGATTACGGAAAATAATATAAAGTTGTTACCGTGGCATCCTTTGAACGAGCCCTTCTCCGAAATGGTTAAAAGCAATAGTGACTTGCATGTTCTTGTCCTCTGTATAACTATCACTATGCCCTAAAAGCATGACCTTGTCATGGTGCGTCATATGGTTGTTCGATATAGTTATAGCCGTGGAACCATGTATGGCGTCAATAAGACCATCGTCGCAGTTCGACAATGAGCAATGGTCAATCCACACATGTTTCCCTCCAAAAATCGCCACTGCGTCTCCATCTGATGGGTTCCACATTCCAGTATGATCTGGACCATCTCTAATCATGCCACCTATAACACACAAATTAAATATATTAGCATGTTTTATATAGAAAATTATGGTTCTATTTAGTCTAAATTTGTCTCACCAGATCCTGGTTTGCAGTCATGGATGTTAATGCCGTGAATGATGATGTTATTAGCCTGGTGAATCTTTAAGCAAGGTCCATCGGTTATGTGAACACTAGAGCCTCTACCATCAATGGTCTTGAAAGATGAGATGATGAGTTCTTTTTGGAGTTTAATGACCATATCTCTCTTGAAAATGATCCATAATGGTTCTTCTTGTGTGACCGCATGTCTTAGTGTTCCAGGTCTTGGGTTTATTGGATCGTCGTTGGCTGGATCTGTGACCACGTAAATTCGGCCATCACGGCCACCGATGGCGTTTTTGCCAAATCCAATAGCACAATCGGCTAGCCGTTGGCGGTTTGTGTCCCACTTTGGATCGCAACGCCAACAATCATCGATTGGATTTCCGGTTCTACAGGATAGGTAGGCCAGGCTCCTCCTTGACGCATTGAATACACTTCTACATACAGACAGAATTTATAGACAAATATATTCGTATTAGTTTAGAAGTCTACCCATTTAAATGTGAACACATTAGTTATGGTCCTTGTGGAAAAATGTCGGCAGAATTGGAAAGTAGTTATGAAAACTCATTATAAATAAATAAATATAGCTAGCTAGATATATTATACAGTACTGTTAAATTTGAGAAGATTTTCTTTCTCATACGGATTTCTTGATTTTAGATGAATAAAATAGAAGCTAGCCCATTAAAAATGAATTAAATGATAACGCAAATATATAGATTGAGAAGTTTGCAGAAAGATGACAAAAAGTCATTTGATGGGAAGCATAATGTGAACCACAATAAGTTTGTTTTCGGTTAAGGGTTGGTTTTATTAATTTTAAAGCTTATTTTTACAAATTCTTATTTTTATTTGGATTTGTAAATCTGTAAATTTGAGTGAGCCATAGTGAACCATAACTTAACTGAAACGACCAAAAACAATGAAAGATGATTATGGAACCAAATGCTACATTTTATATACAAACTATCCTAACGATTGTATTACTATGACATTTTATATTTACAAAGCAACATTGTTATAAAATTAAACTGTGAACTATTCTTTCTAATTTTTAACGTACCTATTGACTTCGTCAACTACTAGCTTCGGATCTTGAGAATGCGGCAACGAACTCGCATATAATGAAATCGTGTTGCCGATTGATAGGATAAGTATAAGAGTGTACACAAAAGGATTACTAGAATACGAAGTCATTATTCTAAATAAGAAAGGAGAGAAAAATATTACAATAAGAGAAGAAGTTTCTGATGTGTGTGTTGAAGCTTGCTATTGTTGGAAAGTATATAAAGAGGAGAGTTCCGGGAGTGGAGGCGTGATTTAGTTTAAATTATTACTATGAGATATAATATAGTTTTTTGTGAAATTAACTATGGGACCTACTTCATCGTAATTTCAGGTGAGAATCGTGAGATTAACCAAACGGTTAATGTTGTGTAACCGTTAACTGGGTTTAGTAGTCAAAAGTTGTTGCACAAAGTCAACCTTTCCGACCTTCCGTTTTGCAACTTTTCTCCTTTTTTTTTTGTCCCTCGCATCATTTTTGTGTGTTTAAACGATATGATTATCTTTGTAATTTGTACGAGTAAAACATAAAACCGTTAATTGAGCATGGTAGTCAAAAGTAATTGCTTAAGGTCAACATTTTTGACATTGATACGACGACGTTTCCATTTTTCTTCCCTACACTATGCATTAAAAGAACAACTTATTTTATGACATCATATATAGGTGTAAGGTGTTCATGTGTTGTGAATTTGTGATGATATTTAGAAACCAAACCATTCTGATTTTTGCACAGCTCCTCCACGTACGGTCAAATAAAGAGAGCTTTGTGATACCCGACAACCATCGAGGGAGACTAGCTTCTCCTTAAAATGCAGCGGAGAGCTATTGAGTTCAATTTATATCGTTTGACATGCATAAAAATATCACCTAGCAAGTACACTCTCTAAATGATTAACTTTTTATAACTTTTATTAATATGATAACAATACAAAGTTGGTGTTAACCAAGACAAGTTGTATTTAGAATTTAGAATGTTTCCTTTTAAATAGATGTTGTAAATATAGAAAACATTATTAAAAAGGGGTTTAGAAGCCCAACTAAAGCCCATAACTGAATCCCTCCGATTGATATCTATCTATACTATTATTTGCGAAATGATTTTTCGCAACAGAGCTCCCACGTTAAAAGTTGGAGTAGTTAATATTATTTATACCCTTAATGAATAAGATATATAAATCAGCTCAAAATAAAAAACGAATCAATATTTTTTGATTAGATAAATGATTTAAATTAATAATAATGATAAGAATTATCCATAATCTAGATGTATATCTAGATGTATATTTAAAAATAAAATAAAAAGATAATTCCTATATATATTGTGTTGTTATCATAAAAATATATTTTAATTAATATATAATCAACCATAAATTAGAAACAAATTTCACTGATGACTATTATTATCTAAAAATAGTTGATATTAATAAACCATAAACTAAAACTGAATTAATATATAAGTAACAATAAATTAATTATATTTAAAAAGTGATTTTGCTGATTTATCATATTCTCCATAATTTTATGTAGTTATACTTATTTATCATGTTTTTTATGATTTTGACTAATAATTAATTATTACCCTTAATTAATGACTAAATAAAATTATTATTATATAATTATGAACCGTGTATTAAATAGATTTACTACCCTTAATGACAAAGCAAAACATAAACTTAATGACTAATTGGATTTATTACTATATAATGACCAATTAGATCTATTACTATATAATAATTATAAACAAATCTTATTTGTCATGTTTCTTATGATTTGATGATTATCATTATCTAGACTAATGCTTATAATAAATCTAATTATTCATTATATAGTAATAAATCTAATTAGTCATTAACTTTATGTTTGTTTTGTCATTAAGGGTAGTAAAAATCATAAGAACATGACAATTAGATTTATTATCCTTAAAATGATATTTTAAATTTATGGGTATTTTCACATTTAATTTGTATAATGACAATTATTTATATGATGATGACTAATTATTAGAAAATTATTAAGCCCACGAGTGCGGAAAAAACACCTAGTATATAACTGAAGGAAAAGAAAGAACATCATCCACAACAAGGAGGAGGAGATATGTCGACGTTAGATAATCTGTCGGTAGATTTTGCTACCGTGACTAGGGATTACTGGCGTCAAGTCAATAGAAGTAAAAAAACATTTACCGATTCCTCAATTTGAAAACAAATCATAGCTACATCAGCGTTGTCGTTTAAGAGAAATTGACTGTCTCGATTACTCTGTTGAACATTTTGGAAACTCGATGTACTCATAAGAGTTCTAACCGTGTCCTCGTCTAGGTAGCAGCTTCCAATCAAGCGTAAAGACTCCATACGATCAGCTGAAAGGGATCCAAGCGAAACAGGCCTGCTAGGGGCCATCGTCATGATTTCACCACAGCTGTAAACAAAAATAAAGAGCTATCAGGAAAACAAATTAAGAGAAAATAACAACGTACGTATTAAGAGAAAATTTGGATTGTACCGGGCTTCTCCCAAGACTGGCTTCTTCGGTTCTTTCCAAGAAAGTTTCACACTATTGTCCCCCATGAAAGAAGGGTTTTTTTTACTGCAATTCCTGTAATATACATGAACTACTTAAATTTATTAACTGCTTTAAGAAAATCTGAAGATATAATTATGTTTGTCAGTCACCTCTATCATTGCCATTAAGTTAATGCAACTCCTGATTTCAGCTTTTGTATTATGCCTCCTCCTTCCATGTAAGAACTTAAGCTTCATGAGACATCCAAGATGACGACCAGCGTATGCAGATCTCTTACTTTCCTCAATTTCTTCCTCAACACCCCGAATGGCTGTGTTAACGTCACACAAGGTTTGAGATAGTTCCTCTATTCTTTCCTTAGTTTTGTTTTTTAAACTCTTCCGTCTGCAAAGATATTTTCTTTATTAGTGCAGGAAGTTGAACCAACGTACCAAAAAATTAAGAAAACATAATGGAATACCTCTCCCCTTTAAACTCTTGTGAACCTCTACTTTTGCAGCCTATATTTCAAACAGAAACACATGCATGTTATAGAAGGCAGACAAAAATAATTTGAAGAGCAACTAAACTCATTAGTTTGAGGAATACCTATTAGGATATATCTAAATCATACTTATCTCTTAGATTATATTTCTTTATTACATTTGGATTGGCTTTCCTATTGTTGATAGATTTAGGAACTTATGTCATGTATATAAAGAGACCTTGAGGTCTAATATGAATAACATAAACGATTTGATATTATAGAACTTCTCAGTACCTTGTGGGACAAGTTATGAAATACATAGAACAGGCACTCGAGATGTCTGAAACTCTTGTTTTCCTCAAACTTGCTCTTCTTTATTTTGGCAGGCATGTACTTCTAAGAGCAAATAACAATAAAGAATTGATAAGTCTTTAAATTGTATAATTGATAAAACATTAAAAACTATATATATATATACCTCTAAAAGACCAATTACTGAGGGAAGCATCTCCTCTGCTAGATGAGTTGTTGTGAGTGGGGAAATCTCAGCAAAATCTCTCAGAATTTCTAGCTTCCTCTGCTCTGGCAGCTAATATTAAAAACGATTTGATAAAATATTGATAAACAAATTAATATATTTTATTTATATTCTGAATTATTGTTTTTCATAATTTTATTTTTATTTTTGCTCAAAATTTTCTTATGTTTTACTTATGTATTTCTTATTTTTTACTAACTTTTTTATTTTAATGTACACTAGATCTTGATCCGCTTGTCCGAGCGAGTGTTTGGTTATAATAAGATAGATGATGAATATTTTAAATTAATGCTATCAAATTGTATAGTAAATACAATTAATGAAATGGTTAAAATAAAGTAAAAACGAATATAAGCTATAATAAATCATTTAAAATATATAAAATTTATTTTGTACTTCAGTTTTAATAGAATGAATAATATGTTTTTAACCATTGTGAATACCATTAGCGTAACTGTTTATTTTTATGTTTTAGATACATGCATTATTTAATTTTGACATATTGGTGTATTGTTTATTGTCTTTAGGTTTTGAGCTTTATAAATTTTGTTATTATTTTAATGCCCTTTGCAGGATTTTATGCATTTTATTATAGGAATGTAGTTAGTAATTAGTTTAAATTAAAAATTAAACAATTAATATTAATGTAGTGGAATGAAATGGTAATTGTTTAGGAAAATAATTAAATAGTTAATATTAATGTAATGGCATGAGATGATAATTCTTTAGAAAAATCAAGGATATTTCAAATTTGTACTCCCCTTTTAATAGTTTAGATGTACTTGTAGAGAAAATCTATGAATCTCTCTTTTCATATCTAATTCCATTATGGGTCATTCAATATCTCTTTGTGTTTCTTCTGCAATGTATATGTTTTAAGATTTTAAAAGAATACATGGATTATTGAATGTGATTTGCTAGAATAAGAAATAAACTATCTATTTCTTCATCTAGGTATTTTTTAATATTTAAATTGGGTTGATCACTTAGTTTGTTTAAAAATAAAAATCTCTGTATAATAACCTAATAAACTTAATTAACTTTTTAAAATGAAAGAAAACATATATAACTAATTTACTATAATTATCAATACACAACTTTATAAAATACTAGGGTAGGTCTGTGCTTTCGCGCGACATTGTTTTCATTTGTTGTGTGTAGAGTAATTTTTGTTGGTTTAAAGGTTATATTAATTTATTTATATGAAACTATATGGCATTGGGTTATTTTTCGTCTATAGATTCAAAGTCATATGTGTGTAATTGCCATTCATTTTGACATACCTGCATCTTACAATTATATAGATGGCTTGAATGTTTCTATGGTGTGATTAATTTTTAGGGTTTTGTTTCCGTTAAGTGCTTCATTTGATATTTGTTGATATCACTCAAATGTTTAACCCTAAGGAGTGAATTACTCTCTCAAATAAGAGGTTCAATTGTAGTACTTAGGGATCGAATCCACATAGAGCAGGAACACACAATAGACTATAGAAATCAAAGTTAAGCTAGGTAAACAATTTATAAAACAGTAAATAAAAGCAATGTGAACGAAGTAGTTGTTCGATTGGTTGAATTTATAAACAATAAAGAGAAATAGCTAGACCTAGGGATTTATCAATCAAGAGATTCAAAACAACAATTCAAGATGCTAACAGCTTATAGATTCATTCTAGAACTCGATTTTAATAAGTAAGTAATTCATCTATCAATGCAATTACTAATCAGATGTCTAAGTCCTTGTTCCACCTTTCGCATGCGAACAAGAAGTGAGTATCGATCGATACTATGGCCTGAGTATCGATCGATATTACCTCAGACAAGCATTAACGACCTAATCGATTATGTTCAACTAGATTCCTAGACCAAATTCTCATATGCGCCTAAGTATCTAATCCAGC